>CAUYQU010104207.1:0-336092 GCA_963574635.1 Cheracebus regulus | reverse complement strand
AATCACTTGAACTTGGAAGGTGGAGGTTGCAGTGAGCCGAGATCTCGCCACTGCACTCCAGCCTAGGCGACAGAGTAAGACTCCGTCTCAAAAAGTTATCAAGTCCACTTCCTGTTTTCAAACTTACCCACTTCTCTCTATGTTTGCTGATGCTTCCCTAGTACAATAGTTTCTTTATTGGTCTTCCTGCCAGATGGCTGGATTCATCCTAGAACGTGTGACTCTCTCTCTGCCTCACTCATCTTTAAATGGGGATCACAGCAGAACCTACCTCATGGAGTTATTGTGAAGGTTAAATGAGCTAACGCAGGTAGAGTGTTCAGCATAGAATATAATAGCAGAGAGGGCCACCTATTATTCTCCATAAAGCTACCAGGTGATTGTATCAAGTCACACCTGGGCTTAAAGCGTTGGTCTCCCAGTGCCCTCTGTGTTCGTACTTCTCCACATAATGCACATGGTTCTTGGTGATTTGGCCACTGCAGCCTTTAGACCTCCAGCCCCTTCTTTTCCCACTCGATTCCTCTTGACCTCTGTGCTTCAGCCACCCTGAACTTCCAGAGTTCCTAAAGGCACCGTAGTATCCTTTTCCTGACCTTAGGAGCTTTTCTCAGCCCTCTGTACAACTTTTGTCACAATACTTGCTGGAATGGCCTGTTTACTTTTCTGATTTCTCCTTTAGTCTGTAAGCCCCAGGATGGCCAGAAAAACCTATCAGTCTTACTCATCACTAATTCCTCAGAATTGAGCATGGTTCCTGGCACATTATAGGCTCCCAGTCATTATTTATCAAACAGATGGATGGGTAGGCACCTAAGAGGGAGGAAGAAAATGTAACAATTCTGTGGCCCCAAAGCCCGGTACCCTTTGGACTACTCCAGCCTTCTTGCCGCTCTCTAAAGAAAGTGGAAAGTAAGGGCCATACTCAGAGGGCTGGGGAGGGTGGGGCTGGGAGACATCCACTGCGCCCTCCTCAGTCCCAACTCCACATTCACTAGCATTTTCTTTCTTACAAATCTAAGATTTGTAACTTCACTGCTTAAAAATGCAAGTCTCCCCACCACTTCCAGGAAAGGAGTGGACCCCTCAGAGCGGCACACTGGAGCTCAGCGTCTTGCCCCTCCCTGCTCCCCTCTGCAGTTCACAGCTATTGGCCATCTCCCAAAGCCATGCTGCCGGTTCCTGCCTATGTGACTTTTCAGGTCCCTCTCTCGGGTGAATCTTTCCAGACCTAGCTCAGTTATCACTGAGCTAGAATGTAAAGTGTTCAAAGATAACACATATTCACTTTGGAGAACCCAGTCTTACCGCTTGTGAGCTGTGTAGATTTAGGCAAGTTGCCTGTATTCTCTAAGCCTCAGATATAATAATTTATAAAGATACGTATTAAGATGAGAAGTAACCATTTCTGCCTTCCAGATTTGGTGCCTGGTATGCTGGCCTAGATCTAGAAAGTAGCCCAGATGAAAACGAGAATGATGAGGCCACAGTGTCCATGAAAGTAGGGCGAGGCAGTGTGTTCAGTGGAGCCGGAGGGGGTGCTGAGAGGGAGGTCGGTGAAACACGTGGGAACCAGAAGGCCCAGGCGTCGGAAGCAGGGTGGACGTTTGCGAGAGAGTAGTGGAGGTGGCTGGCCAGAGGACAGGCCCTGTTTGAGATCTGGCCAGGACATCACAGCTGGCCTCTCCCTCCCCTCTTCCCTGCAGGCCACAGCTGAGCAGCCTTAACTGACACCTCCTTGGCACCAGCACACAAACAATGGCCTATGGCCTGACCTCTGCCAGGAGGCCCTAGGCCCATGCGCTTCACCTGTTCCGCAGCTGGAAGACTCTGGTGTTTGCCTCCTTGAATCTTCCAGGTGACGCCCGACCCTCTTCTCCTCATTCTGAGTCCTGAGATTGGCCAGTCCCGAGCTGAGATGAGGGAGCAGGAGGGAGACGGGCTCTCATTGCTCACGGCTCTCTCCTCACCGCTCACTTCTCACTGCTCTCTCCTCACTGCTCTCTTCTCACTGCTCTCTCCTCACTGCTCTCTCCTCACGGCTCTCTCCTCACGGCTGTCTCCTCACTGCTCTCTCACTGCTCTCTCTCCTAACTGCTGCCAGTTGGGATGGGATGAACTTCACACTCTGGTTTCCCATGTTCTCCTCTCAGCTGCAGGTGATTTAAGCTTGTTGGATTTATATAACATTGGGAAATGGTAAACTGTGTAAATTTGCTATGTTTTCCAGGGACAGTTATTTATGGAAGGGCATTTTTAACTCAAGTGCTAGAAGTGTTAAATCATTATAATAAATTCATGCTATTCAGACTTTCTTACATTGTAATAAATTTTTTTTCTAAGCATGAATGAGAAGATCCATGATTCTTCTAATACACCATTATGTATTTCTTCTCAAAATGACATAGCTTACTACACCAAGTTGGAGAATAATCGAAGGAGATTTACTGTGTTGGAGGAAAAGGAGCAGTTGAGCAGCAATGAGTAAGAAAGGACGTGGAGCAGTGATCACAAGCAGAACTTCCCCCTGCGTCTCTGCGTGATTCTCAGCCAGCTGGGAGGAGCAGGCACTGAGGGGCTGCATCCCCTCAATCTCCCACCTGAGCTTAGGGACAGCCTTTGTGCAGAGAAATGGGGCACCCTAGTGGCCCTCTGCGCTGTCCTGTCCAGGGGCAGGTGTTGGAAGGAGAAACTGTCTCTCTGCATGATATCAAAGCCCTGCTAGGAGCATCAGTCTGGGCAGAGAGCTGCCCTGCATGTAGCACCCTCTCCTCACCTCACTCTTCACCCGAGAGCTCACCTGGATCGGAAGATTCATAGCTTCCATCAGATTCTCAAAGGGATCTGTGATCCAAAAAAATTCAGAATCACTGGTCTTGAATGAATTCTGAAGCATTTTCTGACTGTCCACTATGTGCTAGCCAAAGTTTAGCAACATAGTTCCAGACTTCCAGCAGAGGACAGTGCAGTGACGCAGAAGGTCAAGTTGAGCTGCACTTAGAGTTCCCTGAGGTCAGTGTGGTCACAGCCCTGAACAGTGACCTCAATCAGAATTTTCCCGGGCAGAGGAGCGCTGTGTTCAAAGGCATAGAGAAAAGAACCCCAAGGTAGCGAGCTCATGGACAGCCTTGAATGCTAGGCTTGGTGTTTAAACTTGGAGGAGCAGCAAGGCTTATGCCTGCATAGGCCCATGAGACCTACATAGATGGCAATCCTTGGCAACAGTTTACTTAGTGCTCCATCACAGGCTTAGGTTTACGTTCTTGCTCTGTAGCTGTGTGACATTGCACAAGTCCCTTCACCGGTCAGTGCCTCTGTCTGCAAAATGTAGATAGCACATGTATGCCTGTCTGCCTTGCCTGGCATAGTGTCTGTGGGGATCTGATGAAAGGATGCTCGTGCACCTCTGCTGGGTAAACAGCTGCAAACCTCTTTATACGTATCAGGTGTCTGTAACTCCTCTGAAGGCCGGCAGGGGGCAGTAAGCCCCTCTGAAGCATGGAGAGCCGGGGATTCCGCGAGAGCCCGGCAGAGCTGGAGAGCTGGGGATTCCGTGAGAGCCAGGCAGAGCTGGAGAGCCGGGCCTGCCAGCTCCCAACCGTCGCTGCCTCCCACTGCATGTCACCACCTCAGGCAGTGCCTCCAGCAGAGAACCCCACTGCCACACTTGCCCTGGGTTCAGAATGTCATTCACCTGTTTCTACCATCAGCCTAGAACTTCGTCCCCTATACAAGGTCCTGGCTTCTCAAGACACCTCTGCCTCCGTGACCCTGGGTCTCCAGATCTCAGCCTGGAGGAGTCAGCAGAAGGCAGAGCTGAGGGCTGTTCCAGGGTTGAGACCTCAGTCGTGGTCCTCATGGCCATCTGCCTCCATGAGGGGTGCCCGTGGGCGGCTCCCTGCCTTCCTCCTCCCACTCCCCACCCCAGTCTGCATGCGCCACCTCTAGTCTTTCCTTTCTTCAGAACTGAACAGCTGGTGATACTGTTTTCTTGTTGCCAGTCAGGCTTCTCCTGGGGAGGGGGTGAGAAGGGCATCCCCAGTTGTTTCTGAGCCATGGCTAGTGCTTTCTTAATGGGCTGGAGGAGAACCCGTGGTGGCCTGATCATGCTGCTGGGACTGCTGAGGCACAAGCTTCCCATGGCCATAATTTGGGGGTTTCGCCTTTCCTGGTACCCGGCATGTTGTCTGAGGGAGGAAGCGGGTGGGGATTGGTTCTGCAGTGCTCAGCCCACGTGGCTGCCCGCTCTCCCCAGGCTGACCCAGCTAATGTTCAAACCAGCCACATTTTTTTCATACATTTTATTTTGAAGTCAGACTTACAGAGAAGTTTTAGAAATAATACAAACAATTCCTTTATCCCCGTTACTCGTATTCTCCAAGAGTTAAGATTTAACCTGTTTGCTTTATCATACACTCTCTCACATATAAACACTGTATTGTTACTTTTTTCTGGAAACATTTGAGAGTAAATTGCTGACCTAATACCCTTATTTTCCCAAAAAGTTCAGCATATATTTCCTAAAAACAAGGACAGCCTCTTAAATAACCACAGTGCAGATATCAAAATCGAAAAATTAATGCTGACACAGTACCTGATCTTATTTAAAATTTACCAGTTGTTGAACTAACATCCTTTGTAACCAAAAACAAAAAAAGAAGAAAAAAAAGGAAAAGAAAAATTCTGGCCCAGGATCACAAGTTGCATTTAGTTGTCTTGTTTCTTTAAATGAGTACAAGCCATTTACTTCATAGAACATTTTGGGTTTGTCTTGTTTCCTTATGATTAGATTCAAGTTATGCATTCTCAGCAAGAATGAGTGACAGTCTCCTCAGCACATCTGACCAGGAGGCCCATGATATCTATTTGTTACATGTTACATTCTAGATAACACTAACTTGGATCACCTGGTTAAGGCGGCATCTGCCAGGTTTCTCCCTGTATAATAAAATTACTAACTTTCCCTTTGTAATAAGTAACTTATGGGGCTATATTTTGAGACTATGTAAATATTGTTTTTCATCTACCTTTTTTTACCCACTCATTTTATCATCCATTGGTGTTTCAGCACATTGCATTTAAAGCCTTAGTGTTCTACTTTGCCCCGCCTGCTCTCTTTGACCAGTCCACCGCTAGGAGAAAGACTGGAAACAGAGACCATTCACTTCTCAGGCCACTTCTCAAGGCCGTTAGCTAGGGCAGGAGCTGCATACAGAGCGACACCCAACAGCATGGTAACAAGAGCTCAGGAAGTGCTTCCCTCTCAGGGCACTAGAAAGTCAGAAAACAGGTGCTCAGTTTCCAGTAGACCCCCTGGAGCAGGTCGACCCTGGACTAGGACTTAAGGACAGAGAGAATTTGAGTGGGCAGAAGTCTGGAATGGCATGAGAATCTATGTCCATATGCCATATTTAAGGGCCCCATGAGAACTTGCTTGTCATCCCAGGAGAGAGATCTGAGCCTTTCCAGGACAGGCCTGACTCCACTCTTCTATCCCGTGAATAGTCTTGTGTGTTTCTGTCTGAGGCTTGGAAACACAGTCAGCAAAGACGCTTTTGAGGCAAGAGCCATTATGCATGTGCCTTGAATAGGTAGCTTCTTCCAATGTAATATGAAGATTAGATGCATGCCATCTGCCATCAGGCAGACCTGGGTTCAAATCCCAGTTCTGGGGTTCATGTGACTTTCATACAGCATATAAGCTTATCTGTAAAATAGGGCCCAGGATTATTGGGAAGAGTACCTGGAATGGTGTCCCTAAAGTAGCCAGGACAGGGTCCAGCTGATCAGTAAGTAGACTGTTTCGAAACAAGGCCTTGTGTTTTTCCCAGCATATTCCCAGCCTACCTAACACATCCTGCAGTTCAGAAGGTCTGGGGTCCTTTGTTCTTCCATGACCCCTCCCAAGGAGTCCATGTAACACCGGTTCACCCTGCAAAGCCTGACCCAAGTGTCTCCACTTTCCCAGGTGTCCCACCTGGGGCCCCCAACACAGTTCCATCACGCTAGTGTGCAGGTAGTTGTCTTTGCTTGTCAGGGAATCTCATGGGGGAATTAGCGCAGCAGACTTTGAATCCTGGCTCCATTAGTTTCTTGCAGTGTGGTTTGGGGCAAGTTACCTACCTTATCCAAGCCTCTGTTTGTTCATCTGTAAGGTAGGGTGATAGCACCTTGCAGAATTACAGGATTAGAGATAATACCCATAACATACCTCACATTGGGCCTGGAGGTGCCTAGTGTATGCTATCTTCATCTCTTCACCCCTCCTTACTGCAGTGCTGTGCTCAGTAGGTACACAATAAATATTGGTGCAGCAGGTATGAAAACAAATTACTCCCCATGCCAAGGTAGTTTTCATTTTAAAAGCAGAACTAATGAGGCCCAGGTCTAACCCAAAGAAAAAGGCCTAACAATGGGATCTGAGACCCTGCATAGGACTGGAGTGCAGTGAGAAGCTTGGGGCATCTGTGTTGGATCTCCCTAGTAGAAGTCCACATCCTGCCCATGCAGGGTGAAAATGACTCACAGTTGTCCTGCTTCTGAAGTCCCTCCTTGGGTCCCCATGAGGAGAGCAGGGAATTGAAGGGAAACAAGATTGACAGCTCCTGGGCCAACTGGATTTCCTGCCATCCCAATGCCCATGGCCCCTGAGCTGGGCCCCAGGAGTAGCTAAGGACAGAGTGGCAACGGCAACAATGAATCATGTTGGAGACCTTGAAGACAAGAGGCATCTTCATGCCTCAATTAGTGAAGTATGGGGCCTTCATAAATGGCTAAATTTTCTGCTTTGTTTTAATAGGCTTAATTTTTTTTTTCTGAGATGGAGTCTTACTCTGTCACCAGGCTAGAATACAGTGATGCAATCTCAGCTCACTGCAACTTCCACCTCCCAGGTTCAAGCGACTCCCCTGTCTCAGCCTCTGGAGTAGCTGAGACTGCAGGTGCATGCCACCATGCCTGGCTAATTTTTTGTATTTTAGCAAAGATAGGGTTTCACCATGTTGGCCAGGATGGTCTCCATCTCCTGACCTCATGATCCACCCACCTCGTCCTCCCAAAGTGCTGGGATTACAGGCGTGAGCCACTGCACCTGGTCCATAAGCTTAATTTTTTTGTAAGCAAATTCTTAAGATCAATGCAAACCCAGTTGAGCACCCCCAGTTTGCACTGATATTAAGAATTCGCTTCAAGTTTTCTCTGGAGTTCAGTGTACTGGGGGAGATGGCTGACATAGCTCAAAAGGCTTTTGAACTTCAGGTAGCTCCATAAAATGTTAATAAATATTACATTTATTTCAATTTAATTTTCTCTCTGTTAATAATAAAAGCTCTTGTCTGTCCCTACAACCAGCAAGTGCTGCCAGGGAGGGGGACTTATGCACCATTTAACAACATGTCAACTCTGTTGTTACTCACTCACCTTTAAGAACTCCAGCTCTATCAAGGAGAGAAGATGATCAAGGAGTGAAGGGAGGATAAGGATTGGTGCCGAGAGTGATATAGATGCTGCCAGTTCTTCAATGTAAAATTGGTATTGTTGGCCAGGTGAGGTGGCTCGTGCCTATAATCCTAGCACTTTGGGAGGCAGAGGAAGGCAGATCACGAGGTCAGGAGTTCAAGACCAGACTGGCCAACATGGTGAAACCCCATCTCTACTAAAAATGGTGGCTCGTGCCTGTCATCCCAGCTACTTGGGAGAATTGCTTGAACCAGGACCCGGGAGGCGGAGGTTGTAGTGAGCCAAGATCATGCCACTGCACTCCAGCCTGGGCTGCAGAGTGAGACTCCATCTCAAAAAAAGAAACAATGGGGATTGTTGAGAAAGAAAACCAGAAGAAAGAAAAGAGTGGGAGACATGAGAGAAGGGCGGGAGGGAAACAGCTGTGCAGAGAGTGTTAACCGAGGGAGATGTGATGTCGAGAGCAAGGGCACAGCCACGCAGACACACCTGGACTTGAACGCTGAGTCCAGGTAATTTAGGTGAGGGACTTCACCTCTCTGAGCCTCAGTTTTTGCATCTGGAAAATTAGGGTAATAACATCTACCTCATAGTATTATTGTGAGAATTCGATGAGATTACAACTAGGCAGTTCTTAAGGCAGTGACTAGCATAGAGCAGTGCCCCATAAATGACAGTTACACCCGTGCCTCAGCGAGTGATGCTTGAATGACGAGAGTGTGATTGGATGGTCCTGATACCTCTGCTCAGTCAGTGGGTCCCAAGCATCCCACCGCCCGGGCTCACCTCGGGAGTCACATGGGGCAGCTGCGAGGAGCCTGGGCACATCACTGCCTGGCTCTGGGTCTCCTCACTGAAAATGAGGATGACAGCCGAGTTCCTTCCACCTATACACTCCATGCCCACACACTTAAAGAGCAGGGCGAATGAGAACTGGCAACACTGGTGGCTGCTAGGGAGAGAAATGGGTGACTGAAAGAACTTTATTGTTTCCTTTTTCCTGTGTTTTGAATTTTGAAATATATTTGAATACATTAACTATCCAAAAAAAATAGATAAAATGTTTTAAAATGCAAAGACCAAATTAGTATGCAGCCTGAGGCCATGTGAGCCCGGAGGAGGAAGGCTGCAGGCAGCAGCCACAGTGGCGTTGGGAATGCTCTTGGGAAAGGAAAGGGCAAAGAGAGCAGCAGGGGCACAGCAGTGTCACTAACTGGAAGAGAGCAGCGAGAGGCAGAGGTGTGTGCACCTCAGCATGACAGGAATGTTCTGGGAGTGACACAGGCTGACTGGACTTCACAAAAAAAATGACCTAGAGTAGTCTTGGGTCAAGTTCAAGTTTGCTTCTGTTGGGAGGTGAATTGTCAATGGAATGGAATTAAGAAAAGGGAAGGAGGACGGGATTTCAGCCTGAGCCGTTCACTCTGAGTCTCTGTGCTGTAAGGAATCTGCCACTCTGATCATCCCTGGGGTGGAAGGGAGCTGAGAGAGGCTGTCTCTCAACTACTCCTCAACACTCTTGGGGTGGCATCATCCCCATTTTAGAGATAAGGAAATTAAGGCTCAGAGAGGTTAAGTAATGTTTCCAAAGTGACACAGATGGTGTTAGAGAGAACTGGGATTTGAAGCCTGGTCAGCCCATGCCTTTTTCACTGTGATATCCTAATCCCTCCATCCCCGGGGAACGTCCTGGTTAGAGCGCCACAGAGGGTAGAAGCAGAGATGGAGACGCTCAGAGTTCCCTGCAGAGGTGGACAGTTAGGCTGGCAGGAGGAGAGACAAAGGGTGATATAGAGGGGTCTGGCAAGCTGGTACTGGCTCTCCAGGCTTCTACTCTGTCACTAGCAAGTCCCAGG
The DNA here is from genome assembly GCA_963574635.1 of Cheracebus regulus. Lineage (NCBI taxonomy): Eukaryota > Metazoa > Chordata > Mammalia > Primates > Pitheciidae > Cheracebus > Cheracebus regulus. The sequence goes on along the minus strand of CAUYQU010104207.1, from coordinate 326,778 downwards.
GCACCTGGGAGTGTTGGGGACCGGAGACTGTGGTGTAACCAAAGGGAGGACTTGAGGAGAAAAGGGAGGGCAGCTTAGAGAAATAGAGGGAGGGGCAGTAGAGACAGGAAACTAGAAAGTTAAAATAAAAATCTTATACTTGCAAGCATTCATCTGGGCATGGGAGGGTGTGTTGACATATGCTTATTCCACGTGCTATCATTACTTAAAGGGCATTTCCAGAACACCTGCCTCTTTGGGACACGCCATCAATTATCTGTAATTTGTTAATTCCTCTCTTCCTTATTCACTCATTAATGCAGGAATGAACCAATATTGACTGAATATCCAACTGCCAGAACTAACTAGTCTGTTGAAGGTAGTATGTCAATGGTAGCTAATAATTTTTATTTGGGGGTGGATTCCACTTTGAAAAATAGTCAAATGGCATTCACAGCCAAGTCTGATGCTGTCACTTTGGGCTGGGCCCCCTAAGCTCACTGCCTATGTCCCTTATCCACTTTTCCAAGTGGGCAAGCAAGGCGGAGAATGACCCTCTGTGTTTTCCCCGCAGTAATTCAAACACTAGCCCCACAGCCCCTGTGCTATGGGATCTGCAGCTTTGCCCATTCACCGTGGGCAGTCCTGGAGGACGGAGGCCCTGGCAGTGCTTGTATGAGTGGTGACGCTCTGCTATGTCTTGTGTTTCTCTCTACCAGTGCTTAGTGTGAGGGATGGGGTGTGATCCTGCTCGGAAGAGGAAAAAGTTCAGATCTTTAGAAAAATTCAGAGAGAGGGGGGAGCTATTCAATGAAATGTCTCAATAAACATAACTTTTTCATATTAGCATCACAGAGGAAGGAGGACAGATGGGAGAGAAGAAAAGAGAAAAGAGAGACAAGCTGTGACTATGCAGGTGTGAAGGAAGAACTGGAAGGACTTTGAAAGTGCTTCTGGGAACAGGTGCAGTTGCTCTGGGGAGAGGCTGGAGAGGGGCCTGGGGCTTCCACCAGGAGCCGGTTCCACCCCAGGATAAGGCCATGGTGAGGCTATGAGGGCCAAGTTCCCCAGGGGCTGCCACGGCGAGGCTACAGCTGCCCAACAGGCCAGAGCCAGCTGGCAGACATCAATGCAGCATGCAAAATATGAAGGGGAAATGGAGGCATTTATGAAATGACGTGATATCTGGGATTGTTGTCAAAATGTGAGTTGATGTATGCTGAAGCTAGGTAGTGAGTTCATGGGGATTCCTTATGCAAGTGTCTCCACTCTTGATTATTATGCTTGAAATAAAAAGTTTCTAATAAGAAGCAAGAGGTCTTGTACAAATAGGGGAGCTATGAAGGAGCCACACACGGCAGATAGGATAAGAGCAAAGGAATATAAGCCATAGACTAGAAGCAGAAATTAACAAGAATTTGTCTTGGGTTGTCTTAACTAACACTGCAAGTCAGGAGTTCCTAACCAGGGAGTGACGGATGAGTTGCAGGGATCCCTGCACTCTCCATAATTGTGCAAAGTGATCTAAGAGTTTCCAGTGAGTTTTCAAGGAATCTGTTTCCCCCAGAGGTTAATAAATTGTATTCTTTCGTAAGTGTGCTATGAGTGTTGCATGGTTTTTAAATGGAAGGTTTCTTTTCTAGAACTGGCATGGTCACATCTGGCTCCTGTGTTTTTAGCTCCCCTCTCAGTCAGCCACACCTAGAAGAGGGCAAAATTGCCTGGCTTGCTTCACAGCCCATCTCTCTGGTGGCAGCTCCCAGGGTGCTACAGCCCCGAGCCACAACACCTTCAGTGGAGGTAGGGGAGGGCTATGTCCCAGAGACAAGGGTGCGCAGTGGAGAGGCGGACACAAACAAGAGAGGTCTGGGGAGGTCATTTGGGGGTCTCCAGGAGGCTTCCTGGGGTCTGAAAGAGTAAGAGGGGGTGCTGGGGGTTGAGGCTGTCCCCTTCTGGCAGATTCACCGGCTTTCAGCTGCAAATATGCAACAGAAATCACTGTGTTGACTAGCCTGAGGCTCAAAACCTAAAGACACCTCCCCACTGCCCAGAGAATTTCTTAGAAAACACCTTCCATTTTTCTCAGGGCAGAATAACACCCAGTCTGACATCCAGCCCCTTGACGCTAATTCTTCCAAGTCCAGCTCCCTAGAATGGACAGAGTAGGCTGTCACCAGGACTTGCAGCCTGGTTGGGCAGCGAAGGGGGGTTAGTTTAGGGGTCTCGTCAGTTCCTCTCTCTTGGAACCATGTCCACATTTAGGTCTAAGGCTTGGAGGCCTTCCCTTATTTGCTGACACGAGTGTCTCTCCAGCCTAACGCGTCGTAGGCTAGTGTCAGCACAGAGTTGGCCCCTGGCCCTGAGAAGAGAGCTGGGAGGACAGGACGGAGCATGGGGTCCAGGCACTGCTCTGCAGCTGGGGCGCTGAGCTCTGCTCTCCGTACCCTCCTTCAGAGGAGAAAGGTAGGGAAGGAAGCCCTTGCCCCATCGCCAACAGCAGGGCACAGACTGACTGGCAGTCAGAACCCCCGTCTCCGGGGACTTGTCTCCTCTCCTCCAGGCCTCTGAAGCCTCGCAGCTTCCCTGCCTCTCACCTGGCAGCCGTCCTATCTCAGCAGTGGAGAGGTGGAGGCCCTGGGGAAGAGTCTGCCCGTCCCTAGAGCAGACTGCAGGGTTGAGGGCAGGGGAAGGGGAAGGGAAGGAGGTGGGAGAGCCAAGATTGAGAAGGAGGTCTTTCCCAGGCCGGGACCGGGCGAAGGCACGCGCGCCTCTCCAAGTCCTGTGTGGTGGCCGTCCTCCTTTGGAACGCTCTTCCCTCCCACCCTGACATTCAGGGTCTGGACACCTCTCTCCAGCTTGTATCTAAGTGTAGGACAGGGAGCATGCCAGGAAAATCCCCAGGGGAGGGCCCTCTCTTTCTTTGTACACCTCTGCCCCCAACAGGCCCCCGACTGAGGGAACTGCCCAGAACGCAGTTTTCTCCATGCCTGCAAACTGCCAAAGCAGCAGGACGTGCAGGGCCAAGAGCAACAGGCTTGCGGGCGGCTTTGGTGTTGCATCTCATCCTTCTTCACTGTGACCTCTTCCCCAAGGTGTCACATGGCTTCCCCCCAACCCAACCCTTGCTCGGCCTTCAGGTCGGGTGGCCTCGGTGGCCTCCTTTCTGTTCTGCTTGGGCACTGTGGCTGCCCCTGCCAGGGACCCAGAAGAATAGATTTGCAACAAGGACTTTCAGACACACACCAGTCCAGAGATTCTTCCTAGAGTGGCGCAGGCCTCCTTTTACTGTCCCCGTAACCTCCCAGCAAGCGCCTCACGTGCTGAGGCTCAGAACGAGGACCTGTGCAGCGGACAGATTCCATAAAGAGCACCAAAGCCACTTCCAGCGGCAAGCGCTGGGGCTGTGAGGCAAGCTGGCCAGAGTCTGAGAGGCACAGACCAGTGAAGAAACCTTTTTTCTTTAAACTGTGCTTTATTTAGGGCTAAGCTGGAGAAAGCGTCATCCAATAGTTACAGAAGGTTACAAGGAGTTTTAGGGAGTGGAGTGTGAAAAGAGCAGTTGTACTGAACTGCAGCTGTTTTCTTTTTTTTTTTTCTTTTTTTTCTTTTCTTTTCTTTTTTTTTTTTTTTTTTTTTACATCTGGACATCCTAAAAGGAGGAGTCAAGAGAAAAAAAGAAAATGAAAAACAACAACAAAACTGACAGAAAGAAAGGAAAGGCAGGAGGCTCTCGAGGAACTGGAAATTTGTTCTTCTAAAGGGAGAAAATGGTAGGTCTGAGGACCCGCCGGCCTCCAGATGAGCTGGACATCAATGAGAAGGAATCGAGGCAGAACGCCAAAGCAGTCTTCCCAAGGGTGCAAATAAATTATAATAAATATGTTATACTTTAAAATATATGTGTTCTTAAATAATTCAGTGTTTTTTCTGATTCTGAGTTTTTTTAAGCAATGTCTTTAACTGCTCTAAAGTCATTTACCAAAGATAAATATCGTGCTTTCATTAAATAGTTTTCCTTGTTTTTTTCTCTATCATTACAATTAAAAGTCCTACAAAATATGCAAATTTATTTACAGAAAAACAGAGCCGGCATCATTTAAACATCCCTGTTTTTCAAAATTCCTTGTAAACAGTTTCAGAAATTCTTCAAAGATTGTTTAGTTTTCTCTCTCTTATTTAAGGTTTTGTGTGTGTGTGTGTTGTCTAGTTGTTTTAAGATGAAAGTTCCCAGTTCTCCCTTGCCCGGAAAGTCTCTGGAGCAAGCGTGGAAGGCGAGTGAAGCGGAAGGTGAGTGAAGCGCGCGCAGCTCCCGGAGGGAAGCGAGGGGCGAGGGCGGCGTCCCAGGCGACGCGACCGTCCCGGCTGATGGTGTGGCCTCCACTGGCGACGGGCAGCCAGGCGCCCGCAGGTCTGCGGCGAGTTCGGCCTGGCCCTCGGGGACAACGGTGTCCGACAGCACTCGCGGGGAGAAGGGATTGATGCTCAGTCTAAACTCTACAAAAGTACAGTCCTACAACATCTGGGATTTTAGCAGTAACGCTAACTTCTATAGTTTTTTTTTTTCCTTTTTTATTTTTTTATTTGTTGCTTTCCTCTAATTTTTCTTCTATTATATAGGTATTTTAAACTTTTCCTTTTTAAAATTCTGTACAACTAATATGGTTTTAAGAGGGGAAGAGTTAGAAGCATTTACAGACTTTTCACAACAATGGCCTTGCCTGGTAAGTCCCGTGGGTTTCCCTCCTTGTTTTCTCACACTTCACGGTTTATAAGTTTTAAGATTTGTGTTGCTTTCCCCAAATATCCACCAATTCGTTCATCTTAACAGCTCCATCCAGACATCGAATACAGAAAACCATAGGAAAGTGTCATAGACTTGGATGAGGGTCATCAAAGCGCCTCTCAAAGTATCAAAGAACTATTATCTTGCTGTTTTAAAAGCACTGAAGCGTTATTTTTCCTTTTTTTTTGTTTTTTTTTTGTTTTTTTTTTTTTTGTTTTTTTCTTTTAATTTTTTATTACATTTTTCATAGAATCGCTCTAAGCTGTTTCAAGAACAGCCATGAGGCAGGAAGGAGGGGTCCTCCATTCCCCCTCTATTTGACGTAGAGCTACACATCTGCAATAAAAAGTTTGGTCCTTTGGTCCCTAAATACTAAAGGAATGACAGATAAAGATGCTCAGTGGCGGCTTCCCAGCCGCCCCCTGGGGACCAGGCCCCACGCACCGCTTGCCCCAGCCTGCCTCAGGCACCCGTGGGCTAGAAAAGCCCCGGGATCGGTAAGCAGCGTCTCCTCCCAGTTCCCAGCCCTTCAGCCTCCCCGTCTGGTCTCGTGATATTTTGTTTTAAAGTTGCCTTTTTTGTGATTTTTCTCCTCATTTTTCTTCATCTTCTTCTTCTTTATGTCATATATATTTTTCCCCTAAACACGTGCCCTCTGAACTCCATAGACGCTATACTTTCCTTGAAGAAATGTTACAGTCACACAGACAGTGTCTGGAGTCTTCAGCTTGATTGATATTGGCTGATATGTCAAAGGTGTCATCCAACAGTTCTCATTTATAAATATATAGAGAGAGAGGTTTGTTTTTAATGTAGCCCGTTCAGCATCCTGCCCTAAAATGAAGAAAATCAGGGCTGATTAAGCCAAGAGGGAAAACACAAAAAGCATCCAAACACCAATAGGAACCTGCCTCGGGCTAGGATGGGAGCTCTAGGGGATGGTGGGAGGGAAGGAAGAGAGACCAGTATGAGAATTAGTCATGATCATGATACATTAAAAAGAAATTTACTCTTCCATTCAGAGTAGAAACCACTGGGAGGTCTAGTGGTGATGGTTGTAGCTGAGGTTTCGTTGTTGGAAGAAGGTTCTTGATTTGGGTTACTTTAGTATTCTGGATTGGGGGTAGCTAGATCTAAGAGGAGAATTTGGGACTGTGGGATATGAATTCATAATTAAACTTGTCTCTGAGGGATCTAGCCCAGATACAATATGTATACAGAAGCCTAGCAAACAAGATAGGAAAAATCTAGCCGCCCAGCCCACTCCTCCCGGCTCGAGGAAAAGAAGGAAGACACATCCGTGACTCAAATTTTGTAGAATCCTCGCCCAGCTTCCAGCCAACCACTTCTTTCCCGGGGTCAGTAACTATTTGCGAGGCTGTGTATATATATGTATATCTGGATATATGTGTAGAATATATTCACCTGCACATATGTGGATATACATGGATATGTGTGTATGTATATGCATATATACACACATACACACACATAATACTTTTCTCATACATGCCAGGGAATTTAGAGGAAATTCAGAACTTCAAGGGAACGGATGGGAAAATCTAAAAAAGGTCAGAAGAGATTTAATTATGAAACTTAAATAGATTAACTCGGTGCTTGATTTTGTTCTGAATGGTGGCTTTTTGGTGTTTTTTGCTTTAAAAAAAATCATGATCTGACTAGAATCAGAAGGCGAATGCTTAATCATTGTGAATTAACAAATGAGACTCATCTCCATTCTAGCAAGCAGCTTCCACTTATACATGGGGGTGACTGGTTACATCAAGAAAGTTAGAACTGCAAAGCCCCTACTTGAGGGGACAACGTCATGCGTATATCAATCCATGCTGGCAGGTTTTTCACACTGTTGATTCAACAAACAGCAAACCGTACACAGCAGTCTAAACAATTACAACACCAAATAAAATAATAATAAAATTAAAAAACACTTGTCAAGGACCCTTTTTCAGTTGTAAACAAAAAGGTGCATTTTGCTTTTGTTAGTACTGTTTCTTCCAAACCAACCAAAAAAACCCTCCCAAGCCCCCAGTCCCCAGCCTCCCCGCCCCACATTTAATTTAGCAGTAGTGGCTACAATACAAACCTTACAATTGTTACCGGGCTCTCTCGCAGAGGCCTCTGGCTTTGTACTCTAGTTTTTTGGTTTAGAATTTTTTTTTTTTTTTATCATTCTATTACTGTAGATATTTTGTTTTTGTTTTTTTGTTTTTGTATTTTTCCCTTTGAAGTGAGATTGAAAATAGCCTAACTGGAAAAAGACCAGACCTAGGAAAGTGTCAATTGAAAAAGGCCCCCAAATTTCTAGAAAAAAATAAAATCACAATATTTTCAAGTGCAAGTAAATCAACCACGCATAGATATTTTTAAGATGTTTTCCTTATTTTTAAGAAAAAAATAATGGTTTGCACAGGTAAATGATCCCATGTTTGATAATTCAGGAATTCATCTTTATTTTGACTATTTTTTATTCTTTTGTTTTGTTTTTTTTCTCTATGTGACATCTAGAGAAGCATAAAAAAACGCTGAACAAGAAAAACCAAACAACAGAAAGTAAAACCACTGCAAGCACCAAGAACGAAACGAAAATGAGCACAGCAAAAAAGATTGTGGCAGCACAAAAGTCAAGAAAATGCACGTGTGATCATGACTGGCCAATCATCAACTGATACGACATCCAAGAAAAACGCTCCAATCACAGCACCTCCACGAAACTTGACGGCAATTGTCATGCAACCGATTCTTAGCCTTGTTACATGACGCCATCATGTCACACTGTGAACTTTGAGTTGATTTGAACTTACGGATGGGGGACTTTTCTCCACTCTCATGTGATTACGTGAACTTTATTCCTAGCTCAGCGCGAGACTGTGGTGGATTTGACTGGCCCTGGTTGGGTGGTTGGAATTTGATTGAATGACAAAAGAAGAAAAGATTTATATATATATTTATATATGTAGAGAGAGAGAGAGAGAGGACAAGAGAGTGTGGGTGGGGGAAGGAGGAAGTGGGGCAGGGTGGGTAGGGTTGGGGAGTGTGGGAGGGCAAGGAAGGTTGGGACTCGGGTGAAGGAGGGCAAGGAAGAAGTTAAAACAAAATTAAAAAGAAAATATATTCATACAGCACCAGACCACAGCATCAATCTAGAAGCTCAGATGGGAGAACAGCAGTCAAATCATAAGAGAACTGAAAAGAACTCAAAGGATGGAGGAAGCCAGCAGACAAACATGGGCACATCAACACACACGCGCGCGCGCGCACACACGCACACACATACACACATACACACACGGTTGTTTATGCAGACACATGATACACTGTGAACAGAAGCAGAACCTCACACAGGGCCACTAAGGGCATCCATCATGCGTTGGGGAGACGGGCATGGGCGGTTTGGCAAGGGGGCCAGAAAAAAATAAAACAGCCCCTCAAACCACCTTGGCCGGCAAGCGATCTCAGGGAGCAAGCGCTCTGGTTTTCATCACCCCTGATTCTTTCTCTCCCCCAGGGGTGGTGCTCCCCCCACACCCACTCAGCTTTCTGTGACTGCAGCCTGTGGGCCAGCAGGGGATGTCTGTCAGGGTGGCCCTGGTCAGCTGGGTAGGTCACAGGCTTGCTACAGTGACTTCTGTGTCCACAGGGTCCATCTACAAAAAGCTTTGCTGCTGTAGTACCGCCCAGGCTGGCAGCAGCTCAGCCCTCCCGCCCTGTGGACTCACCCTGGCCCCTATCCTAGAGAAGGCTGCAAGGGCACCCACCGTGGAGGTTATGGCCCTCCCCGGCTTCAGCTCCACCTCAAATTACTTTCCTCAGAACCTTCATTTTGAGATTTAGGGTAAATTTCATCAATTTTGTTGGCATTCTAGAAACATGCCTTGGCCCTACTGAGTTCATCTTGTAATCGCCTTACGCCCTTTCTTTGCTCACACTCTTTGCCTTACTCCCAAGTGGACTGGGTAGCCAAACTGAGGCTGCATCTGGGCACACAAAGCCCTTCGAAGGTTCTGCAGCTCTGACCCATCCAAGGGCCACATGGAAGGCTGGAGGATTCCCTGCAGGGGGCACAGAGGCAAGTGCGTCCAGCCTCTGCTGCTCCCACCCATGCTCTGCTGACCTCCCTTGCTCACCACCCCACCCCCTCCATGAACAGCTTTCCAGCCTGGCCTACCGCAAAATCCCAGCCTTCAGCTTTCTTTCCTGGTGGAGCCCTAAGTGCTTGAGAATGAGGTTCTCTTCCCTATCAGGAATCAACAGATGATTCAGCTTCCAGTTGTCTTCTCCACCCCTCACTCCTTCATAGTCCTCTGCCGCACCTGGGATCGGCGGTCCCTAGCTCCACCCGTCCTCATGGTGATCAAGAGCTTGCGCCGAAGGCCCTGCTCCCCTGTGGCACTCAGGCCTGGGCCAAAGCCTGTGCGCCAGGTTGATCTGCAGGCTTTCCAGTCCACAGGCTTCTACATGCAGTGGACTTCCCCTCTCAGCTTTCTGCTTTCCTTCAAGGAGGGAGGAAGGGAGGCCTGGGATCTTAAAATGTCACTGTGGATGAGGGGCCTAGGAGCTGAGCCCAAGCCCAGCCTCCAGCTCGGCCTTCACAGAAGCACCCCAGATTCCTCCTGTGCAGACCCCAGCCTGCCTGCCCACTAGAGCTGGGTTCTTTGTTCTTCCAACAGTAGATCTCCCTCCCTCAGATCAGGGCCTGTCCCATGCCCACCAAGTCATGAAATGCCACTTCCAGCTCCTCCCAAGGAGCTCTTATTCCCACCCAGGATAGCCAATGGGCAGGTCCCCTTGGCATGGGAGAAGAGGCCTAAGGAACTAAGGAGGGTATTGCCATCAGATGGGGTCTGTGTGACAACTGCAACTCAGGGACTCCCGGGGACTCTCCTCTCTCCCCTCCACTCCAGCCCTGAGCCCCTCACCGGCATTCACTCCTTCCCACTCGGCCTGCTCCTCTCCCAGCTTGAGAGTGCGGCTGCCTGTCAGGGCCAGGCACTGTCCTGGGTACTGCAACACAAACCTGAATAGCACACAGCCCCTGTCCCCAAAGCTCAATCTAGGGAACATCCCCCCACACACCCTCATCTCTCACACATGCAAGGCCCTAGACATACAATACACCCTCACACTCAGTCCCTCAGGAGGCCCCAGGACTCCACGGGGCACAGCTGGCTATGCTCTCCATTAGGTAGGAGCTGTTCTTCTGCCTGTAGTGTGACCCCTTTCCGGCCACTCTCGGGGTGGGAGCTCACAGAGCACAGCCCTAGTGGCAGTGGGATCACTGACCAGCATGGTGAAGCCCAACTCACTGAGCTGGGTGAAGAAATTACGGTCAGGCTGAACCAATTCAGATATTGGGCCCTAAAATCAGCTGGACTCAAGCAAGCGAGGGCCAGGTCCAAAGCCACAGCCCAGCCCTGTACAGGTTAGACCCAAAGCACTTGTGCCTGCAAAGCCTGAAGCCAACACTTTCCAAAAGCATCCTCAGAGCCAGAGTCACAGGACTCACTGGATTCAGGACAAGATGGTTGGCGCACTCTCCAGCCATAGAACTGCAGTGCTAGGAGTCTGAAGCTGGCCTGCTGCTGGGGCCCAGTGTGCCTGGTAAGTGGTGGCAGAACAACGGGCTCAGAGGCCAACCTCTGAGCTGGGTGGGGCCAGGATGGGTGCGTTCTGCCTGCTGGCTGTGGACCTGGCCACGTGCATGTTTTTGCCTCCTCTTTCTGCCTTTGCTTCCTTCCTTTTAGTTTCCTGGCAAAGGTTGCTTAGAGAGACTCCCATCTTAGCACAAGACAACAAACCGAAGCTGCCAGAGGGGTAGGGCAGTGGGGAAGCAGAAAACCAGCCAGCAAGGAGAGCCACTGACTCCAATCCTGCTCCCACCCACCCAGGACCTCACTTCACGGAACCAAAGCCCAACTTCGCTCCCCTCAGCTGCCCTGCCTGGGCCCCTCTCCCTCCCACAGGTCTGCCCCACTCACTTCTGACGTGGCCTTGGAAAACCTTCACCACCTGGGCAGCTGCCCTACCCCTGACATCCCCCCCACCTCCTCCTTTGCTCCCAGCTATGGCTGGTCCCTCAGCCCCTGCTCAGGCTGCCTGCCATTCTGAGTACCTGGGGCTGCCGCTCAGGCCTCAGCACAGATGAATATCCTTTACTGGCCTGTGATACCAGGCAGTGTTTAGTGCTTTTTTGTGCCTTTTCCTCCCTCGCTGGCAGTCCAGGAGCAGCCACTTCTCAAGGCTGCCTTGAGAAGCTCCCTATCTCTTCCTAGCACCCTCCTTCTAATGGAGCTCCCAACAGTCTTGGGCTGGGACACCGGACAGCACCATTTGTTAAAATGCTGTCTCAAAGAAAATTAAAGGTCAACTTTACTGTAGGGGTTAGATCACATCATAGTTTTTTAAAGGGCTGCTTAGTAGAAAGGAGGTGATTAGATGGCTGACCCTAGAAAATGCTCACCCCAGAGTGTCCTGATGCTCCCTTGGGATATTCAGGATACTCTGGGGTGACAGGTTGGGGTGAGGGTAGGGTGTGGCTTCTCATTCTCTTTACTTGAAGGGGAGTCGGCTCCCTGGCTTCAAAGCTTGGCTCTGTGACTCACTAGCTGATGGGCAGGCTACTTAATCTCTCTGCGCCCCATCTGTGAAATGGAAATACTAATACTACCTACCTGATAGGTAGTTGTAGCTATGTAGTTACATTTCCTGGTTGTTACCTCTCAGAGCAGTGCTTGGTGCTTGGTAAGCACTGTGTGAAGGTCTAGGGTCCTCATCTTTCTGCTCTTTGCATGCCTTGCTGGAAGACCCCACTGTGTTTTAAGCCACTCTTCCCAAGCCCCCACCCCAACTCTGAATTGCAACTGGTTCAACCCTGTGGGCATTTCTGACCTTAGATCCTAAACAACCTGCCTTCTCACCCCTTCATCTGGGAATTCCTCTAATCTAGAGGTTTTACCCTGGCTTGCGTCAAGAAGGCTAAGACAAACTACTTTGAGTGGGGAGGCCCTTGGAATCTTGGGGCATGACCCTGCCTGATGCATATCCCCTTACCCCCCAAATCCTCTAGTTGACTCTAACACCTTAGTTTTACTCATGAGAAAACAGAAGCCCAAAGAAGACAAGCATCCTAACCCAGGTCACACCTTAATGGCAGAGCTATGCTGATTTAAGAAAAAGTGTTCCATATATAGAAAAAGCTGTTTCACGAAACCATCCCTCCATTCCTATGGAAATGTCCCCATCTGCAGGCTGCCTCCTGGTGTCTGTGTGTGCAGGAGCCAGAAGCTCCCTGGGGGCAGGGATAGTGACTCATTCATCCTTGCATCCCTAGCACTGAGCCCAGTGCCTGGCACAAGAAAGTGCCCAAACTCTGAAAAACATGTGTGTTTGCATGTGGACACAAGCCAGAAATGGGCAAGGACGGGACACCAGGAGACAAGAAAGGCTGTTTTTGCTTTTCCTGGCTTGCAGAGAGCGGAGGCACAAGCACTTCTCCAGAGAGAAGGCCCCCTTGTATACCCTAGCACTGGGTGGAAGATTTTCAGGGAGACTGAAGAAGCTGGAGACCTCCCTCCCAAACTCTGGACTCTGAAACTCAACTTAAACATGTAATTCTCATGTGCCTCATCTTTCTCCCAAACCCTCTGTTCTTCCAGTGACTTGGGCCAAAAGCCTGGGACTCATCCTTGGTTCCTGTTTCAAAATACATCTAGAAATGAATTCCTTCACATCTCATCAACTGCTGTGGCCCTGGACTGAGTGGTCAGTGCAGTAGACCTGTGCTTTGTCTCCTGCGAGCTATTATCAACACAGCAGCCAGGGTGATCCCATTGAAATGCAAGTTACCCAGCACTCTTCGGTTCGGAACTCTCCAGTGCTCCCTCCATCTCCCATTTCAGAGAAGAGACCAAGGCCGCACACCAGGTGGCCGGCCTCACTCTCCCAGAAACCTGGCCTCCTGCTGTTCCTACCCCACTCTGCAGCCCCACCTTGCAGCCTCCTCCCTGACTGTTCCCTCAGAGGGAAGGCATGGCTGCTCCCCTCACTTTCTGTGCTCCAATTCACTTCCTCAATGAGTTCTACACTGACCGTGGGGTTTAACTGTAGCCAACAATCCTGACACACTAAATCATATTCTTTGATCACATGCCATTGTTACCTTCTGTCTCCGGCTGCTCAATCTTGCTCACTGCTGAACCCCGAGTACCTAACACAGTAGCTGGCACACTATACTACTGAATAAATGGAGGACCGTGGGTGGGGAGGGGGAGGTCAGAGGGCAGCAGGGTGCTGAGCTGGAAGGGCCCAAAGGGAACCTTAACCTCTGTTCTGTGAAGTAGCCGGGGCTGCAGGAGCCACAGCACTGGAGGAAACCAGACTGAAGGTTTACTTTTGATGGCCTGCGGTATCTCCCCCCATTGTTTTTGCAGGAAGCACTTTGACCTGGAGGAGGCATGGCTGACTGTGTCTCCAGCTCCTAAGCGGGACCCAACCCACCAGAAAAGGTAACAACTACCGCTCATCATGACCCATGCGGGGCAGGCAGGGCCCGGGACCTCAGTGCTGTACCGTCACCCTCCTCAGCTTTCAAAGTTCCCTTTGAAAGATCCAGTCCTTCCTCTCTTCGCTGAGCTATGGAGAAAGGAAGGGGTGCAGGGGTCAAGTGTCTAAAGGCTGCCAGCCCTCCTGGGAGAACTGGGAAGGGGAGAGCCAGGGGGTCTGGGAGCAGGCCCCACGGGCGGCTGATGCTCTCCTGGGTAGAGCCTGTTCTGCCCCCAACCTCTCTCGGCCTGAGCTTGCCACTTGTTCACCCCAGGGTCCTCTGGCCAACAGGACTGCCAGTGTAGACCCGGAGGCGCAGGCCCAGGGCTCACCTCACCCTCCCGGAGCAGCTCCCTCACTCCTGCCCCTGCTGGCCCTGCCCCAGGGAGATGGCCAGGCCCTTTTCTGCCGGAGTGACTGCAGCTCTGCGCCTGGCAGGAGGCGCAGGGCGAGGAGCAGGCTGAGCCGGGCGCAGCGGGTCCAAGGCACCAGGGAGGGTCCGGCCCACGGAGGCTGGAGGAGGCGGCGGGTCCGTCTGGTTCCCTCCCAACCCCCCGTCCCCGCGCCCCGGCCGCCCCGGGTTACCTGTGCGAGTCCTGGTCTCCCCCGGGGGACGCTCCCGCCGGCGCTCAGTACGGGCGATTGGCGTCTTTGGGCCGCTTCAGCTGCACCTTGAGCCTCTTCATGCCGATCTGGAAGCCGTTCATGGCCTGGATGGCGGTCTGCGCGCTGGCCGGGTTGTCGAAGCTCACGAAGCCTGGCGAGACACGAGGGACGAGGGCCTGGGTTTCCACGGGGCCGCCCGGGGCGCTGCCGGCGGGGAGGGGAGGGGGACAGGGGCGGGCGGGCCGGGCCTGAGGCTCCTCCCCTCGGGCCCCGCCCCGGCGCCCTCCCCCGCCCAGCCCGCGCGCGCGAGCGAGGCCCCTCCCGGGGCGGGCCTGGCAAGGTCCCGGCTCGCGCACCTGAGCCTCGGCTCCGGCCGCGCCACTCTCCGGGCGCCCGCCCCCCAGGTGGGGCCCGCGGCCGGGCGGGGCTCAGAGAGGCGCCCGCCCCCCACCCCGGCCGGCCCAGGCACCTCAGCCCTCGCCTAGGCGGGAGAGGGCGGACACACCTGCGGGTGGAGGAGTTTATTGGACACTGTCCTCCCTGACAGGAGGGGGCCTGGCAGCGCGAGTGCACGGGGTGCCGGCCTGGGGAGAGAGACGAGTGCGAGGGGCCGGGAGGGAGGCGCCGCCGAGAAACTTCTCCACCGCCGGCCCGGCCGCCCCCCTCGCCAGCGCGGGCGCCCGGCCGTCGGGGGAGGCCCAGAGGCTGAGCCTTCGCGGTCCCTCCGCCCCCACTCCCGGCCCTGCCCGCCCCGCCAGGCTCCGGGGAGCCTGGGCACCACCTCGCCCGGGCGCCATCAGCACCTGTCTTCTCCACGCCCCACGCCGTGGACTAATCACGCACCAGCTAATAGGTCCCCCGTGATCCCCTCAAGAGCTCCGTGACAAGTCACAAGACCGTCAGTGCAAGTCAGGCCAGAGCCCTCAGTGCAGAGCGCTTCCCAAGCGTCCATTCCTGTACCCAGATGAACCCGGCGGCTCCCAGGCCCAACTGCACAGGTCCCAGATGGGCACGGATCATGTTCCCAAAAGGAGGTCAGAAATCACCTTTGGGGAACTTTGAATGCATCTCCTTATACAGACAACACTTTCATCAGCATTTCCCAAACTGGCCCTCGAAAGTGCTCCTGAGAAAGGGCTTGTGTGGTCAGGAGGCTTAGAGCCAGGCCCAGTGGGCCAGTCCAGCGCACCAGCAAATAACTTCTTCTGCCCCGAGTTTAGTAAATAAACCTTTATAGCTTTGTTTAATCTAGTATTTCCTTGAATTTATTCGACGTTAGAGGACTTTTCTCCTGCAAAAAGGACTTAGATCCTGCAAACTATGTGAAAGCTTGGCGAGACACCGAGGCCTTCCCATCAACGTGCCCGTTGCGTGCTGGTCCCCAAATGGCCATTAGGTATGAGAGAGAGACACGGCCATCCCCCAGTGAAGTAGAAGCCGTCTTCTCATTTCATTGTCCATGGTACCTCGGGCCTGCCTGGGACTTCTCTCCAAGAAAGACTCTCCTCACTCTCCCGACCTGGTGGCTCTTTTTCCCTCTTTCCCTGTGCCCCAGAGGCTGCCTCCATCGTCTCTTTCTCTCCTCTCCTTCCTGCCTTGCTTAAGTTTGCTCCTGCAGCCGAAAGAGCGCAACAATTGGTCAGAGCTGGGCCCAGAGCAACAAAACCAACCTCTGTATAAATATAGATGCCAGCATAAATAGGGAGGATTTCAGCTGATCCATAGTTGGGAGATTCGCTTCCAGTGATGTTTCCACCAGCTCCTCTCAGCCCCTCCTGGCCCATCCACCTCCGCTGACCTGTATGTCTAATCACTAAAGTCAAGTCCTTAATAAACCAGAGCAGTTTTCAAATATGTGAATTGTGTGTTGATACTGCTTTCCCCAGAATAAGGAAAGTGGCTGAACAAAAGCCAGTCCCTGCCAGGACAAGGCAGCCTGACTGTGGGGTACATGCTGCCCCTCATTCCTCTCATCATCCACAACAGCTCAAAGAAGGGAGGATAAAGAAGATACAAAGGGCTGGAGGAGCTGTCTAGGGCAGAAGGAGGCAGAGCCACTGTGGAGAGGGCAGAAAGGAATTCTGGAGGAGGCAGAAGCTCAGCCTTCCTGGAAGAGTTTAGAGGTCCCTGGAACCCTAGGAGTTGAGGAGTTCAGGCTCAAGGGAACTTTTCTTCCCTTGATCTCTTAGTAACTGGCTAGCAGTCAGAGCAGGGTCTCTCTCTCCCCTGCAGACCGGAGGCCCCTTTGGCAGGGCTCTGGGCACCGTCTCCCATGTTCACGGTTCCAGGACGGTCTTTCTTCTTCCAGAGCTACCTCTCCTGCTCTCTTCCTACCCTCAGAAAGTTTCCGCTCCCAGGTCCTGTGAGAAGGCCCACACGTAGAATCTTCCCATGGTGTCCCCCCAGCCCTCCTTCCAACATAGGAACAGTTTGTGCTGGACATGTCCTGATGAAGGACTCTGGAAGAATCTGCTTATAAATGTACATGTATTCTTATGAAGAGTGAAAGCGGCCTTTGAGGAGTTCACTTTAACATAGGGCCACTTTTACAACAAAAATAGCACTTTATGAACAAAGGGGACCTAGTGCTTCCTGAGGGTCTGCCCTGGGTAAGCTCCCTCACAGCAGCCCTGGGGTGATGGTTAAAATCCCCTTTTCACAGAGAAAGAGAGAGAAGCTCATTGTCCATGAAGGAATGCTGAGGTTAGTTCTCGCTTTATTTTTATTTATTTAGTTAGCTATTTGTTTTTGAGACAGAGTCTCGCTCTGTCACCAGGCTGGAGTGCACTGCAGCCTCCGCTTCCTCGGTTTAAGAGATTCTCCTGCCTCCACCTCTCAAGTAGCTGGGAATACAGGCACCCGCCATCACACCCAGCTAATTTTTTTATTTTTAGTAGAGACCAGGTTTCACCATGTTGACCAGGCTGGTCTCGAACTCCTGACCTCAAGTGATCCGCCCACCTCAGCCTCCCAAAGTGCTGGGATTACAGGCGTAAGCCACTGTGCCCAGCCTAGTTCTCACTTTAAAGGCTTCTGGGATACTGGCAGAAAGTTCAGCTGCCTGGTGTGTGAGAGAGAACCCAAGTGGCTTAACCAGGAACAGCTAGGCTGGACCAGCATCTTGGGAGGCTGTCCTTTGTTCAGGGCTGGTATGTTTGACATCAGAGGTTTGTTCAAGAGGGTAGAGTTAGATTAGAGATATACAGAGGATGTTCCTTTAAAAAGCAGGGGAAAAAAACTGTAGTCCTGGCTAATTTAAGTGGGCTAATAGCTTAAAGAAGGTAGTGCCTAGAGCAGACTGCTAGGAAATGCTTTTGGAAAGCCGGGCTGGCTGCACCCACAGCTGGGACAGTGCAAATGAGCCAAGCCCGGCTACGGCTGGAGACTAAACCTGTTCCAGCAGAGGTGCCCAGAGCTTCCTGGGCTCTCAGCAGTGCTCTTCTCATTGATGTAGCATTTGGGACTTACTTAAGGAGCAGATGCAACTGATTTCCAGCTTGCTGTTTTTACATACATAACTGTAATTCATACAGAGAAATACCAAAGAGCAGAGGGCTGCAAACCTGTCTATTGCTTTTGCTTTGTTTTTCCACCCCCAGAGAGAAATGAGCTGCTGGGGCAACTCCATGCCATTGAAAGACCACAAGTTTCCTGTGGCAGCTCCAGAGGGGAACGGAAGATGGTGCAAAGATCTTGACTACTTTGGGGAACGTGCTCTGAATCCTCAAACCCTTCATGATTCCAGAAAGTTGGACTCCAGACTGGAAACTCCTTAACATGTGCTTCCTGAGGCTGCTCCACTCCTGTCCCCTCTCCCCTCCACCACTGTGACCTGGGTTCCTTGGCAACACAGCCTCTTACTCTCTCCTCACGGCCCCAGAATCTGGGGTTAGCCTGGAGATACTGAGTTTCTGGCAGACTCAGCTCTGGTTCCATGTGTGGCTCTCTGGGGACTGGACTCTTCAGTCCTCATGACTTGGGCATGGGTCTGGCCCGGAAGGAAGGGCCGATGGAGAAGAATGAGGAGGTCGAAGAGGAACAAGGAGGAGTGAAGCAGAGAGGGTGAAATGAAATTCCAGGAGGAGGTCTGACGCTTCCTGGATAGGGTTTCCAGACTTAGCAAATAAAAACACAGGATGCCAGTTACATTTAAGCTTCAGATCAACAAGAAATACTTTTTTAGTATAAGTACACACTTATACTAAAAATGTGTCTTTGTCTATCTGAAATTCCAATGTAACTGGGCATCCTGTATTTTATCTGACAGCCATACTTCTGGATGCTTCCAAGTTTTCCCTCTCCCATGTAACACCGTGCCTTGGGCATATTTCCTGCAAGCTGTATTCTTCTTACTCAGCTCAAGGACCTCCCATCATTTCCACTGCCTACCACACCCCAGGAGACATCCTCATCTGCATAGCGGAACCCCCACAGCACAGACACCCCACCCAGTGCCTGGTCTCCCTCCTACTGTCCACTGGCTCACCTCACCCCAGCCCCATGCCTTCCTCATCCAAATCTCCCCACCTGGAGTTCCCTCCCTTCCTTTTGTGTATTTACATCCATCTGCCTTTCATATCGCTCCATTATTTGGTGCCTCGCAGATTTCACTGCTGTAAACAGAGTTTTCATCTAAGCTCAGTGCTTAGGCTTCCTGAGGGCAGGGACCAGTCTCCTCTTCCTGACTCCTCAACAGTGCCCAGCTCTGGTGGCCTGAGGCAAGTGAATGGGGAGGCAGGCGGGGAGCAAAAAGCAGGGTAGATAGAAGGAGTAGGGGCAGGACAGAGCTGGAGAGAGGAGGTGAAGGGGTCGGGAGGGGAGGAGGCTGGCTAGGTGACGGCCCTGCCCAGGTGTTACGCTCTGCTCTACCTCGGTGCTCAGGCCAGGTCTCCCGGTCAGACCATGAGAGGAGAGGCACTACTGGGGGAATGGGTGTTGCTGGGCTCTGCCTGCTGCCCCTCCTGCCCCTGCTCAAGGTGGACCCTTTCCCTTCTCAGTTGGTTGGAATTTGGCTGGAAGAGGAAACCCACTTCTTGGACTGGGAGTGGGAGATGGGGAGCCGGGTGGGGTGGGTAGGGAAAGCCAAGAAGCCAAAGGAGCAGTGGGAGAGAGAAGGGTGAGATGAGGCTGGCGAGGGCCAGGGAGCAGCTGGGGCGGGCAATGTGAGGGAGCAGGTGAAAAGCAGTCGGACACCGTAGGTTGGTGCGAGCACCGCCCTGTCCTAGGTGAAGCTAATTGGTTTGTTATCTTTACCCACCAAAGCATTTACTTTGGTTAGTCGCCCGATCCACAAACACTTTCGAGGAGATGACATTACCGAAAGGGAGGAACATCTGCATCAGCTCAGCGTCCCCAAACTCCTGGGGCAGATGGTAGATGAACAGGTTACAGCCCTCGGGCCCTGCGGTGAGGGGGGGGGGATGGGCAGGGAGGAGGGATGGCGGGGTGGGGGGAGAGAGAGACAGAGGAGAGGTGAGCGAGTTAGGCAGCGCAGCGGGGAGGGGTGGGGGCAAGGGTAGGAGGGGGGTCTCATTCCAGATCCAAGGGCGTCCCAGAACAGGCAGGGATGCTGAGCCCTGGGTCTGAGCTCCGGTCTCTGCTCTGCCCTTGGGCAAGTCACTGAACCTCTCTGTGCCTCAGTCGCCTTTTCTATAAAATGGATCCCTAACAGAGGCTTAGAAACCCTAGGGCTCCAGGGGCGGAGTCAACCACCTGCTGGGTCTCTGGAAACCAGGTGCCGAGGATGCGGAAGGCCCAGGAGATCCGGCAGGCCTGGGAGATCTCGGAGGCCTCCCTCCTGCCCAGCCCCTGCTCTGGGGGAACCAGGGCATCCCCTGGGGCAGCCATGTCCTGTGCTGGGAGACACCCCACTTTCCCGTCTCGCAGGCCAGACTCAGACTCTAGAAAGGGGGTGCCCATCCTCCCCCTGGCCTGCAGCCTCTCCTTCCCATCTGGCCCTGATGGCCCAACTGTCCTGCCCAGTTCCTCGTACCCAGGAAACCAGGATTCATCCTGCCTCCTCCTGTGTAGGTGCGTGGGAAGGGCTGCAACCCAGGCTCTGTGATAAGCCAGGGAACCCTCCAGCCTCATGACATGAAGATTCTTCGTTTTGTTACCACAGTAACAGCCCTGGGACTTCGACAGCACAAACTATGTGTTAGGCTGTTCTGAGCACTTTATGTGTATGCTAAATCACTTCATCCTTACAGCAGCTTTATTATCATCACTCTCACTTCACAGATGAGGAAACGAGGCCCAGAGAGGTTAAGTCACCTGCCAAAAGACACACAGCTGGGAGAGGGCTGGAGCCAGGACATGAGCCCAGACTGTCTGTCTCCATGGTGTGAGTTCTCTCCCTGTTCCTACCAAAAATCTCAATACCCCAGGCCCCCTGAACACTGTGGAGAACTTCAGCTTTCTAAATTTCCAATAGCTATTTACTTGTTTCTTTTTAAATAGTCAAAATGCTCAATTTTAACTCTTTGAAATGGAAACCGTTCCAAGATGCACGTTAGATAGCATAATGCCACATATAATTTCACCTTTTAAAGTGACTTGTGGTCATTTCAATGATGGCATCCAAGCTATGGTGGGAAGGGGAAGGAAACAGCTGCACTTAGAGTTGTGTAAGAAGCGAGGTTCTGATGAGAGGCTACTGGAAACCCAGGCATGAGCTTAAAAGCGAAGGCTGTAAGGTGCCAACATGCGCCGCTCCATGGCCTTTACAGCCACAATCAACCATCCTTGTTCTCTGGGAGCAGCGAGGCTGCCAAGCAACCCAGCTGTGGAGCAAAGGCTCTATCTAGAGTCTCTGCCCCTTCTCTTCTTCTGCTCCTCTACCTTCCACTCTCCGCCTCCTTTTCTCCATCTGTCTCTACTCCCTCGAGGTCCACAGCCTAGAGCAAAAATTTCCCCAACCCCTAAAGCTGCCTAAGGAGCCACTTGGCCTCCTCCCTGCTTGGTGCTTGCCCTGCGCCGTCTGCCCACCCCAGCCTTCCGGCCTCCCCTCCATGGATGGCTGGCTCCCAGGCATCCTGCCAGGGGACGGCGCATTCAGATCTGGGCACAAACGTGCTCCCTCGCCCCCTTCCAGGGGTTCCTAGTGCTGGATACCCCCGAGCTCTGGTGGCCCTCCCCTCACCTTGTCCCCTCCAACCATGCTGTCTTCTCACTAGTTCACGCCCTGTGAATGTGCCATTGATGGCCCCCAGCTCCCCATAGCCTCCTTCTCTGAAAGAACCTCCAGCCTCTCCCTGCTCATGCCCCAAGTTCATACTCCATCCTCTGGGGTGGGGCTCTTTCTCCTTTATGTCTGGAGGTTTTCTCTCCAACCAGACTGGCTGCTCCCAGACGCATGCACCTTTCCATGTCCTCCTGCCCAGTCCCCCTCCAGCCCCGCACACACCTTCCTTCCTCTCCCATCCTCACCCTTCCAGGCCCTGACTGCTCCACCCTATGCTGACACTTGCCTTGGGGCCCTGGCTCCAAGTTCAAGTTCTGCAAGCTGCTTTATGTGGAAGCTGCATCTGTTCTCCTTAGAGACAAGGAGGCTTCACAGACAGGGCTCACAGGCTCAGTCCCATGTGCACGGTGTGTGGTGGAGCCCCAGGGAAGACTCTCCAGCCCAGGCCTGACGAGGAAGCCAGGGCAGCAGCTCTGGCCCCTTCCCTGGACAGTGAGCCCACACACTGTCTAACCCCAGCTACCGCCAAGCCCTTCTGCACTCCCTCATTCACAGATTCAGAACGTGCAGATGGCAGAGCTGGCAGGACTTTAGAGACCAGTCTGGCCCACCCCAGCCTTCTGAGAAATGGTGAAGTGGAGCTGCAGGGTCAGAAAGCAGCTGCCCCCGACCACCCTGCAGCCCTGGCAGAGCCGCTGCAGCAGCCAGCCCTGAGGGCAATCTCGTCCCATCTCTGGGACAGATGGTCTCTGGGGGATTCGGGCATCTGTCAGTTTTCAGGCTCAGCTCAAAGATGAGGAGCCAGCAGAAGGGTCCTCCCCTGCCCAAAGAATATCCTGATATTTCCATGGCATTCCACGTGGGGAGGGGACCATGATGTAAAGAGGCCAACTCTTGGCAGGGCTGGAGGAACGCAGCCTTCTTTCTTATCCAAGCCTTGGACAACTCTGTGGGACATGGCTTTGGGGCTCCAGCCCAGCTTGCGTCTGCCTCTCCCTGGCCCCGCGCTCCCGTCGGACTCTGTAGCAGCCGTACTTTTGCTCCTGCTGTTCCCCCTGCCTGGACCGCCTGCCTCCCCCTCTATGTGCTGCCAACCTCTGCTCATCCTTCCAGACCCACAAAAGCCTTCCTGACAAGCCACTCCCAGTGCCACGCTCTCACCCACCCATGCCGAGCGGCTCTGTTGGTATCGTGTGTTACCCTTCCCCATCCCCTGCTTCCCTGAGGTGGCTCAACCCATGCATGATGGCCTGGGAGAACGGGGACAATCGTGGCAGATCCCACCACCCCAAGGTGAGGCTGGAGCCAAGACTGGCCACACAGGGCCTGGACTCGGGAGCAGAGTGTGGGGGAGCAGGAACTGTAGCTACTCAGAGACGGAGAGAAGGAATGAGGAGGAGTTCAGAGCTAGGCGCAGTGGGTAGTGCAGAGCGTGGAGTGGGAGAGGGGCAGGAGGGACCACGAGGGCCTGAGTGTGTTTAAGGCCTGCAGTAGGGGCTGTCATGATTGTTGGGCAGGGTGGCATTGACCTGCAGCTGTGTGGGGGCGGGGCAGGATTTAGAGACCCCTGGGTCAACAGGTCAGAGTGATTCAGAGAGCTGAGGATGGCCTGAAACTAGTGGGAGAAAAAATAGCAGGGCCTGTGGGCACAGCATTCTGTTCTAGACCTGGAGCCAGCAACATCGGGACCCCTAGGCCCCACCCCTGTGGCCCCGGTCTGACTGATGGAGGCTTGGACTGGGGAGAAGGCAAGGGCAGGGCAGGCCCAGGGCTGCAGCCTGATGAGGGAACCACCCCCACCCCCACTTCACTAGTGGTAGCCCAGTGTCCCTCAGCTGCAGCAGCGTGAGGCAGGGGACGGGCTGGGCCTTCCTGTCCACCCCTCTGAGTTCCTGTAGCTTGGATCTCCTGGGCATGGGAAGCCCTGATGCCCCGATCTCAGCAGCTGCCTGCTGGGTGAGAGCTGGGGCAGTGTCTCATGCACAGCCGTGGAAGGGGTGCTAGCTTGGTAAAGGAAGGGCGGTGTGCACAGATACTCGCGGAATGGAGTTTGGGGGCAGACTCAGCCGGCTTGGTCTTCAGACCCCCCGCAGAAAGCTCTCCACTCTCCTCACTTTGTGGTGAGGACACTGAGGCTGAGGGGATGGAGTGATTTGTTCAGAGTCACAGGGAAGGAGGTGGCAGAGTCCCACCCAGAAGGGTGTTCTCTGAAGCCCGGGCTCTCAGCCAGGCAGGCCCTGGCACCTGTTTGGGTCCCTCTGAAGGATCTGTCTGGCCCTAGGCCTGTCAAGTGATGTCGGCCAGCCCACTCTTGGGGCCCTTCCCAGGACTAACCTACATCCCAGAGCTCCAGGACACTGTGCTGCAGGGGCTACGAGGCAGGGTTCTGGAGGCCACTGAAGGCTCTGAGCACATGGGCTGCTGGGGCAGATTCCGTGCCTCGCTACCTAGTGACCATTTCCATGGGGGTAGAGAGGACAGGACCTCGTTAGTGTCCCGGCCCTCAAGCTGGGCTCTCCGTGCCAGGCCCACAGGGTCCCAGAGGGTGGGCCTGTTCATCCAGCCTCCTGTCTTCCTGCTTGTGTGGACCCCTAGGCATTGGGATGGGAGAACACTGACTCGCATTCTGAGGTCCCTGCCATCTGACCCAAGGATCTTGCTGTCCTGCCCTGTTCACACCAGGGCCTTGGGACACAGCTTTCCAGGAACACCCCCTTCTTCCACTGCACTGGGGCACTCTCATCTCTCCTCATCCTGCCCAGGCAGTTGTCCTGCCCTGGGAGCTCCACCTGTCTCTCCTGGTCACTCAGAGGGCACAGCTTCTGTGGGTGATAAACTCATCTCCCTGTCCCATTCTCCTCAGCCATAAGCACTTCCACTTCTCCCCATCCTCCCCACTGGCCAAATCCTGCCCACCACGGGAGAGGAATTCCTGGGGCCCACCTCCTCTGGGGCCTCCCCTTCCTGACCCTCTCAGCCTGGTTACCAGCTTTTCCTTAATGTGCACAGCTGTCAGAGCTGGTTCTGCAAACTTCACATGTTGTTGGGGTCTCACCTCCCAGCTGCGCTCCCTGGGAACACAGTGGTGCGCCCTCCAATGAAGACCCCAAGGATGAGCCTCTATCTCCTCTGGAAGACTAGAAACTCCCTGGGGCAGGGACAAGGCCTCCACTGGCACACACAGGTCTAACTTCTGCTGGGTTCTGTTTAAGGGGTGGTTCAAGGACTTGCCAAGGAAGAAACATGAACCCAGCCATTCAGAAGGGGTTCTTCTAGACCAAGGTAAGGATATGTGAGCTGTGGCAGGCCAGCAGCAATGATGGAGGGGAGTAGGAAAGGCAGCTCATGTGGGATCTGCCGGACCTCAGGGCATTCTGTCCAGGCCCCTGCCCCCGGGCCAGGGGCAGAGCTGCCCACAAGAAGCGCACCTCCACCCTTAGGTCGGAGAGCACCGCTCCTTACCGCCCTGCTGTCCTCCCTTGCCCACCTCAACACAGCACACAAACGTGGCCACCTTTCACACACCCAGCCCAAGGCCCAGGTGAGCAGCCTCTTTGGGGAGAACGGAGGGAAGGGGCCCAGGAGTCGGCCTGCAGACTCACCTTCTCTCTGCTGCTGGGGGATCATTGGAGGCGGCTGAGGAAAGGCCTGGCTTATCTGACCATAGGCAGCAGGGTAGGCAGCTGCTGGAGGCCCAAGACAAGAAGCAAGCGCCGGCGACAGGGCAGAGAGTGGAAGCAGGAAGAAAGAGAGAGAGTTCAGTGCGGGCAGTAAAAGCGGACCAGCCAAAGAGCACCCTGCCCCTCAGCCACTTAGACAAAGCCAGCCTTCGGTTCCCAGACCCACAGAGGAGCTGCAGGGTAAAGACTGGAAGTGCGTGTGTGGCTGTGTGTATGTGAGTGTGTGTACGTGTGCGTGCATTACATAGATACATGCAAATGTGCACGTTTGTGTGTTTTGGGGGCGGCAAGTTTAATTTGAAATAGTGGATAAACCATGTGTGCATAACACACAATCATGGATAATCAAAAACACCAAAACAGCCTGGACAAGATCCTCCCACACCACCTGGTAATCCACAGGCAGGTTTCCCACTTCTCTGAGCCACCGCTGACTCCAGTTGGCAGGCCCTCATTCCCACTCAGATGGCACTGGTGTGGGACGTGGGGTGCCACCAGAGGTATGGAACTGGCCTCTGGGAAGGCTGCCAGAGGGTAGTCCTCAGGGACAGAGGACTGAGTTGGATAAACCTGATTGTCCAACTGGAAAGGGCCTGGGGTAGGACAGGAGTGGCCGGCTCTCTCCTCTGCCTGGCTCAGCTCCCACAGCAGCAGAGCCTGAGGACAGAGCTCAGGGGACCCAACAGGTGACAGCACCTCCTCTAGGCTCTAGATGCGCCAGGCCAGCTTCACCTCAGTCCCCCCACCCCTCTCCAGGCAGCCCCACGCACTCATGGGAGACAGCACTGGGAAGAGAGACCCTAACTGGGTCAGGCAGTACGACACAGGCTAGGCGGGGATGATTATGGGGTGCTGTGTAATCCAGGGGTGAGAGAAAGAGACAGGCTTGGCTGACAGCTCGGCTTGGGCTCAGTGACCCCAGGCCCTCTGCTCACTCAGTGCTGTCCCTTCCCACCTCTCCTCCTTTGCTCCCTGTCCCACCTGCTGGGGCCCCATCCTGCTGCCGGTTGTGGGGAGGGGTGTGGGGGGTGGGGAGATGGCGTCTCTTCTAGAGGCCCTCCTTCTCTCAAACCAGGCATCTGTGCTTCCTGGGCCAGTGACGGTGACCCATGGTAGGCAGCACCTGGGTCCAGCCTGGCCTGCAGTGCTGGTGTCAGACCTGGTGCTCGTGGGCAAACTGGCCCTGGCAGCTCCATAGGGAAGGGAAATCGGGCCTCAAAGACAAGTAACTCCCCAGCAAGGGTGAAGCTTCCGCCTGGCCTCCTCACGTGCCTGAATTTCCGACAGCCCCCACTGCAGGGGCACTCTAGGTGCCCCACTGACAAGAAGGCAGCCTGTAGGGTCTCTGCCAGCACAGGCCTCCCTCCTTCCACTCTCTCTGCCCACCCCATGCAATGCTGGGTCCAGCTCTGAGGGGGCACTGGTGTCACAGGCGTGGAGAGAGAAATGAAGGTGGGGAAAGAGCCGTGGGGACGCGCGGATACTAACGACCTGCATACTGCTGCACTCCGGCGTAGGCCTGCTGCAGGGGGTCCGCGGCGGTGGGGCTCTGCGCTGTAGGGAGCCAAGGGGACAGAGGTCAGCGGTGCCCACCACACTGGCCCTTCCCCCCATGCCCGTGGGGATGATGTAGCTGTACCACCTTTCCTGGCTATTGCAGGCTCTGCTCTGGGGCAGGGCCTCTGAGACAGACACCCTGAGTGCCTGGACCCTCTGGGGGTCGCCCTCCCTAGCCCTTGGCAGGGTAGAGAGTTGCCCACCCTGGCAGGGGGATGCAGGCTGCAGTTGGTCTAGGGTTGGGGTGAGATGGGGACTCACACAGAGCACTGTGGAGGGCTGGGGAGGAGATGCCAAGGAAGCCTCAACACTGAGAGGCTGGTGGGGGGTGCATGAGGGCCCTAGCCCTGCAGAAGGGCTGTGGGGAAAGGGGGAGGGGTCTGGAGGCTGTTGCGGGGTGGTGAGCTTATTCTTCATGATCCTCAGTGGAAGTAGGGGACAGTGAATGAAGGGACAGCCTGGCAGCTCCCGGTGGGTGAAAGAAGGCCTCACCCTACCACTTTGTCCTCCTGGGCCACTGTGCCACAGAGGGACCCGCCCTCACTGTCAGGGAAGCTGCACCAGGCATGGAGGTCCTCCACTGGCCAAGTCCTCTGAGCAGGGACCAGCCACACAAAGGAGCTCTTCCCAGCAGACTGGGAGTGGGATGCTGCCCGCAGAACCGAGGAACCAGAAGACCAAGGACCTTCCTCCTGTCTTCCAACACTGTGACCCTGGGATGTCTCCTGCCTAGTGGGAAGAGAGGTCCTCTGAACCGATACTTTGGCAAGAAACTCAGGGAAGCTGGGCTGAGGGAAAGGCCTGGTTCCCTTCTGTTGCCTTTGCTATCTCTGCAGAAGCTGTGAGTAAAAGCCTGAAGCATGGGCCAGCAGTAGGCACTGGTTTTGGTGACCAAGGCTGGTGGTGACTAACGTGGGAATGGGCTGGCCTTGGGGGTCCAGAGAGGTGGTAAAGGCAGGGGCTACCCAGAGGGAGGATGGAGCCCTAGGATGGCTTGAGGGAAAACCGGATAACACGAGGTGGCAGGAAGGAACTATCCAGGCTTATCCGCCTGTCAACTCAGGCCAGCTAAGCTAACTGGCCCCAGGCTTTGGGACCTTTAGTCTAAGGAGAGTGCCCCAACTTCCCTTCTAAGCACGTTTCCCTATCTCAGTAAAACTCCATTAGAAAAAGAGCATCTGGGCTTGGTGTGGTGGCTTATGCCTATAATCCCAGCACTTTGGGAGGCCAAGGTAGGTGGATCACCCGAGGTCAGGAGTTCAAGATCAGCCTGGCCAACATGGGGAAACCCCATCTCTACTAAAAATACAAAAAGTTAGCTGGGCATGGTGGTGGGCACCTGTAATCCCAGCTACTCAGGAGGCTGAGGTAGGAGAATTGCTTGAACCCGGGAGGCAGAGGTTGCAGTGAGCCAAGATTTCACCATTGCACTCCAGCCTGGGTGACAGAGTGAGACTCTGTCTAAAAGAAAAAAGAAAAGAAAAGAAAGAAGAAAAAGAAAGGAAAAGAAAGAAAGAAAGAAAAGAGAGAGAGCGAGCACCTGGACCTGAGAGATGCCCAGGGAAAAGCCTGGTGCAGAGGTCCCTAGAGATAGGGGGACAGTAGGTTCCATAGCCCCCAGAAGCAGGATGTAGCAAGGGAGCTGGACCCATGAGGGTCTGCTCAGATGTGGGGACCTGAAGATGGGCCACAATGCAGGTTCCTTCCTGCCTGGGGCTGTCCCAGTCCCACACCCTGTCCGTCTGTTTCCCCCATGGTAGAGACTGGAGCCCAGGGCTCCCCGGTGTGATGTGCTTGGCAGGGTGGTCTCTTCCCTGCCTTCCCTCTGCCCCTGTGCTCTGCCAGCCTCTCAGCTCTATGGAGGGAGAACCATGTCCAGATTGTGCTCCTGGTCTTTCCAGCTGCTCACCTGTGCAGTGTCTTTATGCAAATTAGAAAAGGGTGCCCCTTCCTTTGGGCACACGGTTTGGTGCCCTCATGCAAAATATAACCTGCACGATTTGCATGGCAGCCTCCAGCACAGTGCCAGGAACATCATAAGCATCTGACGAAGAGGACGATGAAAAGAATGAACGAACAATTTTCAATGTTTGTGAGAGCCACCCCTTCAAGGGTGTTTATATGACAGTAAAGGCCACACTGTGTGCATCCAGCAAGAACCCAAGAGGGGAGATCAGAAAAGCTACCTGGGGCTAGGAAGCAGAGAAAAGCATTTATGAGACCTCTCTCTACTTCTCTGCTTAACGACCTCATTAGTAACTGCCAAAGAGTGAACGTTTTGAAGGATCTCGCTCATTACAGCAGATCCAAACTCTGCATTTAAAGATGGTAAATTAATTTTTTTAATGTACTACTTTTCTCCTTTCCTTCCGTCCATCCCTCCCTGCCTCCCTCCCTCTTGCTCTGGCAGGGTATTGTTTATGAGATGTAGCAGATTGTTACAAATGGGGGAAAGAAACATTTCCAAATTCCATGCGAGAAATAGCTCACAGATGCTGGAGGGGGTGGGGAAGGAGCAGGTTTATCAGGATCCAGAGATCCAGATGGGCTTGTGGGCAGGGAGAGGTGGGAAATGAAGCCATCCAGATGTACTGGGGATCCCATCTCCCAGTCCATGAACCTGAGACTGGTGGGGTCTCTTCCCCCAATACCCCCAGCTTGCCTAGTCCCGCCCCTGCCACCCTATCAGCCTGGGGTCATCATCCTTAAACGATACCCCGGATCCTTAGAGCCCCATCACTTCACTCTCTAGACTCCTCTGGCCTTTTCTTGGTGGACTGAGGGGTATATCATGGGGCAAGCCCTGGAATGGGGAATGGGACAACTCCAAGTTCAAAGTCAGGAAATTCTCCTCTATTTCTCTCTAGTACAGTGACCTTGCACTCTGCTGCTGGTGGGACTTTTCTTTTCTTTCTTTCTTTTTTTTTTTTGAGATGGAGTCTTGCTCTGTTGCCCAGTCTGGAGTGCAGTGCTGCAATCTCGGCTCACTGCAACCTCCGCCTCCTGGGTTCAAGTGACTCTTCTGCCTCAGCCTCCTGAGTAGCTGGGACTACAGATGTGCACCACCATGACTGGCTCTTTTTTTGTATTTTTAGTAGAGATGGTTTACATCGTGTTGACCAGGCTGGTCTTGAACAGCTGACCTCTAGTGATCCACCCGCCTTGGCCTCCCAAAGTGCTAGGATTACAGTGTGAGCCACCACGCCCAGCCCTGGTGGGACTTTTATATACTACAAATGCCTAAACTGCACTCCAGACAGGGAAATGAGAATGTCTGGGCTTCTGTGGTTATATAAAGCCCCACAGTGGATTCTGATGGGCACCCAAGTGGGTAACAGGACCCAGCTCCTGCTGCCAATCCACGTTGGGCTGGCCTGCCTGCCCTGTGTGCCAACCTCCTTACTACCACTACTCTTGCCAGGCAGGTCCCTCTACATGAGGGTGTCCCCTGTTTATCTTCACCTCTCCAATTCTTGCCCATCTGTTAAAGCTCAATGGTAGCGTCCTCCCTGGGGAGGCTCTTTTGGGTTTCTTCAGCCTACAGAATCCTCCATTCATTTGGATCCTTTAGCATTTCAAGTGTGAGAACACTCATTCTTGATGAAACTTAATTCTGCCTTATTGTCTCATCATTGAGTAGACTTAGATTGTGTTCTCAATGGACTTTGACCTCCCAAATGATAGGTCCGTGTCCTGCCCTCCTTCTTGGGCCCCCTTTTCCCACCACAAACTGGGCACTTACTGATACTTACAGGGACTTTAACCTTATCCTCTGCCTTCCAGGAAGCAGGGCGGCATTCTTCATATCTCGAGAACACTGGCTTTATAGTCTACTATAGGGCTTTGGGTCCAGCTTCCCTAGCCTGATAGCAGCCCATTCTCCAGACCAGGGAGAAGAGCTGCTTCAGGCCAACTGGACATTCTCACCCTGTGAGGACGGCTAAGTTTGAGGAACAAAGTTAATCAGGAGCAGGCCTCCTGGGTCTTCTGGTGTGCTAGGCTTTTTGAAAAGAGGGTCTAGGAGCTGTCCGAGATGCTGGGCTGTCTGAGGTGTGAGCTGTCCGGGGTGCTGACCTCGTTCTATGTGCAACAAGGGACTGGACTGGGCAGTTCTAGCCAGACTGCCAATCATTATGCCTCCCTTCACTCCTTCCCCAAAGACTCTTTTCGTACTCAACACTAACCCTGATTGTTCTTCTAGTTTCTATCCCCTTACTTCTTGTAGGTTAAATTCACACTCAATTATTTTGCACTTACTCGTGTCTCTACATGTTGTACAACTGCACCCAGTCTCCTTTCTTCGGTAAGAGAGCACTTGGAATGGGGTTCTGTCTCCCTGATCGGAATGACACCTACCCAAGGGCAGGATTTTGGTCTATTTTCTGCCATCATGGGCTCCCTGAAGGAAGATGGGAGGCTGGCCCCCTCTGATCACAGAGTTTCATCAAGAAATGGACAGAGGGCAGGAGCTACATCTTGTTATAACAGCAAGGGCAGGAACAGCATGGATCAAGAAAGCGCTGCACAGGGAAGGAAGTGCTACTAGATGTGCTTACCTGGGTAGGGATGGATGCCATTGGCGAACACAGCTTCCGCAGCAGGTTGCCCATTGGCCTGTGGGGGGAGGCCGGTGAAGCCGTTCACCCCAATGGGGGACGGGATGCTAGGCACAGCTGGTGCAGTGATGCCCGGAGGGGTGCTGCCACCTGGTTCCAGGGATGTGGAAGAATGGAGGAGGGGAGGCAAGCAGAACAGATGTGAGGAAGGCCCACCCATAAAGCTCTACTCAACTATTTCCAAGGACCTGCGGGTAGACTTGGACCTCACATACCAGCTCAATCTTATCTATGACCCATGCGTTGGCTTATCTCCCTATATGAAGCGACTTCACCTATCCAATTGTATCCATCCTTCAAGGCAGAGTCCAAATTCCACCTGCCCAAGGAGGATATCTCTGACCCTTTTGGCTTGTCCTTAGCACACAGACTACTCTCAATGCCCTTGACTGTAACCACACTTGTTCCTCCTTCAGCCTTTTTTTTTTTTTTTTGAGATAGTCTTGCTCTGCTGCCCAGCCTGGAGTATAGTGGTGCAGTCATGGCTCACTGCAACCTCTGCCTCCCGGGTTCAAGCGATTCTCCTGCTCCAGCTTCCCAAGCAGCTGGGACTACGACCATGCACCACCACGCCCGGCTAAGTTTTGTATTTTTTAGTAGAGACAGGGTTTCACCATGTTGGCCAGGCAGGTCTTGAACTACTGACTTCAAGTGATCCACCCACCTCAGCCTCGCAAAGTGCTGGGATTACAGGTGTGAGCCACCGTGCCTGGCCCTCCTTCAGTCTTTTTCAGTGCTCTTGCTCTCTCCAGCTAAGGCAGAATGAGCTGGTCTTTACTTGGTCACTAGGGGGCTGATATACCTCTCCAGGAAGTTTTTCTGCTCAGATGGAATAGGTCTTAATTCCGGCATTCTCTTGTACTGAGGCAGAGAGGTTGTTATGGAGCCCAGACTCAGCTCTAGCTCATACACAAAGTAGACACCTTGGCCTCCTCCCATTGAAGCAATGGTAGTGGTCAGGATGGTGAGGATAAAGTTGGGGTCAAATGACAATACCCTGTGTCCTCCCTGTGCCAGGTGGGTGGAACCTGAGATGTGGCTATTATGGTGATTGCACTGAGGCCCCAGATGCTAGAAAGGGCCTTCCTCTCATGTAGGAACCAGGGTACCTCTGAGAACATGGACCTGAGTCTGGCCCACTGCCTGGACTCATGTGTATCCCTTGAAGGGGTTACACATGGGGATCAGAGGTGGAGGGTAGTGTTCCAGTTGAGCCCAGAGATGGCGCAGTCTTTTGTGGCTTTCAGCTGGGAAAGGAAAGGCTCTGGGATGTTAGGAAACTTGCTGCTGTGGCCTGGGCACAGAGAGCTGAGGAAGCTCGGTGAATGAGAGCCTGGGGTGCAGGAGCATTTCTCAGCTTTGACACTATTACCATTTGGGGCCAGATATTTCCTTGTGGTGGCTGTCCTGTGCACTGTCGGATGTATAGCAATATCCCTGGCCTCTACCCACTAGATTTCAGTAGCAATCCCCACTCCCAGCTGTGATAGTTGAAAACGTCTCCAGATTTCCTGGGAGTTCGGGGGCATAACTGCAACAGTTGAGACTCACTGGACTGGACAATAGCCAAGATTCAATCAAAAGCATGACTTGTGAGCTGGGTCGTTTCCAAGCTCCTGTCCCTTGATAACTCTTGTGGTTCTCTCTAGCTTGTTGCAGAGTTGTCTTAGAAAAAGCCAGTGAGTTTAGGTTGGGTTATAGGGAAAGCAAAACAAACAAAAAACCAAATGGGTTCCTTCTGTGTTTGGGCCAGGGACCGAACAAGGCCACAGAATGGCCAAGGCTCTTTTCCTCATAGACACCATAGGGCGATGTCTTCATGTCAATTTCTTTCCGGATCTCTATTGTTAATAGAGATTAAGACACATTGTTTCCTGACACAGTTAAATAGCTTGAGATGAATCTGTCCCACCCTGAAATCACACAGTGGATTGACTGCATGGGTACCACATCTCATCTTTCCTTGGATCCCCAGGGATTAGAATATTTTTGAGACAAACTGTCAGAAGGCAAGGCCTCTTGGGCCCAGACACTATGTGCTCTTGCCACAGAATGGTCTGCTGGTAGCTGAAATTAGGTCCCAGCCTGGACCAGCTGCTCTCCCACCGGGCTAGACCCTGTGTAGGCACCTGCCAGCTCACCTGAGGTTGGGGTCATAGGTGCGGCTGCCAGGCCGTTCATGTTGAGGGCTGCCATCTGCTGCATCTGGGCAGCAGCGAAGGCAGCCATGGGGTTCAGGTAGCCACCCTGCGCGACTGATGCCATCAGGGCTGCTTGCTGCTGCATCAGCTGGGGCAGAGGAAGTGGAAAAAATATCACGTGCTTCCAGGGGCATCCCTCCCCGAAAGGGGCCTCAGCTCCTGGAGACTAACCTCCTAGGCTCTGAGCCCCAGAGACCCCAGACATTCTCCCAGCCAGCACCCCAGAAAGCCCTAATGCCTCTCCCATTCTTGCCCTGTATCTCAACAGCTATTAGAAGCCACCGCCCTGAGAGGTGACTGTATTTAAAGTTAACACTAGGGTCTTTAGAATTCTGAAGTTGTTGTGGGGGGCAGGGGAGGAGACTGGCTCTGTGGGTGTGGGTCAGTCCTGTGTAAGGCCTGTCATTTGTGGGGATGTGGCATCCACATCACTAGAGACTTGCTAAGGAAGTTCTGAGCCTCTGCAGAACTTCCTTAGCACAGGTTTCTGTCCAGAATGGTTTTAATTTGGAGTCTGCTGGTAGAAGTGACAGGAGAATTATGAATAGAACCCTAGGCACCCCCAGTGTTGTCACAAAGGTAAGTGCAGACAAGGGAGGCTACAGAATGTGGCTAAGGTGGGCAGCGCTGCAGAAGTGAGGTGCGCCTGCGTTTTCAGACCCAGAGCCGTAACCTGCCTCAGTGCCACCCACATGGGGGCTGTGGTTACCATCTGGAGACAGCCCTGGGAGAGGCTGACAGAGTTAGCCCCAGTGTGGAAGAAAGAAGTAGGTGGGCCAGAGGCCTAAGGGGGTATCAGAAGTGTGGATGTGGAGGGTTTTAGGGTGCCTTACAGGAACCCTGCCAGGAAAGACCAGGAGGCCTGCAGACACGTTCCATGGAGTGGGTGTGGTTTGCAACCAATGACCTGAACCTCCCCTTCTCATCTGTGCTTCTGGGAGTTCCACGTTGATCTGGCTGAGGTGAAGAGGCTCAGGGTAACCCACGTTTCTGGGGTCCTCTCTCAGCTCTGCGCCTTAGAACCAAGCTCACCTCCTCCTGGCAACCACCCCACTGGGCCAGTCTTCTCTCAGTTACACTCCCTGGGTTCATGGGTTCATTCCCCGCCCCTTCTCACTCGGGCGAGGGCGAGGGCGAGGGCGAGGGCGAGGGCGAGGGCGAGGGCGAGGGCGAGGGCGAGGGCGAGAGCAGTATTTTCGGTTAGGTGTCCTGCTCTCTGGGGCTCCCAGGGGAGTGAGCTTGAGAAACGCTGCCCGTGCGCGCTGCCACTTACTGCCTGAGCGTAGGCGCCGTAGGCCCCGAACGGGATGGCCATGGGGTTGAACATGCCCATCTGGCCAGCCATCTGCTGCATTCGCCGCATCGTGCGCTCCTTGTCGGTGTCGGCGAATTTGACCACCAGACTGGACGAGGCTCCCTGCGGCCGGGGCGGCGCGTGAGACCCACCTGCTCCAGAGCGTCAGCCCGCAGCTGTCGGTGTCCCTGGCCCTGGGCCCACCCCGCCCGCTCCTCCGGGCTCTTTGGAGAGGGTGGCATGAGCGCTCGCCCAGGGAAATGGGGTGTGAACCCCACCGCGGGCATTTTCTACCTGGGTAACTCGAGCCGGTTCCTTAACATCCCTGGGTCTCAGCGTCCTTGTCTGAGACCCGGGGATAAGGGTCATGCTCTCCTGTCTCTCAGGGAGACTGGGCTGCCGGCGGGCGTGGCGGGTGCTGGGGTCTCCGCCCGCTTCTGCCCTCGCCCCCGCCCCAAGGGGCCAGCACTCACCGGCATAGTCTGGCTGCCGTGTAGCGCGTTGATGGCGGCCTGCGCCTCGGCGTGGGAGGAGTACTTCACAAAGGCGCACCCTGCGGGACGCGAGAGCCCGAGCTGGGACCCAGAACAGGGCCAGGGAGGGGCCGGGAGGAGAGGGCGCATCCCAGGTGAACGCAGACGGGTGAGGCAGAAATTGAGAAAGAGACACGAAGAAGCCCAGAGACCGACCGCGACGGCCCCGGAGACTCAGAGGTGCCCTCGGATCTCCCTCCGCCTCGCCCCTCCCTCCCGGGCACCTTCCCGGCCCCGCCCCGCCCCGCGCACCCTTGCTGTTGCCGTCGGGCCCGCGCAGAATGGTGCACTCCTCGATGTTCCCGAAGGCCTCGAAGAGGCGGCGCACGTCGTCCTCGGACTGTTGCTTGTTGAGCATGCCCACGAAGAGTTTTCTATCTTCTGGAACAAAATTAGGAGATGCTTACCCGGGCCAGGGACCGGGCTGCGCTGGGGCGGCCCGGGGAGCAGGGCTCGGCCGGAGAGGGAGGTCGGCAGGGAGAGGGAGGAGCCAGGGAGGCGGGGCGGGGGCTCGGAGCCGGGGGAAGAGGGGTGCGGGGACGGGGGCGGGGCTTAGTCGGAGCGGGAGAGGCGAGGGGTGAAGTGGGTGGGGTAGGAGAGGGAGCGCACAGCCGCGGGACAGGTGCGGGGGAAGCTGTGGCAGGCGGGAGCTGGATGGCAGCGACTCGGCCTCCTCCCGCCTGAAGGGCAGGCCGCACCCTGAGGGGCAGAGCCCCTGGGCTAGCCCCTCATGAGAGCACACGGGTCGTTCCGGCAGCCTGCGTTCCCCTCCTCCCTCCTCTCACGCGCTCTGCTCTACAGGCGCCCGAATGAATCACAACTGGCAGGTCTGCCGTCGGGACTTTGCAGTTGCTGTTCCCCTGCCAGGAGCGCACTCATCACAAGGTCCAGTCCTCTTCTTCCAGCTCTCAGCTCGAGGACTGCCTCCACACCCATGCCCCTTCTTACCCCTCCCTTACTCTGTCTCAGCCCCCATCCCTGTGGCTGGAATGTCAAAGGACAATGACTGTGGGTTTCGCATAGCCCCCCTGTCCCACCCATTCCCTGGGATGCTCACTGAGGAAAGAGACCCGGCCTCTCTGCTGAAGCAGCAGTGCCTGGCCCACAGTAGGCCCTCCATTCAGTGATGGGGTGAACAAAGTGAATGACTGCCCACCCTGTGCCATCCCAGGCACACCTCGTTGGTATCTCACATGGTTCTTCCTCCATCTGCATGCCCCCTCCACCGTCTGGCTCTTCTATTTCTTCACACTGCAAAACTCTGCCCTGGGCACTTTGGGGGTGCCTGTTCCTGAAGGTGCCTCAGCAGCCCCCACACACCTGTGATGAGTATCAAGTGCTTTGTTGACCCCACGCTGTGTGCTCAGGGTGACAAGGTGCGCATGGGACTGTGTCGGCCTGCGGCCGCTGGTAAATCACTGCAGAAGACGCCCGTAGCCCACATGCTCTGACTTCAGTGTGACTGCCACTCCTCTCACTGAAAGCTGGGGGGCATCTTCCTTTCCCTTGAATCTCAGTGAGGCTTGTGACTGCTCTAACAAATAAAGAATGGCAGAAGTGATGCCAGGCGACTTCTGAGGTTGGGTCATAAAAGAGATCAGCTTCCACTTGGCTCTGTTTTGGGGAGTGTTAGCTCTGTGGAAGCCAGCCACCATGCTGTGAACCCCCAATTAGTCCATGTAGAAGAGTCCCCATGGAAAGGAACCAAGGCCCCAGCTGACAGCCGACATCAACCACCAGACATGTGAATGAATGAGTCCTCAGATAATGCCAGCTCCCAGCCTTGGAATTTTCCAGCTGAGACCCAGACATCCTGGAGCAGAGATAGGCCTTCCATGCTGTGCCCTGTGAATTCCTGACCCACGGAATCCATGAACGAAATAAACGGTTGTTTTACAACACTCAGTTTCAGGCTAAATTGGTATGCAGCCATAGGAACTGGAACAGAGTCCCAGGGGTGGCTGCACTCAGCAGGCACTCACTGGATGTTTGTGGATGATTACATGATTGACACACAGCCAAAGCTACAGAAATGCAGACCCCAAAACTGCAAATGGCCATGTGTTCATGGTTTCCTCTGAACACACGGGCACTCAGGGACCCAGTGTCCTTCTGTATTCAAGATGGTTGGTGCCTACTCTCCTAGAGAGCCCCCACCTTGCCCATATTGCCAGGAGAGTTCACTTAGAGTTGAGGGGCTGTCCTGGGGTCTGAAGCAAAGCAGAGGAAGCTTCCAGGCTCCTGCGCTCCAAAAGCTACCTGCACAGTCCTCCTGCCCTCTGCCCTGCTGGTACTCCTCAGCCCAGATGCACTCGGCACTGGGCCAGTTCTCAATGATGACGTGGTGCCGGGGTCCCAGCTCCTCCCATAACCTGCAGGGCATGGTTGCTGGTTCCTGTTACCAGCTCTGGATCAGGAAACACCAGCTGCCCTCCAACAGGGTGGGCCTCAGCTGAAGCTCTGGACCCCAGAGCCCCAGCCCCACTGCCTGCCTCCAGCTGCTCTTCTGGCTCCTGTAGCTTGGCAAGACGTTGGGGCACACCCCCACCTCATCTCCAGAGTTCCTCGTGCAGCCCTCCCCCACCAACTCCAGTCTCTGGAGAAGGAAGGGCGGGGGGTGGAAGCGGGAAGCTGAAGTGATTTGGGAGGAGATAGAGTTCAGAGCAGAAAGGGAGCGGGGGAGAGAAACTGGCAGGAAACACAGGCAAGAGCATTAGAGGGAAAGAGCTGGGAGAAGAGGGCTGTG
Organism: Cheracebus regulus; assembly: GCA_963574635.1. Lineage (NCBI taxonomy): Eukaryota > Metazoa > Chordata > Mammalia > Primates > Pitheciidae > Cheracebus > Cheracebus regulus. The sequence continues at coordinate 289,041 of CAUYQU010104207.1, read as the reverse complement.
GGGGAAAGACTACGGGACAGAGGAAAGAATGGGGAGCCCTTAGGTTTGACCTGGAAGCAGCAACAGCAATTTACTGGAAGTGGCATGGGAGCTTTTCCTTCTTTTGTGGAATAATTAAAACAGCCCCCCCTCCCCACCCCACTCCCCCTACCTCCCCCTCAACCTTTGGTGCCTTTTAAAGGCTCAACTGAATAGGGTTTTCAGAAAGACTAAGAAATGGAAACCCGCCCCTGCTAATCCCTGGCCCTCTTGCTAAAAATTCCATTTCCTCACTTGGACAGAAAAAGGAAAGAAAGGGAAGGCACCTCCTCTGCCCAAGCTTGATTTACATTCGGGGACCGCAGTTCTTCGCCTTCGCCTCTCCTGACGTCTGAATGTATTCCTTTATTATTGCTATGACAGTTTTCTGATTGCATTAAAATTCATCCACACGTGCCTTTCTATCCAGCCACTTCCTTTTTTTTTTTTTGCCAGTTTTAGGTTTTTTGTTTTATCCTAATTCCTCGTTCCCCTCCCCTGAAATCTCCCTTCACTGTGCAGTTCTCAGTAAACAGCCTCCTGCTCGAGGCCTTTCTAAACATATAAGCGACAAGGCTCCTCCTCCTCCTTCCTCCCCATCTGGATTTCCCCAGGGAAACTACAGCCACCTTTACCTTTCTGGAAGGCTGCAAGAAATCAAAGAAACTCGGCTTCAGACTCACTTCCTTCAGGCAGGCATGGATTGACCGCACCCAACGCAAATGTCTGCTTATAAGATCCTCAAATGCGTTCAGTTTGCACTGTCTTCCAGTTGGGGATGGTGACTTGTGCGAGTGATTCTAAGGCTTCTCTCTCAGACCAGGGGCTAGAGGGACTTCGAGTTCGCAAGTGGACTTCCTTCTGGGCCAGGCCCACTGACTCCCACTCCCGCACCCTCCTCCACACCTGAGTTTTGGGATCTATGAAATGGGTGTGATGAGACGCTCCTGCCATGGTGGTGGCGAGGGTCCCAAGAGCTGCTGCAGGGGTAGTGCCTGCCAAGAGGTAATTACTGTGGTGATGGCCCCTACTTGGGTGTCTCTGTGCAAGAGGAAGAGGAAATGCAATGCTCACCGTGCCTTGCTTTGGCCTGGAAGGTCACCCCTACCATGAAGGGGCAGAGGTCAAAGAGGGTGAGAGGAGAAGGCGGAGGATCCCCCTGTTATGATGGGGAACACACTTGAAGCAGGTTGGACTAGATTCTGAGGCTGTGGCGACCCACTGAGATGGACGACATCTGTCTCCCACCCCCTCTGCCCACCTCCTTTCTGGCCACTTTCCTGAGGCACTGTCTCAAGCTGTGTCAGATAAACAATGGTACCATTTGGCTGGTGTTTTGGATCTGATGCCAATTTCACAAGAGTCTTGGAGAATGACTCAGTTTCCCCAGTCCGTGCCCACCCTCCTCCATCCACACAGCCCCTGACTCTGGTACAGGCAGAGCTGGCCCTGGCCACTGCCCAGCTGCCTGAGCTGGGACCCAGGGTAATGGAGAGGCTCTGGTGGTCCCCCTTTTCTGGCGAGCACTCAGCCCTGAGCCCATTGCTTCCCACAGCTGGGGTGTCGGGAGCTGCCCCTGTAAAGAGATGCTCAGGCAGCCACTGCTGGGCTGGGCCACGGTGGTGAGGTGAGGAGTGGTCTCAGAACTAGTGTGGGGAGGGGCTGAAGAGTGAGTGGGAGGTCACTGAGACCCACTGGGAGCCCAGAGATGTGGTGAGCAACTGGAGGCTGGCATTGGGAGCCCAGATTCTCCTCTAACAGAGCCCAGCTCAGGTCAGGGGCTCAGCCCTGGAAGTTGGAAACTGAGCACAACAAAATCCACTGACCTGCGCTGAGGGGACTGAGGCCTCATGGGTTTCTCCTGGTCAAGGGACAGAGCAAGGGGAGCATGTTTTACAGACACTCAGCAGCTGTTCACTGAGCACCTTCTCTGTGCCAGACACTGTTCCAAGCATCGCTTCTACAGCGGTGAACAAGAGAGACGCAGCTGCTCTCCGGAGCTGGCATCTGGGTGGAGAGACGGGCCATCCACAACACACAAGTACCCAAACAAGACAAAGGCCATTGGGGCTGCCATACCATGGTCCCAAGAACTGCTGAACCTGGAAGAACAAGGTCATAGAGTGGCAGCGCTGGGCGGGACCCAGGATAACACCAAGGGTTTCACGCTTTTTCGGACAAGGAAGCTGGGGTGGAGAAGCAGCTACAGGATGCACAGGAGGTTGTCCACAGCTGGAGCCTAAACTCAACCCAGTCTCTTGGGGTTCCTTGACTTCCTGATCCCAAAGCCCTTGCTGCTGCCATCTGCTCTTTTAAACCGAGTGTCTGTGCCTGCAGGTGTGAGGGAGCATCTGTTCTGTGGAACAGGAGTGTGACTCCCCAAAGGGCTGAGCAACAGGAGGTGGGTGCTCATCCAAGCCCTGCCTGGACCCAGAGAGGGGAGCTTGGCTCTTTGTGTCCAGATGTCTAACCACCATGGGATAGTAGGCAGAGTCTGTACTCACCACCTCAACTGCATAGGAGCTGGAGGTGGGGGAAGCTGATAAAATTGTGGATGGGAGAAGCCCACAGCTCTATGTCAGGTGAAGGTGCTTACAGCCACCTCAGGATGGGCTGGACAAAGCCCCTGCCATACTTTGGGTCTCCCCTCTGGCGACCCCTTCAGCAAGCGTTGAGCACTCACTGTGTGCCCCAGGGAACTGTCAGAACAGAAGATCTGAGATGAGTTTTGGGAGCGCTTCTGGGTTTTCTCTTTTACCCGGTTGGGGAGAAAGAGTTGTGCTTGGCTCTGAGATCCCTGGAGAATCCAGAGTCTTTGGTCTATGGGCCCAGAGCCTCTGCCTTGGAGTCCCTGGTGAGAGAACAGAGAACAGGCCTGATACACACATCCAGTAACTCTGGGATACAGGCCAGAAGAGGCTAGACGGGGAGAAGGAAGAGGCTACACCCTGATGGCTTCCAGGAGGAGGTGGGCTGGAGTTATGGTGTGCATGGGACACGTGCAGGGGCGACAGGCCCACACCAGAATTCGAGCAAAGGTGGAGAGGTGGAGGGACACCTTTGGCTGCCTTTTCACCTGCTCCAAGTGGTCCCTGGCTGTGGCAGCTTCACAAGGAGGGGCCCCTGAGGAAGCCTGACTGCTTCCTCACCTGCCTCCTGCCTGCTTGCCTTTCTACCAACACATATGAAAGTCACCCATTCCTCTGACTCAGGACTCTTTTTGATTTTCCTGAAACCGCAGTCTAACTCTGAGCTCTGGTTCACAACCTATGAAAAGCACTGGGTGGCCCTGGGGAGCGACAGGTGCTTACGAAAAGACAGTGGAATCTGGTTACCAGAATCGCTTGCATCCTCCCATGGGTTCCTCTGAGGGAGACAAAATCTTCTGAGCTCAGGGTGTTAGGGCAGGATGGGGCTTGGGCTGGAGGGATTTGTATTTTAAAAGGAGAGCGCAGGGCACCCTCAGTGGAACCTCAGGATCAGGACAAACCCCTAAGGGGGATGTTTCGGGGCTGTGCATTGGCTGCTGCCCCCACTCTAGCCATGTGGGGAGCATCTTGCTGGCCAGGCAGGGTGAGGGGGCCCCTGAGCAGTGAGGAGGGAGGTGACAGCAATACCACTTGACTCACCAAATGCCAGCATCCTGGCACTAATGCTCAAATTCTGGTTTAATTTTCACAATTTGATTCACTCATTACCATCAGCATTAAACAATATTTCTTGCTTAAGGATAGACAGTTGCAGAAGCGCTGTGGGCGAGCGTTCAGATGGCTAATGCCTTTTACTACCGCAATAGATTTTTACTATTCTATTCCCTCCAGCTGCTGCGGGAAGGTTGGGGGTTACTGAGCTGGGGAGAACCCTGGGGCCAGGGACCAGGGTGGGGAGTACTTGGCTTTGAGGTCCAGTGGCTGGTGGGATGGGCAGAGAGGCTGCTAGGAGACCTGGAACTCAAAGGCAGCAGTTTAGGGGTGTGGAGAAAATGCCTGTTACGATGACAGAGCCGAGGCCTCTTTCATGCTTTGGAGCCTTTGGTTTTGGGGAGGGACAGGGGTTGGGCAAGACCCCAGAGGCTGGAGCACCCCATGAATCTGTTCCTCAGCTACCAGGCAGAGGCTGCAGCCCAGAGGTCGTCCCATGCAGGGGTCCCCCCAGGGTGCCTCCTGGATCCCAGGATCCTCTGCTCTCTCTGGGCTCACAGGCAGTGACTCTGAGGGTGAAGGACATGTCCCCCTCTATAACTTCATCTGTGGATCAGGGAGGACCTTCAGTAGCAAGGGACAGGGAGACACACCTGACTCAACAGGAGGGCTGGGCCAAGCGTGTCCTCCGGATACTAGCTTAGGCTGTTTGTCAAATCCTGGTGCTACCACGTTTTGGCTGTGCAGGCTGTGCAGGCATGTAACCTCCCAGGCGGGTCCAGGATTAAATGAGGTTTTTAGCACAGTGCATGGCACAGAGAAAAGGCTCAGTGGCTCAGTAAGTGCCGATTATTGTGGCTGTTCTAACCATTACTACTGCTCACCTAAGGGGACCCCAGTTGGTAGGAGGATGATGCCCACTCCCACGCTGGGAGTGCAGAGAGGACCCCTAGGGACACTGAACTGAGGAAGTCGTGCCAGCCCAGGCCAGTCAGAGAAGCCAGCAGCCTTTGGGGAACCACTGAGCTGCTCTCCAGCCTCCACCAGGAGGTCTACATGGGTTGAGTGAAAACAGACTTTTCCCCCAAAGCTACTGAGCATCTCTACACGTCATTTCCACGAATTCTCCCAATCCAGATCTGTCAGGCGGCCATGGCTCCTAAGGGACAAGGGGTCAAAGCGAGTCATCTGAATCTACATGTGTGCAGTTTTTGAGGTTGCGTGACCACCCCACCCCAAACCCCAGAGGCTTTTCTTCCCCTTTCCCAGCCCTTGTAAAGCCAACTCACTGCCCCAGGAGGGCAGCACACAACATCAAAACTGCCTTCTAAATAGGAATGCGGAGGATAGGGACAGGGGTCTGCACCCCCATCCTTGGAGCCTGAGAACCCAGGAATTACCCACCAGGGGGTTGGCACAGACAGTTTCCAGCACCACTGTCCACACCAGAGTCAAGAACCTGCAGCTGTGTGACAGAGTCAAGAACCTGCAGCTGTGTGAGGTTGGCCATCCTCCCGAGAGCCAGTCCCTTCACCTGGGACACAGGGTCACCATGCGCCAGGCCTCAGGAGGGCTCTGAGCCTGAGCCAGTAGAGAGCAACGAACTCCCACTTCCCTCCACCGCACTGTGTCAGAGACAGAGCTGGGCACAGCTGGGCTGGGAGCTGCCTCTGAGGATAAAAGCCTTCCTGCTTGGGAAGAAGGCTGAAGGAGATATCAAACCAGATCAAAGGCTGCTGGGATGAGGACGTGCGTGGGGGCCTGCGATGGGATGCAAATGAAGACCCTCACCCGCTCTGCCCCGCCCCCAGGAGGCAGTGCCTGGCCTTGATCTGCTTGGCTTCCTCTGGGTCTGGCGCTGTTTGATGTTGGGGTGGAAGAGGCTGGAGACTGGAGTCCCCGCCAGCGCTGCCTTCCAGATATTTCAGGGTCCGCTATCTCTCCTCCTTTTCCCCCAAGGTTGGAGCCACCCAGGCACGACAGTCACCTCCTCAATGCTGACATTCACCCAAGCCCCTGCTGTCTGCTCTCCACAGAACAGCAGAGGAGGGAGTTGAAATCCAGGGCAGACCCTCTCTCTCCCCTGCTGAAACGCTGTGGTGGCTCCACCTCACTCTAAGACTAAGCCAAGTCTGGTAATGTCATGTAAGGGGCTACACAGGCACCCACTCCATGCTCCCCTGACCTCTCTCCTTCATGAATGAGATATCCATGTTTGTTCATTCACGCAGCAAGGTCCAATGTCTAAGTGGCCTGGCATGTGGTAGATGCTCAATAAATACATGTTGCCATGAATAAATGAATCCATTTGCCCAATTAGCATTGGAGGTGGGGCTACCATAAACCTGGCATGGTGATGGGTGCAGGGTACAAGGTGCTGACCTTCAGGAATCCTGAGAAGGTAGGAAATGAATGCTCCCTGGAGATGAGTAGGCACTGGACATAGTGCAGGCACAGAGCATGGAGTGACGAGCCCTGTAGGTATGTACGGGGGGCTGAGAGGGACCTAAAAGGCTTGCGCTGGACCCTGAAGAATCTATGGGCAGGGTTTGCACTGTGGGCAAGGCAAGGGGTGGGCGTCGCAGGTCAGGGAACAGCACCTGCAAAAGCAGGGAGTGTGAAAGGATGTATGGTAGGAGGGAAAGGTAACAACACACACACTCAAACCAATACATGCACCACACATATACCCCAACATGCACACACACACCCACAATACACACAGCACACACATACCCCAACACACACACACACACCAATGCATGCACCAACACATATACCCCAACATACACACACACACACACACATACCCCAATACACACACCAACACATATACCCCAACACACACACACCCCAATACACATACAAACACATATACCCCAACATACACTCACACACACACCTCAGCATATACCAATGCATATACCCTAACATACACACCCAAGCCCAAACCAACACACACAAACACATATACCCCAACATACAGTCATACACACACACACACACACAAACCCCAACACATATACCTCAACACACACACACACACATGCACACCCCAACATACACACCAACATACACGCCAATGCATACACTCATACACACATAACACACAATAATGCATCTACCCCAATATGCACATACATGCACACCCCAACATACACACCAATGCACATACCCCAACATACACTCATACACACAACCCAACACACACCAATGCATATACTTCAACACACACACACACACACACCAATGCATATTCCCCAACATACACACCCACACACCAACACACACCAATGCATATACCTTAACATATACACACAACACACACTAATACATATACCCCAACATACACACACACACACCCTGACACACACCAAAGCATATACCCCAGCAAGCACACATACACGGCAATGCATTACCCCAACACACACACACACAGACATGCACACATCAAAACACACACCAGTGCATATACCCCAATACACACACACACATACACCAATACACACCGATGCATATACCCCAACATATACTCACATACACACACCAATGCATATATCCCAACATACACACATACACACATAGCAACATACACACTAACACGCATACATACAAGTACACACACTACATAGACACACACCCCAACACACACAACCAACACGCCCACACACCCAACACACACACATACACATACGCACACATTTAATACATACCCCAATGCAGGCACAGCCCCAACATACACACATAGACACATACATACCCCAACATGCATAGACACACATCCCAACTCACACCCCAACACACACAACCAACCACCCAACATGCACACACACCCAACACACACACAGACATACACACACCAACACAGATAGACACACACACCAACACACACATACAAAGATACACACACACTAACATACACCAATATGTACACCAGTACACACCCCTCAACACATAGATACACAGATACACACGCCCACACACTCCAACACATACACATACATGCAGATACACACCAACACACACCTCAACACAGACACACACACTAATGCACATACACATATACAGACCAACATACACACCGCTTCCTTCTCTCCCACCCACCCTGCTCTGAGCACCTCCAGAAGGCGCAAGGCCTGGCTCCTCTCCTCTGACCTCTGGAAGCCTGGCCTGGGTCTCCAACCCTGGGCTCATTCTTCTTGCCTGTGCCTGGCCTCACAGTGCACCATGCCCTCCCTTGGCTCCATATGGCTCCTCATTCACGACACCCATGGCTGCTTCTGTGGGCCAGCGCAACACCACCCAGGCCCTACATGACAAGAGCCTGCAGGACCCAACTCCCACATCACAGAGCCCCTCCTGCCCCAGTCAGCGCTGCTTAGCCCGGTCATGCCCACCTTCCTCCCCTGGGCTGGAGGTGCCCTGCCCATGGCTGCGGCTCTGACTCACTCTTCCAGGTGGTGGCTATAAGAGTAACAGGAAGAAGAACCGCAGGGGTTTGTTCTCATTTCTCCTCAGTTACTGTGATCCAGACATTGAGAGCAGCACTTTGCAGGCATGGCAGGAATTTGATTATTTCCACTGTGCAGAGGAAGAAACTGAGGCACAGAGAAGTTAAATATCTTTTCCAAGAACTCACACCCAGTGGTTGGTGAAGCAGGACTCAGCCCGGCTGTTGTGGACCGAGCTGGATCTTCCTTTTCCCGGGCAGAAGAGGATACGGCTGGAGTTCTCCCTCCCTCCCTCCCCTCTCCACCCCTCCATCTCCACACAGACCGCTGGCCAAATGCCCAGTAACCACATTGCTTTTTGAGGGCTAGAGCTTTGGCTGAGTGCCTCGAGGGGTGAGTGGGTGGGACACCGCTAGCCTGGTGCTAGCTGCAAGGGAGTGGGCTCCTGGGAGTCCTCATCGCCCAGGGTCCCGGTTCGGCCTCACAGTCCCTCCACAGTCCTGCCCATCCCTCTGCTCACAGCCTGGCTGTCTTGAAGTCTTCTAGGAGCTCAAGGAGGCAAAGCTTTCTCCTTTTGAGTCCTCAGGCCTTCCCCTCCCTTGAATGTGGGCTGAAAATGTCCTCTCTCCTCATCACGCAGGAATCTGCCCTGCAGGCAGACTCTCCTCTAACTGCAATATCCCTTCCATCCCCCAAAGCCCCTCCCTGGCCCCTGGGGCCTGCTCTGGGCAGAGGTGTGGCTCCTGAGAAGGCGGTTTGCAGGGGTGGCTGTGCCTTTGGGGGACTTGCAGCATGTTTGCAGAACCAGCCAGAACTTGGGGTCTGTTGCCACCCTCTGGGGGGCCAGGAAGGGCTCCTTCACTCTCATCTCTTGCACTTTGAGAGGGGATGAGCAGGCCTGTGGACCCTGAGTCAGGAGGAGCTGAGCCTTCGGATTCAGTACAGGTGAGGGGTCCAGGAACCGTCTCTACCTGCCCCCTGCTGCCCCCTCTCTGGCGCTTGGACTCTTGCCCTGTGAGTTTGAGTCAGGCTGTTCAGCAGGAGCCCGGGACACCACAGTGGCTCTATGTAGAAGTCACCTTTTGCTGGGGCGGTGACACGCAGCCATCTCTCCAGGTAACTGATTATACATTTGATCTGCTACATTATCCTTACCAGGCGCCCGGCACACGACAGACAGCCCCAGAGTTCTGTGGGGACTTTTCACAGCCAAACTCTGTTGTCTAATGGGGTTTCTGCTGGCGTCTGGCACACTCTCCTGCATTTCACCCATCGCAGGATAATTTATAGCATAATGGGGCCTTTTTTTTCCTTTATATCATGCGGGAGCATAAATTATGGCCAGTTTGTCCTCAGCTCTCAAGGAGACAGACAAAGTAGGCTATTCCAGCAAGGGGAGGGGGGAGGTTTCCGCAGGGGAGGGTGAGGACAGGGTGGTCTACAGGGCAGGAGGGGCAAGAAGGTGAGAGACCAAGGAATGGTGTTAAAAGCATCTCATTGACAGGGCAAAGCATCTACTCCAGGTGGCCACAAGTGCTGGGGAAGAAATAAAAGACTCACTCAGAGCTGTTTGTCTCTAATAACCATGGAGCAGGGCTCCTTAGCTGGGCGGCAGAGCTGCACGGTGATAAGGTGGTGTGCGGGGCGGTGGTGTGCGGGGCGGTGGTCGCCGCCTGCAGATGACCTGGCCACAGATAGACTTCCAACCCTAGCCACAGGCTGACCCTCAGCAGGCCTCAGAGCCTCCCAGCGGTGACCCAGCTTTCCGCAGCTGCACAGAGAGGATGGGTGGGCATGGGTCTCTTTGGTGCCTCCCACCACTGCCAGAGGCACAAAGAAAACCTCAGTGTTGGGGGATTGGTGCAAAGCCTCTGAGCCTCTGACCCACGGCCCATTTTTAATATTGACTGTGGGGCTTTGCTTTCTGTGGATGGTCCGCGATGGAGGAGCTGCCTACTAGCCCACTGTCCATCTTCCCGGGGAGGTGCGAGGCCTCAGCATCTTCGTTACTTGTCTAACCCGGGAGGAGTCACACTGGAATCAAGAGAGACTAACCTGGCAGCTGCAGCCACCATGTCCATCCCCCACGCCTGACCCTGTGCCCAGAACCTCTGGCGATCCTGGGTTGGGAGTTGGTCTTCATAAGCCACCTGGCCCAGCCCCCGCCCCCAACACCCAGTTGCAGGAATGACGCTTCCTGAACACTTGCAGAAGGCCCACTGGCCTCCCTGCGAGACCCAGGAGGAAGCCCAGAAGAATGTTGTCTTATGAGCCTCCAGAGCCTGAGTCCCGCCCTACAGCACCAGCGGCTGCCCCTGTGCCCTCAGGACAGCCCTTCAGGGATGAACAGCGGGTGTCTTGGATCTCATGGGACAGAGGTCCTTAACCCTGGCTGCCATGGAAATCGCCTGGAGGCCTTCAACAATCCAGGGGCCTCGGCTGGCCCTCGAGATATAGATTTGAGGGATTGGTCCAGAGCCCAATGTCAGTATTTCTGGTTTTGGTGTTTTAAAGCTTCTCAGGTGATACCAACATGCAGCCAGGGCAGGGAAGGGATGCGATCGAATCGGTATTCTCCAGGCTGCTCGTCTCTCCTCAGGCACTGTGTCTGGACTGCAAAATTCTGGGCCCTTCAGACTGCAAAATTCTGGGCCTTGTTCATGCAGGGATGGCAGCACCCACCGGATATACCCTGAGACTGCCTGAGCCTGGCCCTCCTTCCCATTGCTCAGGAATCACCCTGTAACGCTATTGAACTAATTTTGGGAGGCAGGGTGAGGGACTTCTCTAGGTCAGCACCCAGCTAACCCCCTGAGGGCTTTGCAAGCCCCTCTTCTTCCTCCTCTCTCCTCCCCTGTGCCCCCTCCCCCTCCATCCACCAGGCCAGCCCTTCTCTGAGTAGGGAATCCCAGGCCCCTGTTTCTCAGGCCTCCAAGTTCCTTTCTAACACACTTTGTTCCAGCCACTGGATTCTCTGCTGCCTGCCCCCATGGAACTCAGAGGGCCTTTAAGTACACGGTGTATTAACTCATGACTGATAATGGACTGCAGATAGACATAGAGATGGATGGATGGTAGACATGATTAATAGATGCTAGATATCCAGATTAAATGTTAGATGATAGATAGATACACAGATGAGAGAAAAATGATTGCAGAAAGCAGATAGATTTATGAGGGATGACACATAAATAGCAATAGGTAAGTGTGGATGGATGGGTGGCCAGGATGCTTCTGAGGACTTCAGGTAACGGGGTCTAAATGCAAAGGTCAGAAAACTAGTCATGACCACCCACACCTGCTGGGGTACTGACTCTCAAAAACAAGGAACGCTGCTCTACTCAAGACCTATCTTGAACCAGCTTCTCTTTCAACCCAGGTCCCTGTATCTCCACATTTGCCAAGGGGTTTGCAGTAACATAGGTTGCAATTGGGCTGGTTTACTGTGGACACCTGAAGATTCTCCTTGATGTTTTCCTGAACCTACTGGCAGGCTGAAATGATCTCCCAAGCCTCCACTGTACCCAATGAGGTTCTCCCTTCCTGCATGGAGGGATATCTCCCTTATAGGTACCTGCTCCTAAGGAATCACTGCTCCTCAGCCCCTGCAGTGAGACGGCAGGTGTCGGCCCACATGGTTTATGCAGAGCTCCATCCATTCATTCTCCTGGTCAGGCACAGCTCAGAGCACTTTAACCTTACGAAGTGGGCACCACTGTTCTCCATTCTGTAGATGAGGAAACGAAGGCCCAGAGTTTTGGCCCGAGCTAAAACGCAGCAGAGCCAGGCTTTGAACCAGGTGGCCCAGCTCTCTGGCTGGCATGTACCACATAGAAGGCAGCCCCCTGCCCTGCTCACCAGAGGAATGATCATGAGGCCCTGCTGAGCTCAGGAGAGCAGGCGGCTCTGGGCACTGGGAAGGGCTGCACCATCTGCAAGCCTTGATTCTGTCTAATGACTAATGAGATTGTGAGGGGGAGAGTTCGCTTTCTTGAGAGAACAAACTATTTTGAAGGGTGGCAACATATTAACTGTTGGTTTGTGGCTGGTATTGCTAACTACAGAAGAGCCCGTTTTCTGTTGCTAGAGAGAGAACAGAGAACAGAAATACTGCCTCTGAAGGGTGGCAATATTTGGTTACCATAAAATTCCTTTTACAGAGTGGCACAAGAGAATTTTCTGTCTCAGAAACCTGTATGCCAGCCCTGGAGCTGCCCTGTACCCCTCCTGCTATTCACCAGTCAGTCAGGCAGTCAGTCAACAAACTACGCACAAGGGACTGTGTCAGGAGATACAGGAAGTAGACTTGATCCTTCAGGAAAAGTGCTTCCAAATTAGGGCCTGGGTGGCCCAGCTGTGGAGGGCAGACCATGATGGGGGACCCTGGGGTGAGAGGGGATGGGGGCTGGCAGAGGGGGCAGTACACGGTGGAGCAGGGAGAGTCTGCCAGGCTGGAGTGTCCTCGTGGCTGAGGCCACAGGGCACTGAGGTCAGGCTTCCCTGCCTCTCTAGGGAAGGGTGGGGAGAAGGAAGGAAACTTGGGGATGGGAGCTCAGAGGAGAGAATGCAAAGAACTTCATTACTCAGCTCAAGTGCTCAAGGAGAATTGTATTTTGAAAATCAAGAACTAGCCCTCCCACCTACAAGTCTCCAGTGGTGATCTGGAGGTGACAAGCACTGTGGGGCTGCTCTGCCGGGAGCAGGTGGTCTGGGAGTGAAGGCGGCAGGTGAAGGCTCTGCTTGCTAGCTGGTACACCCCAGTTCGTCCCCAACTTCCCTTCCCCCACAGCCAGCCTCTGCTATCAGAGACGCTGTCAGCTACCCTTTGGATGTCCTGACAGGGGGCTCTGTGCCAGCTGGCCATCTCCACACATCCTGTCTACTTCTTACTACCGTGCTCCAATAGAATCTGATGAGAGTCCCATTTGATTGATAAGTTAACTGAGGCTCAGAGAAGCTAAGAAACTGGTGGACGCTCCCCCAGACAGTAACTGGCACAGGTGGGGTTGGCACGGGTATCTCTGGCGGCTGCACCCACCTTCTCTGTTGTGAGACATGGAGTATTACACAGCCCTGGAGTTTCATCTTTTGGGTTCTATGCCTGTGGACTGGGCACTGCCCTCTTCAGGGAAGTTTTTGAAATGTGGTGGCTCTGGTCACCTCCACATGACTGATTTTGATTTTGTCAGAAAATGTCCTTTGCGATCAGAAGGGCCTGAAAAGCTTTTAGGCCTCTAGTGCCTGAGAATGGAAAAAGGGAGGAGGCAGCATGGAGGGGCGTGGCTGGGAGAGGGCTCGATGCTGGGGAATCGAGGGCAGCCTGGTGTCTGGGGGATGGGTGGTGACGGTGCTGAGCTGGGGAGGCCAAAGAAGTGGCTGGGCTGGAGGGGAGGGACTGTAGTCACAACAGGACACAGCACCGGGCCAGGCAGGTCTGAGCAGTGCGAGGTGTGGGCTCTAGCAGCTCCAGCTGGGAGACACTCCCTACACCCCAGGCTTAAGGGGAGGAAGAGGAGGCTGGAGAGGCTGATGGAGAAAGGAGGAACAGGAAGAGGAAAAGAGGGGAAGACAAGGCTCTCTGGCTAAGCCCCACTCCATGACTAGAGAGATGTTCCTTGCCAGCCCCCCATTCTTCTTCCATGCACAGCAGCTGGATGGCCCGTGGCAGTGGAGCCCCCTGAATGCGGGTCCCAGGCACCCTCAAGCTTTGCCTCCTGACTGCATCAGAAAGCTTCATCCACAGGTATATGTGACTATTTTTCAAATGCATCTGGATGCTGTTGTGACTTTAAAAATACAAATCCATTTAAAAGCACTGCTGAATTCAAGGTGGAATTTTGTCATTTTGCATTCTCTCAAACAATGGATACTCCAAGTAAAACATCTGTCAAGAGGGGCACTTATGAATTTTTGATGTTAAAAATGGCTCCTTAACCTTGAGAAGTCTGGAAATGCTGATCCAAGAAGGGCAGCAGGAGCTTGAGGAGGAGAAAGTGCCACAGCTGAATCCCAGGCCTGGCCCATCTCACCCACAACAGCACACGTCACCCATCTAGAGGGAAGGGTCATGGTGGGAGGGCAGCAGGGACCACCCCAGCCCTGCCTGCAGCAGGGCTGACGTGAGGGCCTGGGCACGAGGCCACAGGTATTTAGAATCCTTTTGAATCATCGGCGGCTGCTCACAGGGTGGTTCCCTCTACTCATCAACCTCCTCTGTCCCACCACATTGGGACATCCCTTCTAAGTCTCCAGGATCCACAGGTGTCTCTTAGAACATCTGAGTTTGGCCAACTCTATTATACACGTAATTAGATTCAACCTCTTTCTAACCCTCATAAAACTGACCAGTTCCTTGTCTCAACACAGCAAAGCCCATGTTCCCTGGTGTGGTCTAAATGTGTGTGCCCTCCTAAAATTCACATGCTGAAATTCCAACCCCCAAGGTGTTGGTATTAAGAGATGGAGCCTTTGGGAGGTGACTGGATCATCTGCACAGGGCCCTGGTGAATGGGATTAGCACCCTTATTAAAAAAAAAAAGGGCTGGGTGAGGTGGCTCACACTTGTAAGCTCAGCACTTTGGGAGGCTGAGGCAGGTGGATCACCTGAGGTTGGGAGTTCGAGACCAGCCTGATCAACATGGAGAAACCCATCTCTACTAAAAATACAAAATTAGCCGGGTGTGGTGGCGCATCCTGTAATCCCAGCTACTCGGGAGGCTGAGGCAGGAGAACTGCTTGAACCCAGGAGGCAGAGACTGCGGTGAGCTGAGATTGTGCCGTTGTACTCTAGCCTGGGCAACAAGAGCGAAACTCCGCCTCAAGAAAAAAAAAAAAGAGGCCTGAGGGAGTTTGTTCGCCCCTTTCTACCATGTGCAATTACAGTGAGATGTTCTCACCAGATATGGAATCTACTGGCATCTTACTCATGGACTTTCTGGCCTTCAGAACTGTGAGAAATATTCTATTGCTGATAAGCTAGCTGGCTTATGGTATTTTTGTTATATCAGCCCAAATGAACTACGACACTCCCACTGACTACCTTGTCAGTTCCAAGCACTAACGGTGGATACATCAATGAGGTTTTCATTACAGTACAGGTACATTTTGACAGGCTGCCCAAAGCCTTAATCCAAAGAGATGGAGGTTTATGGTGACATTCTGGGGGAAGTGGGGGCAGATGTGAGATTGCTCAGGGCAAGGAGACCTTCCTGGGGCTTTCAAATCACCCCACAGAAGTGCCCACTCATTCAGCGCTGGGAAGACATGTGTGAAGAGGACGTCCCAGGAGAACTTCCTCCTGCCTGACTTTCCTTCCTGCCACTGGAAGTGACCCAGGCAGGCCAGGCACTTAGCACAGTCCCTGGAACACAGGAAAGTTGCTGCGGGTATTAGTGGTGCCTAATGATATTTGCATAGATTAACAGACTTTCATGCAATCAGAATGCCACAATCCCAGGAAAATAATGAAGAAATCCATTACAAAGTCATAAAGTAACTAAGTCAATACAGTAATAACTTGATCCTGTGTCGGTAATAATTTCATCTCCTGCTACAAGGCAATTTTGCAATTCGCACCATTTCTGGACACTTTTATAAATTTCACCTTTGTTTGAGATAATTAATTAACAAAATAAAAAATACACTGCTGGTATTTTAAACAGTAAATTAGTCATTAGTCTAAACTGGCAGGCTGTAATAAAATGTACTACGATGGATGTGCTGGGATTTTTAACTTCTCTTCAAGTGGCCTGTAACCCTCTCATAGGCAAAACTCGAGGCTGTCTGATGCCAGTGGCTTAGGTGGATAGAAGGACCAGCAGGACCCAGAAAAGGTGGTAAGGGTGAGGGAGGGGTGGAAGCCTAGACGTGGTTCCACTGGGCTCGTGGAAACGAGCCCACCTTCTGGGGACCTGCATCCTCAGCCCAGGGCTGCCATACCGAAATGACACAAACTGGGTGGCTTAGAGTTACATGGATCTGTTCTCTCACAGTTCTGGAGGCTGGAAGTCAGAAGTCAAGATATTGACGGGGCCACATTCCCCCTCAAGGTTCCAGTCGGGGTTCTTTCCTTGCCCCTTCCTAGCTTCCGGCGTTTCCCAGCAAGTCTTGGCTTTCTGTAGTTGTAGCTGCGTCACTCCAGCCTCCGTTTCTATCCCTATGTGGTGCTGTCTCTGCATGTTCTGTGTCTGTGTCCATATTTCTTTCCTCTTCTAAGGATGCCAATCATATTGGATTTAGGGTCCACCTGAATCCAGTATGACCTCATTTTAACTTGATGACATCTGCAAAGACCCTGTTTCCAAATAAAGCCAGGTTCACGGGTTCTGGGTGGATGTGGATTTGGGGAGAAGACTATTTAACCCACTCCAGACGCTGTAGGCTGTGAGATCACTGTCCTTACTCCTGCAGGAAGGAAGGAACAGACCGAGTCATACGGAGGTGCAATGACTTCCAGGTGGGTTGGCTGGCAGGGGCTGCTTATTAGAAACCTATGGTATCGTAAGAGGTTACCTGATGGGCTAGAGGGGGACTGTGGAGTCCTTGAGATGGTCAGCACCATTTCATGTCTATGGCTATTTCTCCTGGAGAAGAGGTTCAGAGCTTCCAGCAGATTCTCAAAGGAGCCTGGCAACACAAAGTGTGCTGATCTCTTTACCACATGAAACATATGGGGTGAGGGAGGAAGGGATCACCAAAAGCAACCACCTAACCAACCAGCTGACCCAGCAACCACCTGACTGCCAAAGAACTTCCAGATAAACAATTTCACAAAGTTTCCAATTTCAGAAACCTTCCAGTACCCTCCTATCCCAAAAGAGGTGCAGATTCCGGGGCTTTAGAAGGGAAACTGTTGAATCTCTACACTTCCACTGTGGTACAGGTGAGGGTAGGGGCAGGCATGGTTCTGTGTCTAGAATGAGAACTTTGCTGGGGAAATATCTTTGGATTTTGAATGTATTGTCCTTCATCTTATCTTCCGGGCCAGCTTCAGGTCATGAGCACATTTTAAAGTTAGCTTCTATGTTTCCTACCTTTGAGAAGTTCTTGATAAAAATGTTCAACAGGATCAGTACCAGAGACAAGGGCATGGCCAGCAATGTCACCAGGAAACTCCCTTTCTGTCCAGCTGGCCCTGAGTTACCCTGGGCAACTTTGCCATCTGCCCCTAGTAGGTGACATCATGCCAGCTTAGGCCCTGCTCCTATGCATGGGGCACCCACTTACCAACACAGACACCCAGCTTCCCTGCCCCCGCTCATCCTGGCTGAAACACTGTGGTTCCTAAGTCACCATCATTTTCCCTCTCAAGCCATCAGTTTGACATTTATTCTAGAACTTGGCCAAAGCTTGTCTTCAAGATCGCCAGTCTGCCCATTTTTAGAATCCAGTCTCTTCACCTTTTAAACACTTGGACCTTTGTCCATGTCTGGGTCCCACAGTGTCTCAAGTGAGCTGCAGCAGCTCTGCAAGTGGAACACCTGTTTCATTTGTACAGCTAGGGCCATGGCTCATTTTGCTCTGGCCTGAAGATACAACCTAATTTACGAGGCCAGGATTGATCTCCTTGATCTGTTGGGACTTTAATTCTCTTTTTATGACGTTATCTACATTTCGCATCCTGAAGACCAGTCTCTTTGCTAGAGAAGATGGAAGAAATGCAGAAGGTAAACCTCTCTGTCTTCCCCTAGTTTACAGTCTGCTTTTGAAGCAGATGGAATGGACGGGTCTTGGGCAGGAAGACAGGTAATGTGTTGTTTGTCTTTCTGGACCACGTTCTCTTTCTGTCTCCGGGGCTCTGACTTGAAAGCAGGGAGGAGGCATTTCCCTAAGCTTGTGCCTCAGCTTCCGCCAAGAGGGGGCGCCCTGGAAGCACCAGTCCCTGGGTCTCTCCTGAAGGCCAGCTCCTCCTGTCCCAGATCCCTGTCCCTGCCCGAATGAATGAGGAGGGCTGCTAACGTCCCCTTTTCCTCTTACTGTTTTCCTCAAAGATGTCACCTAGTGGTCACTGGTGCCAAAGGCCTGGCTGATGCCTAAGAAGCCCAGATGTGGCAGAACTTGAATCTAGTTTGGGATGGTGTGGCTAGCAAGCTAAAAGGATTATGGCTTGCAGGTAGATAAGGGGTTTGTTTCTGAAATGAGACATAAATTATTCCTTGAATTCAACAGCAGTGGACTCGTGTCGGGTGGTGATGAGGGTAAACACATTGGCCCAGGTCAGAGACCAATCCATGCCAAGAGGGCTCAGAGCATGCTGGAGGCGGGGAAGCTCTTCTGGCGTTTGGGGAGAAGACTACACCTATTTTTGAAACTCTTGCAGTGTACTAGTCATCAGAAATAATATTATTGTTATTGCTCCTTTACAGAAGAGGAATGGGAGGCACATAAAGAGGTTAAGACGTTCACCTACAGTTGAACAGTTAGTAATGGGTAGAATACAATCTGTAATTCACATCCCCATTTGAAATACTGGGGTGGGCCTGGGGAGTCTCCAACACACAGCATCTGAAGGGAGGCACCCAGTGTCACCTAGAGTTGATCCTTCTAGCATTGGCAGTGCGAGAAAGCGGAACCGGGCTGGGCGTCAGGGCCTGGGTTCTGTCCTGGTTGGTCAGCAGGCTGTGTGACCTGTGCCCAGTGTTGTCACTTGTCTGGGTCTTTGCTTTCACTTGCAGATGTGGTAGTGTGAAACTGGTGTGTCTCACTTAGTTGGGGAGGAGCTCTGTGAGAAGCTCTGAAGCCCTTGGCATGTGCAGAGACAGGGTCTGGCTCTGTTGCCCAGGCTGGAGTGCAGTGGCACGATCGTGGCGCACTGCAGCCTCTGCCTTCCAGGTTCAAGCCGAACTTCCACCTCAGCCTCCTGAGACTACAGGAGTTACAGAGAGACTATGGCCTCCCAAGACCACAGCTGGCATTACAGGTGCACGCCACCACGCCTGCCTAAGTTTTGCATTTTTTGTAGAGACAGGGTTTCGCCATGTTGCCTCGGCTCATCTTGAACTCCTGGGTTCAAGCAATCCACCTACCTTGGCCTACCAAAGTGCTGGGATTACAGGTGTGAGCCACCGAGCCTAGCCTGTTTGTTTTTAATGTGTTGGGTGACATATAATTTATTGCCCAAACTGGGGCCCTCATTAGTTTGAAAGGAAACACTTTTAACAATTAACCCAGGACAACAGGCAACTCCGGCCCTGTCCTGACTCCTTGGGACTTTTGGGCATCCTAGTTTCGTCCTGTCACCTTCCCCCGCTGATGGCAGTCCTCCCTAGTCTTGAAACCCTAACAGCCCTGCCTGTTGCTCCAGCACACACCAGTGCCCCACCTGTGGGCCCACGGTCCAGCGTCATTCCATGTCCTCCTGTTTCCTTCTTTTTTTTTTCCTGGCACAGAGTCTCGCTCTGTTGCCCAGGCTGGAGTGCAGTGGTGCGATCCTGGCTTACTGCAACCTCCGCCTCCCAGGTTCAAGCAATTCTCTGCCTCAGCCTCCTGAGTAGCTGATACACAGTCACCAGGCCTGGCTATTTTTTTTTTTTTTTTTTTTGTATATTTAGCAGAGACAGGATTTCACCATCTTGGCCAGGCTGGTCTTGAACTCTTGACCTTGTGATTCCACCTACCTTGGCCTCCCAAAGTGCTGGGATTACAGGTGTGAGCCACTGTGCCCAGCATTATGTCCTCCTGTTTCCTAAGGGAAACTGTTGAACTGTCAGTCTGGGCTAGGTGGCAGTTCTGGGGCTGGTAAGTTAGCAGTGAACAGGAGAACCCCCCTGACCCCCAAGTGCCAAACCGGGTAGCAGAATATCCCCTTCAGCCTTTTCCCACCCAGAGGCCTCAAGTGAGCCAGGTGAGGAACACACCAGACTGAGGCCAGACTCTGCAAGAAGCTCAGGCCTACAATCAGAAATCAACCAGGGAGATGAAGACAGCAAGTTGGGAGAAGAAGGAGTAGGGAAGATTGAAGGCCAGGCCCGGCAGCAGGGGACACAGGAACCCGGAGGCCAGTGGAAAGGCCACTGCAAGGGGTGGAGTGAGTATGCGGTTTCTTTCCCTCCCTCTCCTCTCCCTGGCCCATCATGGTTATGAGCAGATCACCTGCAATCTGTGAAATGTAGCAGGTGGCGAGGGCACCGGGAGGCCACTACCCACCATCTGCCAAGGGGTCTTGAATCCCCCCATTAGAGGTTCATCGCTCTGGGGTAAGCATTGCTGCCTTCAGAATTCTCTTTTAAAATGCAAGATCACTTTATCCATGCAGTCAACCTCTTATGCTTTAACATACACTCCCCATTGGAGCTAGGTTTTCCTGCAGCAGCTGCCTCAGAACCCCTGACGAGGTGTGGGGCCTGGGGAAGAAGGAGGAAAAAGGTCCCCTAGGCAGCCGACTCCTAGCGCTACCTGGGACATGTCATCCTTTTTAGGTTTTTTTTTTTTTTTTGAGATGGAGTCTTGCTCTGTCACCCAGGCTGGAGCGCAGTGTCATAATCTCGGCTCACTGCAGCCTCCGCCTCCCGGGTTCAAGCAGTTCTCCTGCCTCAGCCTCCCAAGTAGCTGGGATTACAGGCACCCACCACTGCACCTGGCTAATTGGTTTTTTTGTTATTATTATTTTGTATTTTTAGTAGACACAGGGGTTTCACCATCTTGGCCAGGCCGGTCTCGAACTCCTGACCTCGTGATCCACCTGCCTCAGCCTCCCAAAGTGCTGGGATTATAGACATGAGTCACCATGCCTGACCAGTTCTATTTTTTTAAAGATAAAATTTACAAACAATGACATGCATACGTCTTAAGGATATAATGTAATAAGTTTTGAAAAATGTGGACACCCATACTCCTATGAAGATATAGAGCATTTCCATCTCCCCAGAAGGTCCCCTCATGACCCTTCCCAGGCAGGGTCCCCACCTCCTCAAAGGCACCCAGTGCTCTGAACTTCTTTCCCCATTGTTTGGTTCTGCCTGCTCTAAAACTTTACACATTAATCTACTTGTCTGTGCCTGGATTCTCTCACTCAGTATAATCTCTGTGAGATTCATTGGTGGGGCCTGAGCCATGCAAAGACCCAGATGCCAGGCACTGTGCCCTCTGGCCATCCAGCAGCAGGCTGCCTTCTCCAGGCATTCCGTAGAGCCTCCTGGGTGTTTGGGAAGCAGGAATCCCTTGGCCAGAGGTATAACCTCCAATGGTGTATGGTCTACCATGAACTGTCCTCCTTCTGTGGTCTGCCCTGGGCTCAAGGGATCTGCTGGCCTCAGCTCCACAAATGGGCTAAGGATGAAAGGTGTCTTCTAGAGTTAGGATGAGAGGCACAGGAGGCTAGGGTCTCAACCCAGGGCTGCAGGACCCTAAGGAGTGATGGCTGAGCCTTGGGGTCCAGGAACATCTTGAGAGTGTGCATAAAATGGCCCAAGGATCTGCAGATGCTCATTCTTCCAGGGAAAAGGATCATAGCTTTTCTCACCATGACAGCCACCACTCTGGTCCCAGCTGTGTCCGTCTCCCCTGTGTGACTGCAGTGGCCTTCTGACTGCCCTCTGTGTCCACACAGCAGTCAGAGTGAGACCGTGCATGTCACCGCTCTGCTCAAGCGCCCTGGTGGTTCCCTGTTCCATTCTGAATAAAATCCAGTCTTGGCTGCCTATAATTCCAGCACTTTGGGAGGCTGAGGTGGGTGGATCACTTGAGGTCAGGAGCTCGAGACCAACCTGGCCAAGATGGTGACACCCTATCTTTACTAAAAATACAAAAATTAGCCAGGTGTGGTGGCATGCATCTGTAATCCCAGCTACTCGGGAGGCTGAGGCAGGAGAATTGCTTAAACCTGGGAGGTGGAGGTTGCCGTGAGCTGAGATTGAGCCACTGCACTCCAGCCTGAATGACAGAGTGAGACTCCGTCTAAAAAAACAAAAATCCAGTCTTAACGATGGGCTACAAGATCTGATAGGATCCTCCCCTTTTCTCCTGCTACTCTCCCCTCACCCCCGGTTTTGCTCCAGCCAAGTGGGACTCGGACCTGACTGGGAACACTGGCTAACATGCTGTAGTCATTGCTTTTCTTTGGGATTCTAGCATACTTCTGCTTCCTTCCCTAGCTTGTGAGTCCCAGGAGGGCAGAGGTCACCCAGCACTTAGCACAGGGTCTGGCAGATAGCTGTGCTTGCTAACCTACTGTGGAACAATTCAATGGATGAATGAAAAACTTCCTCAGTCCCCAAAAGGGGTCTGTGGCCCAGAAAGGCTAAGAGCAAGTAGGCAGGATCTGAACAGGCAAGTCACTGCCAGGCCAGGCAGAGAGGGCTCCTGGGATAAACTCCCTCCCCGGCCCCACACTGTCACCACGCCATGGGGGAGGGTCCTAAACAGCGGGGAACCAGAAGAGGCACTGCAGCGGAGGTGGGGCTCAGTCCATGAGCCAGGCTGCGGGCCCCCGAAAGCAAGACATTTGGGTCTCTTAAGCCCACTTGTTGCAAATAATTTCTTGATATATATGTTGTTTCACTGTGCCCATCCCTTAGAGGTGAGGGACGGAAAAAGGGATGGCCTGGGCCCAGTCACCTCTGGGCAAGGATGCTCCTGGGAGTGAGGTCCCAGGGCCCGGTATGGGAATCAGGGACCCGGCAGAACTAGGACAGGACTCGAGCCTTGGGCCACTTGGAACCCTCCCACTCAGAGTGTCAGGCTCACAGGGACAAGGGATCCAGGCCAGAGGCCCCAGGAGGAAGGTATGAGGACCAGCAGAGGCTGGGGCTGCGGCTCGGCTGTCTTTCGCGGCGTGAGCACTGCTGCCGCACTCTTCCCTGTGTGTCACTTAATGTTTGCAGTTAAGTATTTACAGATACGTTCCCATGGCAACCGAGGCCTCAAAGTTACTCTCACAATTCTGTTTTCTCAAATGTGTTTCTCTGGCTGATTGCACAGGGTTTTCTGGAAGCCAGCCAGGCTGAGTGAGTCATATTCCCTGCCCTGTGCTCCCGTTCCTTCTCCCTTTCCCGTCCAGGATCCAGCCAGCCGGTCTGGTCCCCACCCCCATCTCTCCCGTGCTGAATAGAGCTCCTGGGTCCTTCCTCCCCAGCTTGGTCAGGCTGTCCCAGGGCCTGAAGTGCAGAGCCAGAAGCCCCACCATCTAGAGCCTCCAGCTCTCTGGATCATCGCAAGCTTCCCCTTCTAGGATCCTTCTCCAGTATCCTGGGCCTATGAGGCAGATCTGAAACTGCCCCACCCCATGCTTCTTGAGGTTCCTTAAAGTTGGGGCCTTTTGCCTTCACTTCTGATCCTGGACACCCAGCCTGGGGCCCCGTTCACATAAGTCCTGCTGTTGCAGGTGTTCACTGAATATCACATTCTCTTGTGCATGCTTGTTGCATGCGATCCCCAGCACTTTCTTATGGCACTGCCCTGGGGGGCCCTGTCCTGTGCATTCAGCCATTCATTTCCTGAGTTCCTACTCTGGGCAGGGCACTGTGCAAATTACCAAGATACAGAGAGGAACAAAGAGTCCCTGTCTGCACGGAGCTCATCTGTAAGTGGCAAGAGGTGGATCATGAATAAGACAAAATCAGGGTAGTGATATATGCCATGAATAAAATAAAACAAGGAGGCAGATGGAGGAGCTGGGGCTGCCTTAGTTTGGAAGTCAGGACAGGCCACAGGGAGAGGGACATGGGAGCTGAGACAGAGCGAGCAGGAGTTGCATCTGGGGGTGCCTGGCAGAAGGAGCAGCTAGTGCAAAGGCCCAGAGCAGGAAGTTTGAGGAACAGCCATGGCGCCAGGGAACTGGAGCCAGGGGTTCAGGCAGGCACTAAGACAGCAGGGTGGAGGGCAGGGAAGGGCTGGGCTGCCACGTGAGTGAGGACGGCCGGAGCCTCTGACTGGGCCACTGTGTGCAGAAGGCAGTGGTGGGGGGCACACAGGAGGCAGGGAGCTAGAAAGGAGGGGGCAGCTGTCCAGAGACAGAAGGCGCTCCAAGTGGGCAGGATGGAGGAGAGCTCAGACGAGAAAAACCGTGGCGCCGAAGCAGCCAAGCTTGGTAGAGTGCATGGAGAAGGTGAGGGCTGGAGAGGATGTCGGTGCGACCACCTGGCGTCCCGGTAGGTCCTGTTGCCCTAGCTAGAGTGAGAGGCCACTGCATGTGCTGACTCAGCCCCTTGTCCCTGCCTGATGTCTTGTTTCTATCCTTCCTCCACCAGACTGGACACTACAAGAAGGCAGAGGTGGGGACATGAGTCCCTGTGAAGACTCATGTCCAGCCCAGTACACCCAGCAAAGATGCTGCCTCCCTGCAGCCCCAGGAGGAGCCTGCCCAAGCAGGACAGCTACCGCAAAGTCCCGTGGACAAGTGTCTCCCTCCGTCTGACTTCCCTGGGGCTGCCTCATGCCCGGGCATGGGGTTGGACCATGCTCCAGCTCAGCCCTGCTCCAGGTTGGGGGTTCTCCTGCCCTGGGCTGCCCTTCCTCAGGTTCCATGAGCCTGGAGGTGCAGAGGTGCTCAGAGCTGGAGCCCAGGCCGAGCCACCGCTTTCTGTTGTCCCTACTGGGAGTGTTAAGGCTCTGAATCTACCTCCTTTAAAGAGCTGGAAGGCCTCACCCTGCTAATGGTTCATTGAGTGGCTGTTTCGCTACCATAAGTGATTTCAGTCGCTAGCCCTTAACTGATGTTATCCACACAATACTTATGACAGTGTGGGAAAGTTCCTGGCCATGGAGCAAGCAGGTCTCTGGCACAGCGTGTCATGCCACCCAGCTTCCACCTTCCCCCTGCTCTGCTGGCCCCACTGCTGCTATCCCAACCTCCCACCTGCTCCAAGCCTGGACAGGCAGAGGAGGAGGTGAGCTGTTGGTGCAGGGGTCATTTGAAACTGGGGACCATCTAAAAACTCAGATCATCTGAAGAGTTGAACAGCATGCAGACCACTTTGGTTGGTTTTGGAATATATGTTGACTTTCACAGCGAACAAGCTGGATGCTTATGGGAATTTGGGCCATTTTAATAAAACTCCCAACCAAGCATATACTGGAAGAACTGTCCAGAATGCCCACTGGCCACCCCTTCCTGGCACAGGTGGATGGAGTTACCTGCCCAATGCCCACCTCATCAGAGCCCCTCCCCTCCCCTCCTCCTGTCCTCTCCTGCTGCTGGAGTTGGCTAAGTCCCAGTGCCTAGGGAGAATAGGATTCCTGTCTGTATCCACACAACTTGAGTCCCCTAAGTGCTTCCTTTAAGCAGCTAGAAGGCCTCACACTGCCTCTGTCCCCTGATGACTGGGGCAGGCACCCCTGTTATTGGATGGGAATTATCGTTTTCATTATCAGCCAGAGACGTGGCCTCTCAGAGCTCCTTCTGATGAGGACACACGCTGCACAAGGAAAGGACAGACGTGAGGACACCTACGATGTAGGATGCACATCGGTGACCACATCTGAAGATGCTGGGGCTACACGGGGAACTCGGCTTTCCTGGAGGTGGGGAGGTAGAGGGAGGGAAATGGATGGGTGAGGAGGGACGCCTCCTCAGGCTTCCAGGTGGGTGGCACAGCAGTTTCCTGAGGGCTGCAGGGGATGGAGAATGTGAGCCTGAAGCTTTACTGGGGTGTGTGGTGTGTTCCGCAAGTAAGACTTTCTCCCAGACCAGCAGGGTGAGCCTTCGGGAGGCAGAGGGTGAGAGAAGAGGGTGGGTCGGCTGGTTGCAAAGGCTTTCTCCACCAGCATTGCTTCCTGGTCCACTTTTTCCTGTGGAGTGATCAGGAGCAGCCGGCAGCACAGGCTGTCTGAGGGACAGGGTACACCAACCAGGCCAGGCACAGAGGACGTGTGGAGAGTGGGAGGGGACTCCACCTCCTGCAGGAATTGGGGGCCCCTGGAGGGAGCTGAGCAGGCAGGGAACTGAACATTGGAGGAGGGGAGAAAGAACGAAGCGAAGATGGTGGAAGAGAGGAGAAGGAGCAGGCATGAAAGTGCCGTTGTTCTCACCACTTCCTTTGGCTCTTTTGAGTCCCCTGAGATGAGGGCATGCTCTGGCTAGAGGTGCAACAGAGGTGCCACAGAGCTGTGGCCTCGGGAGGCCCAGAGCCCCCAGGCTTGAGGGCTAAGGGAATTTGGCTCTGATCCCTCTTTCCACCTATCCAGGTCCCCTGCAAAGCTTGCTCTGCAACAGGGAGAGATTAACATTTGAAATCCTGGCGGAGGCTCCTTCCTCTACTCCCCACCCTGCACTTCCCTACAAGAAGGAAAACAGTCGTTGAAATTGAAAAATGGTGCTCAGTGAAGGGTTTAAAGACATTTTGAATTTAAAGTATATTTTAAAGGTCATTTTCAGCAGTAATTACGTTATAATGGTGGGGCTTTTAGCAAAAGGCAGTCCCAGAGTAATATCAGGCCAAACGGGAAGCCAGGAGAGCCTGGATCTCCTGATGCCCTCAGCACTGTGCTGGACAGAGGTGAGGGGGTGGGGAGATAAAAAGGGAGGCAACACATCCTCCTTTTTAGAGCCACATCTTGGTCACTGCTGGGTGTCCAGGTCCCCAGGAACAGGGAACTACACAGTTCAATTTGGCCTGGCATGGAAGCACTCTCTAAGATCCCTCCCAGGCTTGCCATGTGGGCTTTGGGGAATTCACAGGACCCTCTGATGAGGAGGGTCTGGCCTCCTGCCTGACGGCACATTCTACCTGCTCCCCACCCCACCCCATGTCCTTTCCTTCTGCTTCCAGACACTGTCATTCTGGGGCCCTCCTGGGGCCAAGTCCTCGCAGGTAGCATCATAGGAGAAAGGCTGCCCTGGCCCCCAGCCCCACGGTGAGTGCCAGACCCCTGCCGAGGCCTGAACCTGCCGCTGCCTGACCCGTGGCCAACAGTGCAAGGAGCCTTCATCAAGTGTTTCTTTTTTTGTTTTTTGGAGATGGAGTCTCACTCTTGTTGCCCAGGTTGGAGTGCAATGGTGTGATCTTGGCTCACTGCAACCTTCGCCTCCCGAGTTCAAGTGATTCTCCTGCCTCAGCCTCCCAAGTAACAGGGATTACAGGCGTGCCCCACCATGCCCGGTCATCATAAGTTTCTTGCCTGTCAGCTGTGCTCTGTATTTTTTTGAACAGGCTGGGGACATGAATACACCGGCTACTTGTCTGAACCTCACCATTTTCTACCCTATATCCCCAACTTACGAACTCATGCACCCTGGGCTCACGTTCTCCCTCAGTGAAAGCATCCATTCTTTGCTGGCAGTGTCACCCACACAGACGCCTCACACATGTTTGTGGGAACAAGACACTGAAAACACACAGATGAGCACCTGCTATTAACCAGACTCGAAATATTCTAGCAGGGCTGGCTGTGGGTGGGGCACTGACCAGGCCCCAGGGGGCTCCATGAGAAGGCAGGCTCCCAGGCTACGGGGAGAAGACAGTGCCGAGGGCAGCGGGGAGGGGGTGTAGCTGGGATTATAGGAACAGCCAAAAGGACCCTGGGCCGGGGGGGGTGGCAGTGGGTGGAGGTAACCTGGGAGGACTTCATGCAGGAGGTGTGTGGGGCATAAACTCAAGGACAAACCAACCAAACAATGAAGAACCAGAAGCCAAGAATACAGAAATGAGCTTTGGCTTCAGCTTCTGTCAAGCCTCGCCGACTGCCAGTCCACCCGGGGAGAGGCAGGTTAATTCTTAGGCTTCTGCTGTGTCCCCCAGCTCAGCAGAGACCTGGAGGTGGGGTGAGGAGCACAGAACCAGGCCTGAGGACCGTGCTGTGTGGCGTCTCCCTGCCGTCAGCTGCCCTGCCGCTGTGGGCTTCCTTTGGGGAAATGTAGAAGAGGAGCACCCAGCTTGGCAGTGCTCCCCCTGCAACCAGCCCTGCGGTGGCTCTTTGCAAAAAGGAGGCAGTCCACAAAGAAGACTGAGGGCCCAGAAGGGAGGGGGAGGGGTGGGGGCTGGAAGTCCCAGACAGGAGCCAGCGGTAGTCTCAACTGGCCTCTACAGGAATGGGGCTCCTAGGTGTGAGCAGGGCTCAGGGATGGTGGTGGCAATGGGACTGATGGGGATGTGGCCCAGAGCCTTGGAGGTGGCCACAGCGTGGAGGGGAGCAGGAGGAGGGGAAGGGGTGAAATACAAAAATATCCGGGAGAAGCGCAGTGCTGTGCTACAGTGTTATTAAACTAAAGCATCTTATAAAACTCGAGCCATTAATAACAGGCTGCCGCCACATCGGGGTAATTTATTCAAATTGCGGGTCCGGGATGGAGGAGCAGATGTTTCAGAGCGGCTGGTGTCACTGAATGAGTTTCAGAGGAGGAGGGGGTGGCACCAGCATTCGTGGGGGCTCGGGGCTCCAGGCACCCTCCTTTGTCCCTCTTAGTGAATGTCTCTGCTCCACATTCCACAACACAGTGGAGACTCACCCAGTCTGCTGGAAGGAGGAAGGATCAGACTGCGGACAGTGAATTAGGTCAGCAAGTGCTGGGATAGAAAAGTAGGGTGTAGGACAGGCAGGCAGGTTCCTCTGTCCAGAGTGTAACAGCTCCCATCCTGGCCTGTGCGGGCCTCTGTGCTCTGCTGTTCTCTCTAGTTGAAATGCCTACTCCTACACAGTCACCCATGGTTTTCCCAGACCCACAGTGGGGCGCTGCTGGGAATCAGATGGCCTGAGAATCAGATGGGCCTGGGCTCCTTCCTAAGTGCACCACCCACCAGCTGGTGATCCTGGCAAGTGAGCTTGTGGGCCTCAGTGGCCACATCTATACAATGGACTTGGATACCCAAGTCACGGTCTGGGGGAAAAAGGCACACTTTGACCCATAGGGAGGCCTTGGCCCATGCCAGGGGGCTACGAAGGTCAGTTGGTTTCTGGTATTGAACCTGATGGCCGTCACTGACAGTCAACTTAGTGCTTTGATTCTAAGTCTGTCCCTCTCTTCTAATTGTTTCCTTGGTTTGACCCTCAGCTCCAGGCAGAGGCGCCCTGTGAAGTCGGTTTGGACTCTGTCCCACGCCCCTCCTCTCGCGTCTAATGCTGGGCCGGGGGCACTGCTCTGCTGTCTCCAAGCCTGTAAACGACTCCACCTGGCTTGTGGGTGACTTGCTGGGGATGTGTTGATTTTTACTTCCTACCCCTGTCCCAGGACAGGGAACACAGAAGGAGCCCAACAGATTCAGAGTGCTTTGACTCTCCGCTTCGAATGTATGAAAGGAGATTTTCTCCTCCTTTGTCTGCCTTGCAGATCTGGGTGGCTGCTCCCTGAGTGGTTTCATGTGTGGCCCAGCCTAGTCCAGAGGTGCTTTGTGCTGCCCCCGCCAGGGGGTCCCAGCCTTGTGCCTGGGCTCCGGCCAGTCACTGACAAGAGCCCCTCAGTGGCCCCGAAGGCATGCCTCAGTGAGTGGCCAGTAGATGAAAGGAAACGTCCCAGCTGGAGGCCGACAGATCTGTTCCCATGGGGCCCAGCGCTGACGGTGCCACCGTAAAGTAACGAGACGAGAATGGGGAGGGCCCTCTGTCCCCAGCACAACTCTGACCCGAAATGACCCCAAGAGCGTGATACTCTGTCAGGGCGAGATTGCTGAAGCAAATTCTGCACTTGACAGGACAGCGTTGCTACATTTCTCAAATGCTAGGGCCCAGGGTGAGGGCAGAGCGGCCATCTCTGCCACCTCTGTGGTCTGGCCACTCTAGGCATAGGGGCCGGTGGGGAAGCCGCTTGTCAGAAGCCTTGGGTGAGACAGAGGGGGCCACCAAGATGTCCCCAGGAGCAGTGTGGGAAGGTAGGTGGCTGTGTCAGCAGGAGGGGGCTTGTCCTCCACTCCCAGCCTGGCTGTTCCTCAGGGTGCTCCCGGCCCACCTGGCTGGGAGGGTCAGTGGCAGCCGCCTGCCCTACGCCTCTGCTCTGGGCAAACAACCTACTCGTAGCTCAAGGTTCATTTCAAATGAAGGAGAAAGCGCAGCCCCACACTCGTGGGGCAATCAGCGCGCTCCGTGATGAATGGAGCCTGTGTCACTCAGCGAAAATGAATATTTCTTTGTGATAATGGCCAGATGGTAGCAACTCTCCGATCCAAATTAAAACATGCATGATAAATGCCAGGAAAACAGAGGAAGACAAAACCCCAACCTGGAGTGAATTCTCTCTATAAATCTTCCCCCGTCCCCCCCTCCCCCACCACCACAGCGGCCCTGCTAATAGCCATTAAATTATTAAGATGTGCTGCAAGGAGAATGCCAATGTCAGTGGCACCGGCCCCACTGCCCACCCCATGCCTGTGGGCCAGGGGGTGGGGAGACGACAGAGAGGGCTGCTTTCAGACCGCAGAGAGCCTGAAGTGGGGGAGGATGTCTGCGAAGAGACGGGCCTTGTGGTGCAGGCACAAGGAGGTTGTGGGGCCTGGTGCCCAGCCAGGTTCTGTGGTGGGCCAG
The DNA here is from genome assembly GCA_963574635.1 of Cheracebus regulus. Classification (NCBI taxonomy): domain Eukaryota; kingdom Metazoa; phylum Chordata; class Mammalia; order Primates; family Pitheciidae; genus Cheracebus; species Cheracebus regulus. The sequence continues at coordinate 258,545 of CAUYQU010104207.1, read as the reverse complement.
ACCTGGCTGCCCTCGAGGAGGGCACAGTCTCCGTGAGAAACAGGAACTGACACCAAGGCTCAGAGGGCAGGGAAGGAGTTCGGAGCTGGGAAGGCCAGTGGGAACCCCTGGAGAAAGCTGGCTGTGCTGGGACGAAGGCTCTGACCAATGGCATGAGGCTGGGCAGGTGAGAAGGGTCAGAGATGACCGTCTGAGGATGGACACGTGCTGAAAGTGTGTGTATATCCGTAGGTCTGGAAGCAGCAGGTCCTGGGCAGGGCAGGGGCATCTTTGGGGCATACATTTCATAGCAATGAAGGGCACTTGAACCTATAGTTTAATTCTGCCCCCTGCCCAGCCCCTCATGGCTGGAGGCTGCATTGGTCTCTGGTTGGCCCCCCCAGTTCCCTGTCCAGTGCTCCCTGCAGGTGACCTGTCTTCCTAAGTCCAGCTTCTGTCAATTGCCAACTCCATCCCTGGTCTCGAAGACTCCCCATCATCTTCCAGAACTACCTCCCCACCCTACAACTCCTTTGCCTGGCATTCCCTGGGGCCCTCTCCTCTGGCCAGCTGGTTTCCTCTTTTTCTCCTGGGCAGGCTCTAGGCCATAGGGCCTGCATGCCTGGTCTCAGAAGCTTCTCAGCCTGGAACACACTCCAGCAGACACTGTCCTCTAGGGCCTTCCCTGTCTGCTTCAGCGGGCACAGGCCATGCCTCTGTCATGCATGATGTGCCATCTCCTCTACTCATCTGATGCCCGTCCTGCTGCTGGCTGATCTCCCTGCCTCCAGACTGTAAGCTTCTCTAGGGCCCAGAGCTCAGCAGAGGCTTGAAGACATCTCCCCGATGTACCTGTCTGTCATGACCCATCAGCTCTCCAGGAGCAAGGACTGTCCCTCGAAGTTGAAAGTCATTTGCAACTGGCCATTCATGTGCAGGTCTCAAGCCTCCTAAGACATCTGGGCCAGTTACCCAGTGCCAGGATTTGGTATCCACGATGTTGGGATCATGGATTTGTCCCTGATAAGGGTCCTGGCTGACCTTGAGATTTCTGCAAAGCCTTTCTCATTGCCAGGCCCTAGACTGACAAGGCCCTAACTGGTCAGGTTGCTTCTCAAGCTGGGCGTACAAGGAGTTTCTCTACCTCCTCCTCCCAGCTGACATTTAGATAGCACAGACAGGCTCATCCGGCTGCTGGCCAGGCTTACAACTGCACAGGTCCAGCCTCAGACTCTCTCTGAGGACCCCTACTACCCACCCATGACAAAGAGCACTTCGGGTTGGGGGATAAGGAGCTGGAGAGCCCAGCCTGAAGACTGAGGCAAGACCCATCCTCATCCTTTGTGGATCTGATGGTTGGTGTTGATGCTGCGAGAGCTTCCTCTAGGTGTCAGCACCCCAGCACAGACCCGAGCCAGGCTTGGAAGCATGCCTAGAAAGACTGAGGCGAGGGCTGATTACTAGCCACACGGTGTTGAGGAAGTCACCTCTCTTCTCCAAGCTCTGTTTCCGCCCCCATAAAATAGGTGTGCTGCTCACCCCATTGTGTAGGGCTGCTGGAAGACTCAGGCACTCTTATTGGAGGCCCTGGAGTGACTTACTGGGAGGATGGAGGACCCACTGGCTCTATCCACCTTACTTCCAGAGCCCTCGCAGCCGTTGCTACAAGTAGTAACTGGTTCCCCATGTACCTTGTCCTGGACTGGGCAGGGAAAAGGCAGAGCCCTCTAACAGGAGGCAGAGCATGTCTGATCAGGAAGACTGAGCGGGAGAATGAACAAGAGAAACAAGACTCTGGGACAGGCCTGGTAAGGTTGGGCTGCAGGAGGAGAAGAGAGGGCGTCCCCCAGGTGCAGATGCCGTGTGGGTGTGCATGAGCAGAGGTGTGCGCGCCCTGTGCTGAGAGCAGCAATGGAACCCATGGTGTACCAAATCTGGGTCTTTCTATTCCAGAAAGTAGGCCCTGCTCTTCAGTCAAACCAATTCTTCACTATTTTGAAATATATAGGATGCCACATATTTGCCTTGCTGGTCTCTGTTTTCAGACCTTTGCCTATGACACAGCCCAGATTTGTCCTCTCAGTAGACTCATCATTCCCATTATCACCTCCTCCAGGAAGCCTTCCTTGTCCCTTTCCATTCTGGTAATTCACATGTTCAGTATAGCTGTGGCCCCGGGCAGTATGATTTCCATTTGCACACACCCCTATCTCCTCCTCTCCTTTCCCATGGACTGGACTATAAAAATAAAATGACAACCTCGACAGCTGTCATCAAGGAAGATTCCACAGTTCACCAGCTATGTTTCTCCTGTGTCACCACCCACTTTGCAATAGGAGGATGCAACTCTCGGGGCACGACAGCACTGTGGGAAGAGAATGGAATGGGGATCAGAGGGCTTGGCGGGCGGTGAAGCCCAGCCAGGTCCCTGCTCTCCGCCTGCTCTTGCTCCCTCCCTCCATCCGGTTCAGTAGCCCTAGACGACTGCTTCCAAACCCATTTCTATCACCTAACTCCCCTGCCCAAAAGCTTTACATGGCTTCCCTTTGCCTAAATGTATCCATTTAAAGCAGCTTCTGGAAATCAGTGCTCCCATCCTTGTTTGTTCCCCAAAGTAGGCCCCCCAATCTGGCCTCTTGGGGTCTTCCAAGCCTGCCTTAGTTTGGATTATTTTCCCACTCAGGAAGCTCTGCTCTTTGAGTGCGTCTGGGCTCAGATCCTCCTCCCCTCTGGAGGCCAGGCAGGTGCTACCCCTTCTGATCTCTCTGATCCATGCCATCTCATCCCTCTCCCTGTCTCTCCCCCATGATCACCCCTCTCTGCACACCCCACCATTCCCGTGTGTCATCAGGCTGTTCCCAGTGGGGTGTGTTGGGGCTGGGGGGTGCTGGATACATCACGGTCAGGGCTCGCTCAGTCCTCGATACATCAGGGCTCACCCTGTGCTGTGCGGAGGACACCACCAGGGCCTGGGAGGACTACCTGGGAACTTTCTCTCCTCTCGCCCATATCCCAAGGAAGTGGGGGTCTCCCTCCTCCATGCTCGTATAGTGGCCATAGTGGCCGGGCCGTGACGGGACTGACGCGGGAGTGGTAATGGGATGGGACACGCGAGGGCCATGGTACCTTCTCTCTGTCATTCCTACTCCTGGGCACACAGGCATGAGGCAGCTTTTAAATATCATCCAGAAGCCCATTTGCTATGATTAATATCCCATTTCCCCTGAAACAATCCTTTGCTAAATTAGCCGGGGCCAGAGGGAATTTGTCGAGATGCTGCGAGTCTCAACTTAACTTTCCAAATGGATTAAAAAAAACTTCAAAAACAAAATGCAGATCAATCAACACCCCCTCCCGCAGCTGAAAAATCTGAAGTCCATTTAAATTCTGCAGGTTTGCAGTTAATTATATTTTCGCGCCTATGGCAGGAGTTACAGACGTATTTATAATGTGTGCTTGCTCCGCTGGTGCCTCTGCGGGGCCCTCCCTGGGGATTCCTCCCCACCAGCAACTTCCTCCCCAACCGCAAAGACCAATTCTTCACGCAGCTGCTGTTTGGGTCCAGTTGTGTAAATAGAAGAGGTTTCCTCGCTTTTTAAAACCTTTTTTGACAAAGGGGCTGGATAAAGAAAGGAGACACAGAATCTCTTATATTTTAAGTCAGAAGAGCTGGGCCCAGTGGCTGATGCCTGTAATCCCAGTGCTTTGGGAGGCTGAGGTGAGCAGATCACTTGAGGTCAGGAGTTTGTGACTCGCCTGGCCAACATGGTGAAACCCTGTCTCTACTAAAACTACAAAAATTAGCTAGGCATAGTGGTGGGTGCCTGTAATCCCAGCTACCTGGGAGGCTGAGGCAGAATTGCTTGAACCTGGGAAGTGGAGGGTGCAGTAAGCTGAGATTGCGCCACTGCATTCCAGCCTGGCGACAGAGTGATACTCTGTCTTAACAACAACAAAAGGCTGGGCACAGTGGCTCACGCCTGTAATCCCAGCACTTTGGGAGGCTGAGGCGGGCAGATCACCCGAGGCTGGAAGTTTGAGACCAGCTTGACCAACATGGAGAAACCCCGTCTCTACTAAAAATACAAAAAATTAGCTGGGCGTGGTGCCGGGTGCCTGTAAGCCCAGCTACTCTGGAGCCTGAGGTAGGAGAATCACTTGAACCTGGGAGGCGGAGGTTGCAGTGAGCTGAGATCACACCAGTGCACTCCAGCCTGGGCAACAAGAAACAAGAGCAAAGCTCCATCCCACCCAAAAAAATGTTTTTACGTGGAAGCTGGGTGAGAGGCTGACTTACAGGGTGGGGGTAGAGTAGACACAAAGGCTGCTGCCCTCCCCTCAGGCCTAGGAGGTGCTGTGTCCTGGACAAATGGGCAGGTTGCTATTCCCCAGTCCAAAGTTCCCTTGGTTTTCTGTGACGCTTCCCCAGGACCCTTGGCCAAGGACATGGCTGTGGAAGGGCTATGATGATGAACTGTGAGTGTCCAGGTCTGGAGCAGGGTCTGGAACAAGGATACAAAGCCCCCAAAACACATATATAGGGGCCACAAGTGGAGCCCACAACCAGCCCACCTTTCAGAGGCCTCTGTGGGACAGGGCGTGGAGGCAGGTGGGAGGGTAAGGTTGGGGGTCTCTGGCTCTGGGGGGCAGACTCCTTCTCCTTCAGTCACTGGTCGCCTTCTCTCCCAGACTACACCCTCCATGCTGGGGTGGGGTTAGCTCTGGTCATCCCCGGGTCTCACAGGTAGAGTACAAACCAACCCCAAATCAGCGGGTAAAGAGGCTCTTAGTTTCTTAATCTTCAGTGTAATTTCAGATTAATTTTCAGCGTGCTGTGGTCTAGCCCTCTGGATGTTTCTCTGCAGCCCCTCCTGCCTGGGCCGGGGGCTTCCTCGGCAGAGCCCTGACAAGTTTCTGTGCGCCCAGAAGCTTTGTCCAGTGAGTCACTCACGGACTCCTGAGATTGGGAAACTGACACCTCTGTGTATCGAATTTTTGTAAAGTGGGACCAGCTTGCACGTCTAGTTCATCTGCACACTCGCTAAACTGCCTTTCTAATGCAGGACAGAATAGCTAGAAGACTCTGCAAGGGAGAAACCCCGTACTGAAAGTCAGCAGTTGTGGCTAGGGGTCTCCCCAGCCACGCCCCGGGCCTATCCCACAGCAGCCCCCCAGCCCGGGCCCGCACTCCACAGCTGGTGGCCTTCAGCCCCTTGAAGCCCTCACAGATAACATGTTGTCTGTGTCTGGTTAGAAATAAAATAATGCTCGGAGGAGTAATGAGGAATTTAATAGGATTTTAAAAGCCGCAGGAACCGATATGGCTACAGATGGTGGAGGGGCCGGGAGGACGCAGTTGGCCACGGGTTTATGGTGGGGAACGTGGCCTCAGGGAGGGCCTGGGAGCCCAGTCACTCACATTGTGTCCAACCTCATTAGCTGGCCCAGCGGGACTCCACTGCCACACCAGTGCTGGCGTGGCGAGGGGGGTGCCCGGAAGACTCTGGAGTGTGCTGGGAGCAGCTAAAGGCTACAGGAACGAGGGACACTCGGCCAACAGCTGTCTTAGGGATGCCTCCCAGGTGTCACACCTGATCCCCAACCCTCCCGTGCCTTCCTCGCCCTGCCCGGGTCCTGCCAGAGACAGGTAGAGAGACAGGGACACAGAGACACTATCTGGGGAGTGTAGGGAGGGAAGAAACACTGGCTGCCAGCCATGCGGTGGCTCACGCCTGTACTCCTGGCTACTCCGGGGGCTGCAGCGGGAGAATCACTTGAACCTGGGAGGCAGAGGTTACAGTGAGCTGAGATCACGCCACTGCACTCCAGCCTGAGTGACAGAGTGAGACTCTGTCTTAAAAAAAAAGGAAAGAAAGAAACATGGGCATGGGTTCCCAGGTCTAGATACAGAGGCTGAGGGAGGAAGAAGAGCAATTCTGCAGGACTTGGGAAGGGTACATGAAAGAGGTCCCTGGCAGGGTGTGGTGGCTCACGCCTGTAATCCCAGCACTTTGGGAGGCTGAGGTGGGCAGATCATGAGGTCAGGAGTTCAAGACCAGCCTGGCCAATATGGTGAAACCCTGTCTCTACAATAAAAAATAAAAAATAAATAAATAAAATTAGCCCGGTATGGTGACTGGCTCCTGTAGTCCCAGCTACTTAGGAGGCTGAGGCAGGAGAATTGCCTGAACCCGGGTGGCGGAGGTTGCAGTGAGCCGAGATTGTGCCACTGCACTCCAGCCTGGGCAACAGCAAGATTCTGTCAAAAAAAAAGAGGTCCCTTCAACCTCAGAAACTTCCCTGGGGGTCTGCAGATAGCTAACTGCCACCACCCTGCCAAAGCCCCCTTCCTGGCTGGCGCCTGGGACCGCTCCCCTTTCCCTCCTCCAGACTCCCCTGCAGCTTGTAGGGGAGCAACAGGACAGTCTTAAGGCCAGCTCAGCCCTGCCTGCCTTCACCTGCTGCCCTCACTTCTCCTGGGCTCAGTTGCCAGCTGCCTGCTTTGCTGATCTCCCCTGGGCCTGAAGGAAAACAGGCTTCCACTGGCCAGGGAGAGATTCAGGAGCCCCTCAGCAGTGGGACCTCCAGCCTGGGCCTCACTTGCCACAGTTAGAGGTGTGTTGTCGGCTGGTGGCTTCATCCGGCAGCTTCTCTACGCAATCGGACCTGATTCTACTATGCAGGTGGCCACCTGTATGTGTCTGTGTATCATGTGCTTTTCAGTTCTGGGTCCCTGGAGAGGGTAGCAGACCCTGGAAGGTGGTTTTCTTTCTTGCTGTTTTCCCTCTGGATGGACTCCCCAGTGCCAGGCCTGCCCCCCTCCCAAGCCTGTGTCTTGGGAGACAAGAGTTGGGCCTGTTTTCCCCGAGAACTGAGCTTCCACTTGGTTCTCACGTGGCCAATGGTAGAAAGGACAAAGGCAACCCGCAGGACAGACAGAGAGGCAGACACAGGCCCAGACACGCGGACAAGATGAGCACGGGCAGCTGGCAGCTCCTAGGGAGTCCCCGAGTCCCCTCTTTCCCAGGACTCTCCTCTCAAGTCTTCGTGGTTTCTAACCTCTCCCCAGCCAGCCACCTTGCTGGCTTTTCTGTCATTTCATGTTGATGAGATACAACCTGGTGGCCCCAGTCTGTGCCCACCGCAGCCAGGCTCATCAAAGCCCGTCCCCACCACCTAGCAGTAACTATCACAGTGGGGATTAGCCAATGCGGGCCTCGTCTGCACGGTGTCTGGAGGAGCCCAGGGTGCTGTCACATGCTTTTCCTGTGGAGCAACCCCCGGTGTGCCACGCACTCATGGTCACTGACAGAGGCACTGCAGACACTCCTAGTTCCACACATGCTCCTAGGGAGTTGGGAAAGAAACGTCCTTCCCAGGGACACAGAGGGGATGGCACGCATCTGCAGTTGGCTCTACCTGACCCAGGTCCCAGCCACTTGTCTCCTCCTTCAGGGTCCCTGTCTGGTCACTGATCCTCTTGGGCCCATAGAGTGGGGTGGGCACACACCTCCATTCAGCCCAGGAGCTTCCCAAGCAAGTTGGCTGCCTGAAGCCAAGACAGTCAGAGCTCCTATCTCCTCATCTCTGACCCACTGGAAGGAGGCCCCACAACCTGGCTGCAGGAGGCATCTTGGTGGGGGTTGTCCTGTCACCTGGACTGACAGCTGAAGGGAGAGGAAGTGTTCAGGGCTGCAGGCAGCGCCCTAGGGACACCCATGGAGACTCCATTTAGAAGCTGAGCAGGAGCCAGCTCTTTGGGTGTTGGGGTGGGGTGTGTCTGCTGCTCCGAGGCACAGGACACCACAGCACATGCCCTGGGGTGGTATCATCACCCCGAGGGGCCAGCTGCCGTGGTCAGGGCAGGCAGGGACGGGCCTGCCCTCCCTCTGGCTCTTCTCTGTCCCCAGCCGGCATCACTGGTGAATGAATTAGTTTGCTTATATTGGGGGTAAATCAACTTGCTCCAGTGTGCTCTTGGGGGGATAGCTGGATCCCCCAGGCCAAGGGATGGCTCCTGGGGAGGCTGTTCTTTGGCCTTCCTTCCCTACTTAATTGGAGCCCCAGCTCCTGGTGTTGGCAGCAGGAGCCGTCTCTTCTCTTCCTGCCCAGGAGATTCCTGCCCTCTCTGTCTGTGATCTCTTAACCAGGATCAGTGCTCCTGCTTCTAATGGTGACAACCCTTGGCTTTGTGTTCAAGGCCCCATTTTAACTTTGTGTCCTCACTGTATCCCAGCTCTACACCTCTTGATCTAATTCCCACCTCCTCCAGGAAGCCCTTCCTGCTTGCTCCAGGCCACAGTGAGTTCTCTGTTCTCTAACTCACACCTGCCCTGGTTTTTCACATTTCATGTGTAGGTCTGGGACTTCCTTGTCCAGCCTAGTCTTGCCTTCCTCACCTGGAACCCTGCTCCTCTCACCTTAGCTGCCTTGAGAATGGGCCTAAAGGTGAGACAAATGTCTGTGGTGCCTTCCCACTGCCCCTGAGCCACACAGTCTGAGAAGCCCTCCTGGGAGTGACAGGAATACATGTAACCTGGGTTCTGCTGGCTAACAGGTGGAAGTTGGAATTTTGGCTCTGCCATTTTCTGGCTGTGTGCCCTGGAACAAGTTATCTAGCCTCTCTGTGCCTTGGTTTGTACCTTTAAGTGGGGCCAAGAACATCCGTACCTTGAGGTTGCTGTATAAATTAAACATATTACCAGTCAGGCATGGTGCCTCATGCCTGTAATCTCAGCACTTTGGGAGGCTGAAGTGGGTGGATCACTTGAGGTCTGGAGTTCAAGACCAGCCTGGCCAACATGGTGAAATCCCATCTCTATTAATAATATAAAAATTAGCTGGATGTGGTGGCGGGCACCTGTAACACCAGCTACTCGGGAGGGTGAGGCAGGAGAATTGTTTGAACTCAGGAGGTGGAGGTTTCAGTAAGCCAAGATCATGCCATTGCCCTCCAGCCTGAGTGATAAGAGTGAAACTCCGTCTCAAAAACAAAAAACAGTAATTAAAAAAAAATATTTCCATAAAATGCCAGCCCTCAATCAGTGTTCTGTAAATAGCTGCTTTATGGATAATAACTCCTGAGCCCCCTATGTGAGGAGATGGAGGCCCAGAGATGGAGGTGTGCCTGAGATGGAGCTCATTCCAGACAAGAACCTTCCACCGAAACAAGAACTGCATCCTGTACTCTTCCTGGGTGCTCCAGCCAAGCACCCGGCCAGATCTACCTCCTTCTGTACCTGTACCTCCACTCCCAACCCCTCCAGAGGCAAGGCTGCCGCTGCCCTCACACCAAAGAAAAAAGAACTGAGACCGGGCGTGGTGGCTCACACCTGTAATCCCAGCACTTTGGGAGGCTGAGGTGGGCGGATCATGAGGTCAGGAGTCAGAGACCAGCCTAGCCGATATAGTGAAACCTCGTCTCTACTAATAATACAAAAATTAGCTGGGCGTGGTGGTGCACACCTCTAGTCCTAGCTACTTGGGAGGCTGAGGCAGAAGACTTGTTTGAACCTGGAAAGTGGAGATTGCAGTGAGCTGAGATCACAACACTGCACTCCAGCCTGGGCAACAGAGCGAGACTCCATCTCAAAAAAAAAAAAAATTGAGCTCCCTGAATCACTACTCACAGGACAGTGGCCTATCAGCCTCAGCCAGCAATCCATGTGTGTCAGAGACAGGAAAGTTAAAAAGCGCTCCTGTGCCCACAGACCTGCCAACGCTCTGCCCAGGCCCATCCCCAGACCTCATGAGTGTGGTGGATGTGACCGGACATGTGTCTAGAAGCCTGAGGTGGGGGATGAGAAGGTGGAACCATGATATGGCCGTGCAGGGGGCCACAGCCAGCTCTGTGCTGGGCGAGATGGAGAGAAACCTTCCTCCTGTCCCTTGGCCAAAGGCCCCTGCATGTTCCCCAAATCCTAAGCAGAAAACACATCTTTCTGTGCTGCTCATGAGCATTCAAGTGCACCTGGACAGGCAGCTGGGGACAGGTGTCCTGTGTCCTCTGGGTTTTGGGGACTTATAACCCGGCTCACTGCTGAGCCTGGGCTGGGGCTGACCCTCCCTCTCCCTCTGCGGCCACTGCCTGCTTCTGCTCCCCTCCCCCTGCACCACTGTGCCCCAGTCTTCCATCACCCACTGTCTTCAAGGCCTCGCTCCCCACCCCACTCCTGCCGCCTCTCCCCTCGCCTGTCTATTTTTCTCACCTCCTCCTCCTCTCTCCTCTCCTCCTGCCCGCTGCCATCACCCACCTCCTCCATCCCTCTCCCATCCCTTCTTTCCATTCCCGTCTCCTGTTGCCCATTTCTTTAATCTTTTAAAATGTTCACTTCTCCCCCTTCTTCTTCTCCCCAGAAGTATTTAATGGCTATTAAATTATTTTAAACTAACTTTCTTAAAAAAAAAAAAAAAAAAAGCTTGGTGATAGTGCTGACTCAGGGCCATCTCGCTGTTTAATATTGAATATGCAATTAATAGATAGATGTTTAGGTTTGGCTCCCCCCACTACTTTCTACTGCGAGAAGAATAAAAGAGCTGATTAATCTGGTTTGGGGCGAGTGTCAGCCGCAGGAGATATATAGGGGAAAGCCGATGAGGTTAGCATCTTGGAGTCAGAGAGCTATTGCCTCCGAGGCAAGTTCAGGGAGAGAAAGGTTTGAGTTAGAGCCCAGGCTGGCCTTGCTGGGCAGAGGGGATCCCAGACATCCCTCTCCAGCCAAGCTGGAGAAAACCGGCTGGACTCTGACCTGCTTGCTCTGTACCAGATGGCACCTCCTTGTGGCCCTCAGAGGCCTGGCTCTGTGGTCCTTGTTCATGCTATCCCCACTTCTCTAGCTGTGGGATCCCCCACCTTCAAGGGCAGAAGTGCCACCTCCTCCAAGGCCTCTGGCAGCCCCCATCTTGAGGATCCCCTCTCCGGAACTGCAGCTGGCACCTGCTGTCCCAGCTTCCTGCCCGTCCTTGAGAGCTTCCCCATGCCACTGCCTCCTGGCCGGGCCGTGTGGACTGGGGGCTGCAGGTGAGTCACTGTGTGCCTGGGTGGGTGCTGGTCTCCAGGAGATGCCCCTCGTCACACTGCCTTGTGCCTCATGAGCCCTGGGTGAGGCTGAGGATGGCGCTCCTCTCACTGCCAAGGAAGGGACAGGAGCAGGCAGCACAAACCAGGTGGGCTTCACTCGCATGGACTCACGCCTAAAGCGTCTTTACCCCTCAACCAATTGGACCTTGACTACCGGGGCCCTTAGGGGAGCACTCAGTGGGCGTCAGGAGGTGTGTCTGTACCCTGGGGCACGGGGTCCCTTTAGGCAGCAGCAAGACACCAGCCCAAGCCCTGGGGGATAAGATCTGAGGTTTGGGTTGGGAGGAGTCCTGAGTTCTGGGCAGGCCCAGGCTCCAGGGATGAGCAGGTCACCAGTGGCCACACCACAGCTCCTTCCAGGACAACTCGCTCTCCAAACTTGCAAGTAGCTTTCGCCTACTTGACTTTTTGCCCTTTATTTCCCAGTAAACTTTCTGAGGAGATGAGGGAGAGAGAAATTCCTTAGTTCCTGGCCGATCTGACAAGCGGGAAGAAACCTGGAGCACTGGGCTGGGGCCTGGGCGGGGGAGCATGGTGAACACAGGCACCCAGGCCAGAGCCCAGGGCGTGGCGGGGTTAGCAGAAGCCAAGAGCTCCTGGCCGGGAGGCAGAGGACAGCTTCGACTGGCTGTCCCATCTCACTACTGGGCCCTCATGCTGGACACCCCAACCCTGGCCGGGGGAAGGGTAGGCTGGGGCCACCTTGGAGGCTGTACCCTATGTCACCTTCTCAGGGCGAAAAAAAGGCCCCAACTCCTTATGCTCCCCTTGGTGGCCTCATGGGTGTTCTCAATTTTTCCAAGGTCTCTCCATTGTGGGAGGAGGCTGGAGGGAGGGAGCCACCGCCTGTCTGTCCTCTGTGAGTGTCCCACTTCTGCATGGCTGCTTGGCTCACTGCCTGGCTGCTCTTCTGTGGGAACTTGGGCTGGGGCCCCTTGCTGGTAGAGAGGACAGAGCCTCTCCTTGGGGGTCCTTCGCCCGCTTGGAGGAGCCTCTGTTTGGCCACCTACCCGGAGAAGTGGCTGAGAGCTTAGTTCAAAGCAGCGTCTGAGCAGGGCCCAGTGGCAATGGCGCCCAGTGTGAGTGCCCAGGGGCTGGCGATTGGGAAGGACAATGCCCCTTCCCCAAGGTGGCGGGCCAGGAAGGGGGCACCTGGCAGTGCCTGCGCATTATTCTACCCTATAGGGCTGGTGAGTCTTTTTCTCTCCCCCAAGTGAGGTGCGATGGGCTCAGTATCACGGGGGCAGGTTGTTGGGGGAGGAGCTGGTGCCTGGGTGGGGAGGCCTGATCTTGGATGCTAGATGAATTTTCTTTGCCATGTCCTCTCCTTTCATTTTCTTTTAATGTCAGAGTATGTTTGAATCTCATCTAGAGGAGCATAGGGACAGGGCTGTGCCCAGGGTGGGTCCTGATTACCCCCAGGGCCGGGGTGAGAGGTAGCAGTACAGCCACGCAGGCACTGCACCAGGAGGATGCTGTCACTTGGGGATGGAGCTGCTCCTGGCTGGCCATCTGCCTGGTCCTTCCAGGGCTGAGCCTCAAGGTGCGGCATTCCCTCACCCAGGCTCTCCACGGCCAGGCTCCAGTGAGTCCATGTTCTGGGGCCAGTGTCTGTGGAGTGAGGCTGTGTCCTTCCCCTCTGTCCCTTTCCAGACATCTGCCCAACTGCCTGCCTCTATCTCCAGGATCTCTGCCTCAGTGCTGGCCTGGAGTGCCCACACCCCCGTGGGCCACTCAGATTTGCCTCCTATGGCCTGAATCCTCCTATGGCACAGCTGTGACCACTTCCTGCCCCCCTTCTGACTGCACGAGTCCCATCAGGGTGAAATTTTCCTTGGCAACACCCAGGTGGGCACATTCTTTTGGGTGTTTTAACGGATGGGAGAAGAATGCCCTGGGACAAGGCACTTCTTTACTCAGAGAGGCACAAGCCCCACCATCTGGAAGACCCCAGTTGTCCCCCTTCCCTCCTCTCTTTCTCCACATCAGTCACCCAGAGCTCCAAAGCTCTGTCCCCAACCCTCAGCCACGAGATCCCCAGAGGGGCAAGAGGAGGAGGCGGGGAGTCGCTGCATCGCATGGCTGCATCAGGAAAAGGAGGGAGGAGGGAGGGGGGAGGGGGGCAGAGACAAGTGGGCCCTCACGTGAAGGGGGCTGGCGCAGGCAGCTACTACCTCCTCGGCTCTCGCTGTCCGCAGGCTTCACCTGGATCGGCCGGTTCATCTGCAACAGAGCACAGGGGGACAGTGTTATAGCAGGCCTGGGGATGAGGGGACAGACACCCAGCACTCAGGTGCACAGGTGGATGCAGGGATGCAGACTGCACCCACAGACACGCTCTCCCACGTGCTGCTGCAGATGCACACACCTTTACCAAAGCTCGGCCCGTCTCCCCTCGACGGCACAAGCCCAAGGCCCCCTTCTTTCAGGGGGCTGTCTCTGGATGGGAGAGCTTGGGGTGCCTCCTCCTCTGACTCTGAGCAGCTCCTGCTAGCCTTTGTTATCAGAGATTGACAGACACGCTGGCCTTGTCCCTCTGTGTTGCACAAGGCCTTTGTGTCCCCAAAGCACACCTTTGGCTCAGCTCTAGTTCACTCCAGACATCTGCCTTTATGGACCTGAGCTGGTCGCTGGCTGCAGATGGACCCCACCAGGCCAGGGCATCCAGCTTCACCCCAACCCATGCCAGCTGGCAGACGTGGCCTGTGAGTCAGAGGTGGCTGAGGCCCCAGGCCACCCAACTCCATGGTTAAAGCAGAGCTCAGGGCTGGGGCTCCAGGTTGCATCCAGGGTCTTCCTCTCAGGCAGTGCGTGGAGTGGGCACAGCTACTCGGCCCCTGTGATGTCTGGGTGCCAAGAGGACAGGAGGGCAAGGCCTGACTCCCCTGCCTGCCGGCCTCGCTCTTCCCTCTTGGGGATCCGTGTCAATGGCCCGTTCCTGCCACTAGGGGTCTCTGGACTCCAAGCATCCCAGGCTCCGCTGCCTGGCTTCTAGTCTCACCCGGAGGCACCAGGGTGGACTCTCCAGTGCGGAGGTCCCAGCGTGCTTTAAGCAATAAACACGAGGAGGATCACGCAAGCGAACTTGGACTTGATGTCTCCGCCACTGCTTTGGCCCTTACGCACCTCCCTGAGCCCTTCTTGCATCTGCATTTCTCTCACAAACTCAGACTCAGAGAGGTAACAGGGCAGGTAAACACCCCCATTTTTGAGATGGAGAGGCTGAGGCCAAGAGGTGTTCAGGTGCTTCCCAAGCCACCGCATGGCAGGGCACGGCTGGGAAGCGGGGCCTGCAGGGTGATTTCTGCCTGTCTGTCCTGCGTCTTCAGACCTTCCTTTGCCAATTCCCTCCCGTACAGCGAGCGGCTGGACCAGCCAGTCACAAGCTTCCTCCTGCCTTCTAGTCTAGGACTTGTGAGTTTTGGCTGTGTCAAGACAACTGGGTGGGGGAGTATGGGTGCCTGTGACTCAGCAAGGTGAGCATGAGACCATGGGAAGGGCAGAGCTGTGGCAGGGAAGGACAGAGATGGGAGGCAGGATGCAGCCGACAAAGAAGGAGGCACAGGTAGCCAGAGGCGGCTGGGGAGGGTGCTGGGGCCAGCCCACCGAGAGGGGCTGAGGTGTCGTTGTTCGCCACCAGGTCCCCACTGGACATCCCTTATGAAGTTGAGGGAAAGCAAGGTGCTTTGTGCCCAAACCCTGGCAGCAGAGAACACTGCTGTGGTACGGCAAACTCCAATCACAGGAGAAGGAGGAGGAACGTCATGAAGTTCCTGGCTTCCCCGTGAACCAGCGCATTCCCAGTCCTTGAGGGAAGGATCCAGAAGGCCAACCAGACATCTGTCTGTGGGAGAAGGACTCCAGGAGGGAGCCAAGTCGCTCCAGTTTCCCTGTCCAGTGCTGTTTGGGACTCAGTATCTCATCTCATCCTTTCCTTGGGTGCCTGTCCTCCTGCAATGTCCCATCCTTCTAGGCTTCTTTCCCCACAAACCTGTGACATTCTTCTCCCCTAACCAGATTTTAGGGACTGACCTGGACCCGATTCCAGCCCTGATGTTCTCTTTGACATATTTCTACAGCTTTCCTGCTTATGTAATTTTACAATTCTCTAAGGTAGGGATTATTATATCCATCTTTTCAATGAGAAGAACAAAGCTCTGAGGAGCGGCAGAGCTGGGATTCAGCCAGAATGAGTAGGTACAGTGTTGCTCATGCAATGGCCTTTGGCTTTGCCGTATTTTATCTCATTTGACCCCAGCTGCTCCAGGAGGAGAGGGACCAAGGAAGAAGTAAAATACCCATCCTGTAAAGGGAGATTGAGGCCAGGTTCTTTGGGCCATCAAATCAAGTATCTTTTCTGCCTGACCTCCCCCAAATCTGGCTCCACCGCCTCTTGCACCATTCCCACTCCACATCCCGGCACCCTCCTCCCCAAGTCCATTTCCTGGGCCTGCAAGCTCCCTGCTGTGCCACGCAGCCTTCTCCTCTCGACAGCTATTCATTCTTCAAGCCCAGTCCACTTGGCTTCTGTTATGAAGTGTGCCCCCACAATTCATATGGTGAAGCACTAACCCCCAATGTGAGTGTATTTGAAAATAGTGCCTTTAAGGAGGTACTTAGGGTTGAATGTAGTTATAAGAGTCGGGCCGTCATCCCATATGATTGGCGGCCTCACAAGAAGAGAAAGACATCAGGGATGTGCACACAGACAAAAGACCATAGGAGGACGCAGCGAGGAGGCCACCATCTTCAAACCAGGAAGGAACCCTCACCAGAAAGCAATCCTGCCCACACCGTGATCTTGGACTTCCAGCCTCCAGAGTTGTGAGAAATACATTTCTTTGTTTAAGCCATCCAGTCTATGGTATTTTGCTGTGGTGGCTCTAGCAAACAAATAAGCCCCCTAGTTCATGAAGCCTGGTTGGAACCCCACTGGGAAGGGTACTGCAGGGAGCTTCTCATTTTCTGTTTATAAGGTAAACTCAAGGCTGGAAATTGACTTGCAAGTGGGAATGATGCTTAGGTGTCCCAGGCCTCCCCAAGGATCCACAAACCCGAGAACAGGAACAGCTGATATACGCATCACATTGCTAGATCATCACAACTTCTTCTATGATGTGTGCAAACAGATTATCTAACTTCAGTCAAGAAAATGGAGTTTCAGAGAGGTTAAGAAGTTAGCTTGAGGTCACAAAGGTAAATGGTGATATCAAGATGGACCCAGGACTCCTGACATCTGCCCACTTATTTGGGAGATGCTGAGAACAGGTGGAATAGGCTTGGGATGGTCCAGGAAAGTCCAAAGCAGAGGGCAAGCGGGGTGCAGGCAAAGAGAGGGAGGCAGGGAGCCAGATGGGGAATCCAGGCTTCCCCTGCAGGTGGAAAGAAGGCCTGGCTGAGAAGGAGCAGGCATGGGGGTGTGAACCAGAACCGGCTGGGCTTTGCTGCTCTGTCCCACCTGGGGAACAAGGCCATTCCTGGGGCCAGAGCATGCCAGGAGGACCCCACGTGCCCAGGGGCCTCGTCCTGTGTGAGAGAATGGCTGGGACCATCGGAAGAGACTCCTTCCCTGGCATCTCATTTCTGTGTTTTATGGCCAGTCTTCTCTAGCTGGGCCTGAGAGCAACTGAGGTGAGTCCTGTGGATTGGCATGGCCAGGGTAGAGCTATTTCTGATATGCGGGGTCCCATTTTCCATGGTAAATTAAGCCAGGCAAATGAAATCTCCCTGTGCATGAAGCCTTCCACCCTAGTGGCCACCCCAGTCATAGGCAGCCAGACCACTGTCCTTGGCACCTGGGCGCCTGTGGTGCCCCAGGAGCCCTCCCAACCAGACAGGTTGTGGATGGTGCAGGCAGATCTCCTCCACAGTGTGCTGCTGGGCTCACCCCTTACACACAGGCCCCTCGGCTTCTCTCCAGTTTTACTGTGGGCTTTCTGACAGTGCGGGCATGGGGTCTCATCCAGCCTCCCACCTGCCTCAGCCATGGCCTGAGCACCTACGGGGTGCTCTAGGCAGACTGGTAAAGCAGAACTGAATTGGTTCCCATGCAGCCATGGCTCCCGGGGTCATTTTTCATGTCCGATTATAATCTCATGGTGGTCAGCATCCAGACAGCCTTTGCGGGACTTGTCAGAGAGGTGCCGGGCTAGATGGTGAGATAATATACGGCCCTGTGCTTTCTTAATTCTCAGCAGAAATAAAGTGTCAGGCTCGGTCGGGAAGATTTCTCAGCTGGAACAGGCTCTGCACAGGTGGCCCCAGCCTTAAGCGAGACCTCCCTCCCTCCCCTAGTCCTCGGCTAGCCTCACCCAGCCCTGATTCTGCCCCGAAGAGGGAGGAGGATGGAACACATCTGTCCTGGGGCAGGAGGAGGGGCCAGGCTGCAGAGATGGGGCGAGAACAAGGAGAGGCGGAGAGAATACTGGAGAGGGTGAGGGTGAGGGACAGCAGAGTGGTCAGGGTAAGAGCCGGGAGAGGAGGGAAGAGCCAGAAATGAGACCAGGAGGAAGACCAGAGGAGCTGGTTACCATCGCCACGTCCTTCTTGTAACTTTGCCCCCAGGACCCTGGCCATGGCCTCAGGACCATGGCCTTCCTGCCCCCATCTCTGCTCCTCTGTCAGCCATTCCTCTCCATTAGCACACTGTCCTCCCTGGAGGGCTCTGGGGCTTGTGGCTGCTGGGAATCTGGGCTGGGGCACTGGAGCCTTCCTTGCCACTCTCTTTCTGAGCCGTCCTAAGCATCCCCATGACGGCCCCATGGCCTTAGCCAGTGTCCCCCTCCAGGTGCCTGAAGGGGGTTTGGTGAACCAGGCCTGCCCTTCCTGGGTCAGGAACAGCTGCCTGCAGCCTCCCTGGAGGCTCCTGGGGTCCATCCTCTGGGGACATCACAAACCCTTGTGGACTGTGTTTCTATTTCCAGCCGGGTGCCCCTCCGGGGAGCGAGTGGGCTGGCCTAGATCTGGAGCTGTCTGCTCCCGTGCTGCAGGGGGTGGGCAGGCGGACGGCCCCTTTCCCCTTCTCCCTCCCGCTCCGGCTCTGCCTCCCTTCCCCCCCCCCCATCCCTCTGCCACTTTTTGCATCAACACATATCCATGCATTAAACAAGACATTCCATTAATTTCTTCATCATCATAACTTAAGCTGGGACATACCCTTTAAATATTCATTCAGCTATGAAAACTGGGCATTAAAATTTTAATAATGTCAAGCTCATTTGAACCAGCCTCCTTGGGGACGATTACGATACAATTAGAATAAATACGATGATTGAGCTGGTCGAAAGTCTTCACCTGTCCAGTGTGGCTCCCTGTGGAAGGGGAGGCCTGTGGCTCGTGGGCAGACAGACAGACAGGCAGGCCAAGCTGCTCTTTCCCAAGTCCCCCGCAACCACCCCGCCGCTTTCCCTCCCTCTCCTGCCTTCTCTCGCATCGGGTTCTGGTTCTGGTTCTGTGCTGCTGAGGCCACTCCCACCAGCCTCTGCAGGTCTCTGCTGCCCCTCTCCCCGAGGACCAGGGTGCAGGCCCCCCTGTCTGGGAAGGTGGCCCTGATTCACCCCACCAGCTCCTGCTACGCCTCTCCTGGTCCTGGTAGCACCTGGGCCGGCTCACTGGGCTAGTGTGCGACATTTTCCTGCCTACACACATCTCTTCTCCTCTACCTTACTAGGGCTCCCTGAGGCTAGAATAAGTACCCGCCAGATCAGGGCCAGCCTGTGTGGCGGGTGGGGGGGGGGGTGCCCAACTGCATTCTGCCACCAAAGGAGGGGAAAGTCCTCACCTGGCTTCCCCTTCAGCAGCAACCACTGTCCTGAGGGCTGGCCCGGTTGGGATGGAGCTGAGCCTCCTTGTCCTTCACTGCCTGATGCTTAAAGCCAAAGCTGGAGAAGCCTGGGGTAGGGGGTTCCACTCCTGCACTCCCCCTGCCTCACTCTTTCTCCCGACAGCTGTCACCGCCCACAGGACCATGGGCCCTCCTTGGAGCTGACCCCTGGTCCACCTTGTGCCCTCTGATTCATGCTGGGCCCCAGCAGGGCCCCGCTACCTGTGCTGTCTCTGAAATAATGGGGTTGACTTTCTCCCCACCTGAAAAGCTTCCCTGTCACTCCTCATTGCATCCAAACCCTCCTATCCCTCCAAAGTCTAGGTTTGAAGCTCACCTCCTACAGGGAGGCTTCCTGATTGTCACACACAAACCTGCACCACTCCTTTCTCTCTCTCGTGTGTGTGCATGTGTACATGTGTGTGACAGAGAGAAAGAGAGAGGGAGAGGGAAAGAAAAAGGTAGATGGAGATAGAGAGAGACTTACTTCACAAACAAGAGCGAAGACCAGGGCCCCCACTCACTCTGCATCCCCAGAGCCAACCTCAGGACTGTGCTTCTTCCCTGGAGTGCGTGCGTGCACCTGATTAGTGCTATGTGACATCACAGACATCTTCAAAGAATTCATTGCAGCGGGAGCCAGGGGATTAGGATTGAAGAGATAATGGAAGACGTGCAAGAGCAGGCTCTCAACAAAGGCCAGCCTGCACTAGAAGGTGGGGACCGATGCCCTGCAGGGAGCTGGTGGGGGTGGGGGGTGATAGGCGCTGACAGCGGAGGGGACTGGCCCATTTGGTGGCCAGTATGCTCTCCAGAGTGAGTATTCAAACTTCAGAGCTGGCTGGCGCAGCAGCTTACACCTGTAATCCTAGCACTTTGGGAGGCAAGTGGGTGGATCACCTGAGGTCAAATGTTCGAGACCAGCCTGGCCAACATGGCAAAACCCCATCTCTACTAAAAAATACAAAATTAGCTGGGCATAGTGGCATGTACCTGTAGTCCCAGCTATTCAGGAGGCTGAGACAGGAGAATTGCTTAAACCTGGGAGGCAGAGGTTTTGGTGAGCCGAGATCACACCACTGCAGTCCAGCCTGGGTGACAGAGCAAGACTCCATCTAAAAAACAAACTTCAGAGCTGAGGGTCATTCTGGTTTCTTTTGGGACATGTTGGTGCCTGGAGATACCTGCTCCCTGCTCAGCAGAAGGGCTCACCTCGCCAAGCTTCTGAGAAATATCACTGGAGACATAGATTCATGTCTTCCCCAAGCCCACAGCCTTCACCAGGAGTGCAGCTCTTACCTTGCCACTGCTGTGTGGTGTCTGAGAAGGGCAGTTCTTGCCCACCTACTCATGGATGTGCTTGTGTGGACTTGGCCTGCTTGTCATCTACCCTGTTGTTTTAGGACAATGCCAGTTCGTGTCCACCCAGAGAACTCAGGTTTTATTCTCTGCCCCCCAACCCTGCCCCAGCACACACGATGGTCATGGAAACAGTGAAACAGCAGGCCTGCACGTCAGAGCTCACCGGGAGGGTCTGTGCCCTAATCCTGCCAGCATCACTGCTTTGAGAAAACAAACAATTTGCAGGACCCCTGTTCCAAGTGCCAAAAAAAAAAGTGTCATTAAAGTGCTAAAATATAAAAGCTTTTCCTTTCTCTCATGGTCTTGCTTGCTGTCTCAACTTGTCGTGATTTTTTTTTATTTGCTATTTGATGTCATTTTAAGTAAAGAAAACTATAAATTTTAAATTATTAGCATGGGCTTTACAGTTCATCTTTATTTTGTGCAATGACAGTTTTAAGTGCAAATATCAGAGCATCTACCTCCTTTGCAGAATCACTGAAATTACACAGTTTGTGTTTTCTGACTCATGCCTGGAGGGTGCCTTCAGCTGGAAACACAAGCCAAACTCAGGAAGGCTGAAAGAGAGGCCCTCCAGGCAGGAAGCAGGTCCCAAGGGATGTCTCGCTCAGATTCGAGGACCCTCACAGGCTGCTGGAGTTCCACCTGCAACCTGGGGTGCAGCTTGGGCCTGACGATGGCCGGGCTCCCCTTCTCGTTGGCCGTGGACTGATGTGTCACACCCCAGCTGAGGGTGGGTTCTGAGACGTCAAGCCAGACATCACCTCTTCCCATGGGCCCTCGGCCCTAACCCGAAGTGGACAGGCAACTTTCAAGGGTGTTGTAAACTCTGTGCCTGGGATGTGTGAGGTGTCTGGGCAAGAGACTCATCTTTGCTGAGTCATGGCCTCTTTTGGCTGGCGAGGCCTGACACAGCACGGCCAGCCTGGGCTACCACAGGGCGAATGTGACCAACCCTAACCCTCTTAACCTCTGCCCAGGCCACTGCTGGCTGGTACAAAGGACAGCAGTGATTGCAGGTGGGCCCCTGGACATGGGTGGACCGGGCAGGTGGAGAGGCAGAACTGTCCATGAGCGGAGACTCCAAGCCCCATGGACTTGCAAAGCACACGTTCAAAGATAAAGTGTTATGAATTTCAAGATGGGCTGGGTGCAGTGGCTCATGCCTGTAATCCCAGTACTTTGGAGGCTGAATTGGATGGATCACCTGAGGTTGGGGGTTCGAGACCAACCTGACCGACATGGAGAAACCTTGTCTCTACTAAAAATACAAAAACAAAAACAAAACAATTAGCTGGGCGTGGTGGCAGGTGCTTGTAATCCCAGCTACTCAGGAGTCTGAGGCAGGAGAATCTCTTGAACCCAGGAGACGGAGGTTTCGGTGAGCCGAGATTGCACCATTGTACTCCAGCCTGGGCAACAAGAGCAAAACTCCATCTCAAAAAAGAAAAAAAAAAAGGATTTCAAGATGGAGACTGCCGAGCACAAAACCCAAGAGTGGGACCCTTCTGAGTGTGGGGCTCTGTGTGACTGCAGGGTTTGCCTGCCCATACGCTGCCCCAAGGATGCCTTTTTGGGTCTCCATCTTCATCTACCCACACCAGACATCAGGTGTTTTGTGGAGCATCTGGTATTTTAAGCATTGCCCAGGGCTGTGCACTAGTGCTGTCCCCAGGAAGATCATTCCTCCATTTTTTAAAGATAAATTTTGTACCATTTTGAGAGGACAGACCCAGAATGTTCAGCCGTAGGGATGAAAGCCTGGTGATGCAACCAACTCCATAAGGACAGAGAACTCACCAGTGAGCTTGTGGGGACCAAAGGTGGGTTTGCTCTCCAGAGACCCTGCCCTACACCAGAACTTTGCCTTCCCAGCGCCTAGCAAATTGTAATTAACAAATTAATTGATGAAATTATTTGTTTAAAGCCCCAGGAGGGCAGGGTCTGCATCACAGGCCCTGCTGAATTCCAGGGACTGTGCTTAGTAGGCTTCGAGTCGCTGTGGGAGGAAAGAATGAACCCTTGCCTGAGGGCTTCCACAGTCCCCTAGTGAGACTGGATCCCAGGGGAAGTGCAGAAGCGGCACACATTATTTGTAGCTTGTTGTAAATATATTAATGCTTTAATTACCTCCTTAATAAATCACATAGGGTGCATTCCATAGAGAGGGGTTAGAGATTCAAGAAATCTCATCTGTCGTCAGCATAAAATTCTGACTCCAGGACACCCTCTGCAGTGATCTCAGAGACACCTGGATACCGCCCCACTCACCACTGTGGTCCAGATTCTGAGGCCTTCCCTGGCAGGCCAGTTGGTGGCACCCCTCCTAGGACATGCAGGGCAGATTGCCAGGCTGCCTGCAGGTACAGCGGCTCTTGCCTTTTCCTGCCTGCCCACCTCCCGAGCCTCCCTCAGGCCTCAGTTGCCCCTCTTGCCCTTGCGATCTAAACTAGGTGCCCCTTTAAGCTCCCCTTGCCTTTCCTCATTGTCTTGCTATGATTTGGATTATTATGGTCACAGATTTATGGACTCATTTGTCCAATATTTGTCTTTACTCTGAGGAGTTCCCGATGCCCACACAGAGCCCAGCATGGCCCTGATGCACAGTAGGTGGTCAGGAAGTACTGACCAAATGATGACTGAATCATCCATCACACCTGTCATGGCCCTTGTTCCCTCCTGCCTCAGCTGTGCCCTTGCAGCAAGAGTGTCCAGAGGCCAGAAGTGGGTCACCGCCGGACAGCCTTGTTTCCAGCCCAAAGAGAAAGGCCCTTTAATCCTCCCTCCTCCAGCAAAGTGGCATGTAGCACCTTTGGATTAGGAAGGGTTTACTGAAGCAGCGGTGATCATCGTTTAGAGAGACAGCCAGTGAGCACCGACCAGACAGAAGAACCAGAGGTTATTGTTAAAATATGCAAATCTAGAGCCCATTAAAATGCAAACCCTCCAGATAAGATTTTTTAATAAATCTGGTCTCTGCTCCCACTCCCCACTCTGAGGAGGCCATCTGATGCTTGTCGGGTCAGGACACATATTGGCATGTAGGGCCTGTCAGCTCTTCACCCCTCTCTTCATTCAGACTTCCAGCTCTCGGCTGCCTTGGTGGGGCTGGCTGTCCCTTCTTCCCCTGGCGCCCTGCCCCTTGGACAGAGCACTTGAGGTCGTGTCAGGGTAATCTGCAGACATGTCTCACTAAGTCCCCATACTGGCTGCATTCCATTATTCACCTCTCCTCTCATAGCTGTCTGCAAAGTGAAGTCTCAGGCCTTTGCCTCCTCCTCCAGCAAGCCTTCTGTGATTGGGTCCACCCAGTTACACTTATCACCTTTCCAGTCATTACCTCTGGGCTCACTTTCTGTCAAAAGTAGCCCTCAAGGGGAAGATGGGCAGCTCGCTGAGAGAAGCTGCACAGGCTCCTGAGTATGGTAATGGCATGGCAGGGATTCAGGCTGGACTCGGGCGTGCTGGCCTCGAGTCAGGATGGAAGGAGTCAGGTGTGGGTTGGTGCTGTGTGCCTGGCCGGGGTGTGCACTTGGGGCTCAGAGGCATGAATGAGCTGTAGTGGGAGAGAGTTTTCAAGTCCTTCCCATGCTCCAGACCTTCTATGACCTCATGACGGGGTTCAAGTCCTTCAGTCCTTCCTGAAAGCTGACAAGTCAGGGGAGCAAACGCATGGGGTGGGCAGGATGTGGCTGCGGTAGGGTGGGAATAACCACCAAGGACTTGGAGGAGAGTGGAGGGAAGGGCCAGCAGGGTGAGAAAGCGCATGGGGCCAATCGCCGAGGGTGGAGGACAGGCAGGGAGGTGGAGGCGGGGAGGACCTGGCGTGGCCTGAGCTTGTAGAATGGGCAGTGGGAGCCGCTGTTAGTTTGCAGATAGCATTGCATTAGGACCGAATTTGGAAAGAGCAAGGAGGCAGCTGTGTGTGCAGGAGGTCAGAGGTGACTGGAGACAGGTGCCCGAAACACCAGGCAAATGCGTGTTCCCTTCAAGAGTGGCCAGCATCACCTTGGCACCGGGTGCCTTCCCACCTGTGGGAAGACAGGAGCCTAAGGCTTGGGCATAGGAGGTGCTTGATGAATTGACCCAAATTTCCCCAGATCGGTTTTTATTCTTGGTTGTAGAATGACTCCTCACTGCAGTGCAAGCCTGACCTTGTCTACCTTTCACTTGCAAAGGGTCTGGGGGATGTGGGGTGGGACACAGTGGCCTCGGTCCAGGCAGCACCCTTTGCAGCCCACTTAGCCTCGTTGGTCCGGGCCCCCACAAACAGGCCTGGGCAGTTGCTATGCAACAGGCTGCTCTGCTCCAGTGTCCAGAGAGAAGCCGTGAGCAGCTGCGACAGAGCCTGCGGGTGGTCGGCCGGGCTGCCGCTCCTTCTTCCCCTGCTCTCCCCACTTTCTCCCATTCCTCTCTGAGCCTCTGCCCTCTCCCGTCTCTCTACAAGATGCTTTTCCCCACACCTAAGGGGCAGGGCTGGGTTGGCACAAACGAAAGAGGTGCCCCTCACAGTGGTCAAAGGTCCCTCGAGAGGCCCAGCCCCAAGCTCAGTGCTGGTTTCCCAAGGGGAAGGAGGGAGCCCCTCCCTGCTGTGGGTTTGGAGCCATATTTGTGGGTAGATGCTTCCTGCGAGTAGCAGGGAAGGTGGAAGGACACGATGAAAATCACCAAGATGGAACTGGTGGACCCGTGACCCTGCTGCTGCTGGGCTTTTGTGCCCGAACCTCTCAGCCAGGGCTCCCTGAGGCCCATATTGCCAAGGGCAGAGGGCTCTTTGTCTCCAAGACCCACGTCCGTCCTGCTCCTGAGAACGCGCCAGGGCCGCACTGGCAAGGGTGGGAGGATCCTTGTGGTCTTAATTAAGATCTGCTGCCGTGGCAACCAAGCTAATTAGCCGGCATGGCCGGGCTGGGTCGCTAACCCTCTTCAGGGTGGGGGAGTGAGGGCGTGCCATTTTTTAAATAACAGCGGTGAATAGATAATTTAGACGAAACAGGCCTGGATTTCGTTGTGAGGCCTGGATTTCGTTCTTAGCTCTGCCTCATACTTGCTCATACAAGGTGGGGCTGTTTCTCAACCTCTGAGAGGCCTATCCACCAATCCCCTCATGGGGTGTGGAGGGGATTCAATGTGATCAATCCCGCCAAGCTCTGAGTATCGTGCCTGGCACCTAGTGAGAGCACAGAAAATAAGTGACAGCTACCCTCCCCCTCCTCTTCCTCTCCCTCCTCCCCCTACTCTTCCTCTCCCTCCTCCCCCTCCTCTTCCTTTCCCCTCCTCCTTCTCTCCTTCCTCTCCCTCCTCATTTTCCCCTCCTCCCCCTCCTTCTCTTTCTCCTCTCCCTCCTCCTCTTCCTCTTCCTCTTACCCCTCCTTTTCCTTTCTCTCCTCCCTCTCTTCTTCCTCTCCCTTCTTCCCCTCCCATTCCTCTCCCTCCTCCCCCTCCTCTTTCTTGCCCTCCTCCCCCTCCTCGTCCTCTCCTCTCCCCTCTTCATATTTCTCCTCCTCCTCTCACTTCTTCCCTGCCTTCTTAATATTTCCGTCATTTTGAGGAATACCTAACATTTGATTTTTTTCCTTTCCACTCCGAAATCCTCAGGCTCTTTTGGCCTCTACTGAACTGAAGATATTGGATCATCTGTGAGGAAGAGCTGAGAATGGGGTGGGGAGGCCACGCCTCTGCTTGGTCTACCAGCACTGAAGCTGTTGCTGCGATGGGCCACACATTCCATTCATCCACCCATCCACCCACCCATCCACCCACCCACCCATCCACCCACCCATCCACCCACCCACTCATCCAACCACCCATCCATCCACCCACCTATCCATCCACCCATCCATCCATCCATCCACCCATCCACCCATCCATCCACCCATTCATCCACCCACCCACCCATCCATCCACCCTTCCATCCAGCCATCCACCCATCCATCCACCCAACCACCCATCCATCCACCCTTCCATCCATCCACCCATCCACCCATCCATCCACACATCAACCTATCCATCCACCCATCAACCCATCCATCCAGCCATCCACCCATCCACCCATCCATCCACCCAACCACCCATCCATCCACCCTTCCATCCATCCATCCACCCACCCACCCATCCATCCACCCTTCCATCCAGCCATCCACCCATCCACCCATCCATCCATCCACCCACCCATCCATCCACCCATCCATCCATCCATCCATTCATCCAGTGCTTACTGAGCACCTCTGTGTGCCAGGCCTTTTTCTATAGAATTGGATGGCACAGCAAACATGAGTGGCTCTTCCCTTCAGGAGCCACCACCCAGTCTCCAGAAGGGCCTTGCTGGGAATGCACTGGGTCCATCCTTCCTGGGCGCTGGCTGTGCACTGTAACCTCATTCCCTGAGTGCCCAGCCATGCAGTCTTGCACTTGGCCTCCACTCTCCTGAAAGTTCCTTCGGGGCTCTTGGGTATTTGTTCACACACTTATAGTGTTGGAGTTAGGCTCCCTCCCATGTCGGGTGTCCTAACCCATGATGGCCAGCTCTAATGATTAGAAGGGAGGTGTTTCGAGCCCCAGCTCATCTCCCCTTCATTTTCCCTCATCCACTGCTTGCCACCAGTGCCCCACTGGGCAACTCAAGCCCGTCTTCCGGGGTCTGCCCTCAGTGCTGGGCCGCAATGCAGCCCTGAGGTTTCAGGGTCTTCCATCTAAACTCCCAGGCCTCCCTTCACCACTGGGTTTCTGAGCCTGTCACCCTGACAGCTCACACCTGTCTAGGAGCCCTCAGATGTGGGGTCCTGGTCCTGGTGAGGGGCTCTCTCCAGCTGAGACTGGCCCTTCCCAGCCCACAATAGGACCACCACCATGGGAGATTTAGGGCACACTGGCTGGGTGGGAGTGAGAGGGAGTGGCACCGTGGCCCCTGGCGTCTGGATGGAGACACTTGTCTGTGCTATCCAGGGCACAATCTCCCTTACCTCCCAGCCTGCCCCCGTGTAACTGTTCCCCCGACTCCCCCGGGACTCTGTCTCTAAGTTGAGCCTCTCCATGGCCAGAAGAGGGGTCATGGTTCCATCCCCACCTGGCCCTGACCCCGAGGGACGGCTCCTTCCTCTCTCCTGTGGCTCCTGGGCCTCTGTGCTAGGCCTGGCGAGAGTGGCAGAGAGTCCCCAGGCATGTTAAAAGAAAAAACAAGGCCCACACCAAGTAAATGACAAATGGAGAGGAAATTGCTCTTAATCCCTGCGCCACAGCCTGATGATGCTGGCCAAGCGCAAACCTGAGTCATCCTAGAAATGGCACCGACATTTGCTTTTTGGAATTTGTTTTGTCTCAGGGCTTTAGATTTAATCACACACACACACTCTCTCTCTCTCTCCCTCTCTCTCTCTCCCCCTCCTTCCCTCCACTCCCCCTCCCTCCCTCTGCCCCTTGCTCTCCCATTTTCTAACATGAGCCTGCACCGCCAGCTCATCCAAGTCTCTTTTCCTGGCCTTAATTAACACAGCTCTCCAGTTTCCAACAGGCTAATGATGAATCGGGTTAAATTCCAGACAACAGCCGCGCACCGCCATCAATTAGCCATCTCCGGGGCAGCTTCATTAATAAGCATCGATCACTGCCCTCCTCCTGGAACATGCCAGGGTCTCTGGGTCACAGGCACTGCCTGCAAGGGTGCCAGGCTCAGGTGTGGGTGTGAGCGCATGTGCGTGAGGGCTGGAGTGTGTAGTGAGGGGTCTGTGTGAGTGGGTGTGCAAGGATTCGGGTGGGCTGTGTAAACGAGTGACTAGGAGTGTGTGAGGTGTGTGTTGCATGTGCAAATGCACGTGTATGCATATTCTCGTGTGAGTATGCATGTTAGTGTGTGCAGTGTGTGTGTGTGTGTGTGTGTAGGTGTGGGGGGTGACTGGCTGTATGCATGGTGTGTGATATACGTACTGTGGAAGTGTGGGACTATGGTCAGGGTGGCCCCTCCTGGTCTCCACTGTGCCCTCTCTAGCTCTCCTCTGAATTTCCTGTCCTCCCTGGCCTGTGTCTGGGCAGGTGGCTCAGGTCCTCCCTAACCCCTCAACCTCAGGCTTCTCACAGGTGTGCTGGCCCTAAAGCTGTCCCCCTCTCCTCTCCCCTTAGAGACTCTGATTGTGGCCCTCTCTTCAACTTGTACTCCCATGGAGGTAATTCCGAATCTCCACCGCCAACCTCTCCCCTTTCCACCACACATGCTGGATGACTGGTCATTCTCCCTGACACAGACTCCAGCCCAAAGCCTGACACCCCCAGCCTGCTGTGGCAGGAACATCACTGCCCTGCCGAGGGGCTCAACTCCCTCCCTCCAATACCTTCTGCTTCCCCAGCTTGGACTCCAGCCCTGTTCCAGGCATTCATACTCTCAGTGCGACAGTCCTGCATTTGGCCTCCTCTGACATTCTTTGCCGCACACTTCTGAGCCCTGAGGAGCAGCTGCCATCTCCCCAGATCACAGCCTGCCTACTCAGTCTGCTGGCCACACGTCCCATGGCCGGGCCCAGGAGCCTCACCCAGGGAGAACTCACGCCAGAATGCGCCCATGATGACTGTGGTGGGTGCCAGTCTCCTCCTCTCTCCTTTTCTCTATCCTGTGCAGGGCCTCACTCTGTCACCCAGGCTGGAGTGCAGCAGACTCAGGCTCCTGCTTCCCTCCCAAGTAGCTGGGGCTACAGGCATGTGCCTCCACACCCAGCTAATTTTTCAAAAAAAATCTTTTGTAGAGAAGGTGTTTCTGTTGCCCAGGCTGGTCTCAAATTCCTGGGCTCAAGCAATCCTCCCAACTTGGCCTCCCAAAGCTGAGATTACAGGAAGGAGCCACCCCAGGTGGCCTATCCTGTGCAGTTCTTAGCATGGCCTCCCCTCCATAAGCCTAGGTCCCTAGCCAGGGGTCCAGGACACCTCAGTGGGAATTTGTCCACCGGCCATTTCTGAAAACCTGCTTTGAGGGGTGGCTGGTGTCACTCTTGGACACACGTGTGACAGTGGACCCATAGAGCCCGTGGGCCCTGGCACATGTGCATGCCAGCAGGGATGGATGTGGCCTCCTGAGGCGGCCACCAGCAGCTCATCTCCTTAAAGGTTAATTAAGAACCTGAAGCTGGATGGCGTGCGCAGCCGATGACGGTGGATGCGGCATCTCTCCAGGCCATTAAACACTAATTAGGTTTGGAAAGTCTGTCGAGCTCCTGAGGTCTCCTCAAGGCAGGCGCTGGCCCTGGGGTGTCCTTTGAAATGCCAGCGCTGTCACCCTGACCCCAGGTGGGGCTGTCGGGCTGGCCCCATGACCCGAGACTCTGGCCCCATCCAGCTTCATTTCTTTCCATCTCATTGTCCCTCCCGGGCCCTGGCTGCCTCTGGCTGTGCCCCGCTCACCACACCTGGTGCTCGCAGGCCTGGTGGTCTGTCTGTCGACCCTCCCAGGCTACAGCCTTTCTGCTTGGGCAGCATCTCCTGTCTCTGCTTCCTTCTCAGTGGCTCAGAGGCACTAGTCAGAAATGGGCCCGTGGTGGCCCTGGGGTCTGGTGGGCAGGACAGGAAGCTCACAGTGCAGACCCAGCTGGCTTGGACTCCAGTGTCCCACAGACGGAGGGAGGGGAGGATGTGGTGGGGAGACTGGTGAGACCCACCACCTCCCATGGTGAGCCTCACACCCTCCCATCTTCAGAGCCGCCTGAGGGCCTTTCCTGAGATGGTCTGGCCTCAACACTGCCCACCTTCAGCACAGCTCCTGTGTCCCCAGAGACCTGGCTTTCCCGCCAGGTCCCTCCTCCTCAGGGTCTAATGTCTTCCCCGGCCAGCCACTGAGTTCAGCAGGTGCAGTCAGGAGGCAGCTGTTCTGGACGGCATTCATTCATTCCCTCCCTCATTCATTCACTCACCTCTCTGCCCGTGGCCCTGGCATGTTCCAGGAGGGACTGCGGAGGAAATGTCCCTGCCGGGAAGCTCCCTCAGTGACACCTCCAGGTGGCAGTGTCCTCAGCCTCGGAAGTCACATTCCTGTCACCTGGGCCCCTTTATCTTCAGCACAAATGGTTTGTCACACGGTGCAGGTGCAAGATTTGCTCCCTAGTGACAGAAGCATGCTCATGTCCAGAAAGACATCGCTCCACCCACTTCCACCTCTACCCTCTCGCAGGCCACCATGTCAGAGACAGGATTCTTGGTTCAGTTCCTCTAGAAAAGTTGTGAAGCAGAAACAAGTTTATCTCTGGTTCTCCCTGAAATGCCTGGCTGTGTTTAACCTGACCCCTGTCCCATGTTTGCAACAAACATCTGGAAAACTGCCACTGTCACCACTACCATGTCACCATCATCATCGTCGCCACCACTGTCACTGCCACCATTGCCACCATCTGTTACCATCACCACTGTCACTATGACTGCCACTGCCACCACTGTCACTACTATCATTGTCACCATTATCTGCACCTGTCACTGTCACAAAGGGACAGGGACACCTGAATAAAACATTGCTTAGCTCAAAAGGATACGGCTAATGGTGGAATTCTGGGTGCTGGGGTGGCGGGGGGTGGGTTGTTCTGGGTGGAGTAGAGCCTTTTTGGGGCCCCTCACACCCCATGTCATGGCAGCCCCCTACAATCTTTGAGCTCCACTGGGCACCAGGCCATGTGATGTCATGACAAGCTCAGCCATGACTACCAGTGACCTGAACTCAAAATAAAAGATTTTAAACTCTCTGTGCTCTTGCTTCATTTCATGGACTTGAGGATCCAGGAGCCGTGTGTGTGTGTGTGTGTGTGTGTGTGTGTGTGTGTGTGTGTGTATGATCTACCTTCACAGACGGGCTTTGAAAGCAGAATAAGCCACATGGGCAACCATGCCCAGCACCGTGCCCCAGGGCCAGCTTGATGTCCATTTGCTTCCCTCCACCTTTCTCTCTGAACAATGCCATGAACCCCCCACTGTCCCAAGGAAGACCAGGCAAGGGGATGGGTCGTGGCCATCGTTTGGGTCTCTGCATCCATCCTGGTCCCAGAGCCCAGGATTCCCAGCCTCCTCTGACAGGCAGAGCTAAAGCGGGCTGTGTGGGCACAGGAGGCGCGGCCCAATTTTATAAGCACAAAGTATTATGATTGCATTGATTTCCATCATAAATCATGTTTCCTATCTCCTGCCTCTCTCTCCTGCACACCCCAAGTTAAGCCTTGGTATTTTCTTTAGCTGCTGCCACTGCCAAGCCTGGAGAAGATATTAGGATAATGATGATAAATTTTACCCTGCTGCCAAGCCACTGCTTCTGTATGGGGAAGGGGGAGTGTTTGTCCCCCAGATGGATTCCTTGACCAGGAAGTGGGGGCTTGGCTTGTGCCTGGGGGAGGCAGGATGTTTACTAGAGCCTGGCTATGTGGATCCACACAGATGGATACGTGGATACATCTGTGTGCGCATGAGTGTGCTCATGCACGTATTCATGTGTGTGCAAAGGCCTGAGAAGTGGCTGGGCATGGTGGCTCATGCCTGTAATCCCAGCACTTTGGGAGGCTGAGGCAGGTGGATCACTTGTGGTCAGGAGTTCGAGACCAGCCTAGCCAACATAGTGAAACCCCATTTCTACTAAAAATACAAAATGTAACCAGGCGTGGTGGCATGCATCTGCAATCCCAGCTACACGGGAGGCTGAGGCAAGTGAATTGCCTGAATCTGGGAGGTGAAGGTTGCAGTGAGCCGAGATCACGCCACTGCACTTCATCTTGGGTGACAGAGTGAGACTCTGTCTCAAAAAAAAAAAAGGGCCTGAGAGGCATCTTGCTGGGTTTATTGTGTGTGGACACAAGGTCATGCACCCTCCAGTGAATGAGCACATGGCAGAGAGTGGGGCAGGGGGCAAAGGCAAGGGGAGAGGGTAGGCATTGAGCTTCCCAAGGCACAGCCACTCCCAGCCTTGGGATTGCCAGTAACTTGGGATTCTGTGTGTCCTGCTGTTTCCCCCATACAGCGTACCCCACATGCCATCGCCATATTAATCCTTACTTAGCACGGCTTCGTTAGGCCCTTTCCTCCTTAATAGCCTCAGCAGCTTCCACTGTCACGAGGTTGAAATGGGGTCTCCCCCTTTGTGACTCCCACCACAGTGCCCAGCCTGGTGGTGCATGTCCACACACAATTTCCTACCAATCCCACCCTCAGGAAATCTTCCTGAAGAGCAGCCAATGCCCAGTCTGGGGTGCCCATCCTGACCTCAGAAACACCATGTCAGTGAGAGGGAGAAGCTGGTTAGTGGCTCTCCGAGCTCTCAGGCTTGTGCCTTTGCCAGCTGCGCTGGGCTCAGCCCTGACCGAGTAGGGGCTCCTCGAGCAGGTGATAATGTCGCTGGGGCCCCAGGGTCCACATTACAGCGTTCCTCATGAGGTCCTGGGCGGGGTCCTCATATGGTGGAGGAGTCCAAGGGGAGCCTGCAGGTTCCCTGAACTGGAGATGAACCTGGGCCAGGAAGAAGTTTCAGTGTGAACATGATCTTGTGGCTGATCATTCATTAATTCTCTTGTTATTCACTTAACAACTATCCCTGGGCTGAGTTCCTTCTCTTGTCTCCCAGTCCCACAGGCCTGAGGGTGGATCCCAGTGGTCAGTGGGCTCTCCGTCTTCTACACCAGGGGCAGCCAGCCTGAGATCCCTGAGCAGACGTGTGCTGGGTTTTCTCAGATGGTCACGCTAAAGAAGTCTTATTTTTGAAGAACCTGTCCATGCTGATGCAGATGACAATGACAGTGAATCACAGACTCAGAGAAGACAATGGGCTCTAATCCTACCAGGCACAAGCTGCTGGCAGCATCTCACAGGCAACCATGGCTTGAATGTCTCCACTGACTGGAGGCTCACTCCATGCATGAGTCAGCTGTTTTTATCTATTCGACTTTCTCTCAGTGGTATCAAGCTAACGTCTGAGACACGTGTAGCTTCCACTGCTCAGTCCCCAGCCCTTCATACAGGAAATGCCTAATTTCTCTTCTCTAGAACAATTGCTTAAAGTAGGGATGGTGATGAGAAACATCTTGGTGAGCAGAGAAGTGCCCCAGCCACTGAGACTCACTAGTGTGGGTTCAGTAGGGCACTTAGATAGGAAGTGAGGTTGCAGGGAAGGATTTGGCTACCATGTGCAGGAAGTGGATCCATCATGGTTTGAATAACCAGGCTCCATGGGTGTGGCTGTGTGTCCTCCCAGGGGGCCTTGCAGGGGATGGCGGGCCGGGCTCTGGTCTGTGTAATCAGCAGCCCTGGGATTCTAGAGGGGCAGAGTGCCCACACTGTGCAGCCAGCTCAGCATGCAACGTGCTGCTGACAGTAGGGGTGGTCTAAGCTGCAGCCCACACGGGGATGTGGCATTTAGGTCAAAATATGCAGCGTGTTCAGACACAGGAGAAGTATATTCACTTTACCAGAGGACGATTAAAGGAGTCGGGGCCATTCAGCCTGAGCAGGCACAGGGGCATCCCACTGGAAGGCAGCAAACAGAAGGCCTAGAGCTTTCCACCTGGCTCTGGGGTCAGGACAGTGCAGACGGTTCAAGCAGGAACTCGTGGTCCAGCAAGGGCACAGGCTGCCTGGAAGCTCTGAGTGTCCTCTGCCCCATGACCATGCTCCAACCAGCAGAGCCTGTGGGCTGCTGTCCAGCATGCTCCAGAGGGGACCCTGCCTGGGATGGAGTTGGGCCAGTGACCAATTAGGTTCCTTTTTTTTTTTTTTTGAGATGGAGTCTCGCTCTGTCACCCAGGCTGGAGTGCAGTGTCACGATCTTGGCTCACTGCAACCTCCACCTCCCAGGTTCAGGCAATTCTCCTGCCTCAGCCTCCTGATAGCTGGGACTTCAGGCGCATGCCATCATGCCCAGCTAATTTTTGTATTTTTTGGTAGAGACAGGGTTTTACCATGTTGGCCAGGATGGTCTCGATCTCTTGACCTCGTGATCCACCCGCCGCCGCCTGCCAAAGTGCTGGGATTACAGGCGTGAGCCACCACGCCCAGCCCCAGTTAGGTTCTTTCTGGCTCTAGGACTGTATCATGACAAAAGGAAGCGCTCCTAGGAGCTAGGAAGGTGAAGGTTTCAATCCAACAATACTTGCCTCACAGCAGGCACTTATCATTCTAATGGATCCCTGATGCCATTAGGCTCAAGATCTTCCTCCTCCAGGAAGTCTTTCCTGATTAATCCCACAACTCTCTGATTCATCTGGTCTCTTCGCTAAGACTCACATGTTCTCCTTGTTTGTGATCTCTCTGTAAATAGATGTCTGCAGGCTGCATGTCTGTGGGGATTGGTGTTGGGTGTGTGTGTATGTGTGTGTGTGTGTGTCCCAATCTCCTCTCAGGTGGAGGACAGTGGGACAGTGGAGCACATCCTTGGTGCCACACACAGACTTTTCCTCTCCTCCTCAACCTGGTTTCTTAGAGCCATACCTGGCAACTGTGCCCTGGGAGGGCTGTGGCCATTTTGTATCCATTCAGGAATTTAGTCTGGGGAAAGATAACAGCACATGTACACACAAGCACACACGCACACACAAACGCGCCAGGCACATGGCAGCCTCTCCATCTCCTCCTCAGTTTTCTGTTCCTGCCAGCAGCCCCTAGGGCCCCATAAAGATAGCAACATTCTCTGAGCAGGTTAAGCCTGGAAAGTGCAAGGGTGGGAGAGTCTGAGAGTGGGGCTCAGAGTGGCCCCATGTTCTGTTTCTTGCTGCTGCAG
Source organism: Cheracebus regulus (assembly GCA_963574635.1). Lineage (NCBI taxonomy): Eukaryota > Metazoa > Chordata > Mammalia > Primates > Pitheciidae > Cheracebus > Cheracebus regulus. The sequence continues at coordinate 223,586 of CAUYQU010104207.1, read as the reverse complement.
CCTGGTAGGGAAGGGGGCCTGCCTCAGAGGGTGGGAGGCCTCTGCAGGGGAGGGCAGGAGTGAGGAGTGGGCACCACGCTGCCCTGTGCTCTGCACATGTGCCCCTTTCTCATCCCAGACTGGAAACAGCTTCAACGGGCCTCAGGGCTCCCCAGGGAGGGCAGGCCAGGGTCCAGGCAGAGTGGGGGAGGCTGGGGTCCCTGCAGGTGTCTCCTAGCTGTGTGACCCTAGGCCAGTTAACCTCCCTGAACCTCCGTGCCTCCATCTGGGAAAAAATGGGGAAATCATAATAATGAATATTGAGCTAATGTAGATAAAGATGTGTCATGAGCCACATGGGGCAAAAACCAATGCAGAAAAGTTGAATGTCACCACTCCCATGAGTGCAAAGAAGCCCTTTGGGTGGCAGTGGGAAGGATTCTGTGGGTGGCACCCCTCCACCCGTGTGTCATGTTCCTGGTGGTCCCCATGGCGTGTGTGTCTGTGGAAACGTGACACCCGTGGGAGTTACTGGCTGAGCCATTCCTGCCCTTACACTGAGGGAGGAGATCCTGAAGACGAAACATTTGGGTGCCAGGCGGATACGGGAGCTGGAAGGATGTGTGCTGTGTGACCACAGGTGAGAATCGCTGGTGTGCTGAGAACAGACCAAGGCCTCTGGAAACACAGGGAGACACGCTGAGCTTGTGCCTGTACTGGACTAGCAGCAGTGTCTTCTACCCTCACTTCCTGAATTTTAGTCGGTGAGAGGAGGTAGAAAGGAAGGGTGTGTGGGAATGACTGCATCTGTGTCCCCGTGTCCGTAGCAGTTTTGTTGAAGCCCTGTTTGCATTTGGGTGTGGGCCATTGTCTTGAGAACGGGTGTTGATTCTGTATATGTATGCCTGCGTGTGTGTGTGTGTGTGTGTGTGTGTGTGTGTGTAGATGCAGGGTAGGGAGGGGTATGCCACTTCTGGGTGTGACGTCCCAAAGGCTCCAAAAGCCTGAACTCTTGGAGGGCGCAAAGCTCCATAAAGCCACCAGATGGCACCCAGGTGCAGTCTAAGGGTTGCAGGCCAGGCTGGGCTTTGTGTTCAGCTCCCCGCCTCCCACCCCGCCCCTGGGTGGAGATGGGGAGTGTGTGTATGTGCGGGGGTGCAGGAAGGAACTGCCTGACTGCAAGCTGGGCACCAGTGCATGTTTTCAGAGTGGCCGGCCTGTGCATGCTGCATCCTCTTCCTTGCCATGAACACCTGGATGCTGCCCATGTTCCATGCCCTGAGGACCCTGGCTCTCTAAGAAGATGTGTGCTGACAAGCTGCTGTGTGCACGTGTGCTGCGGCAGACCCTGTCCAGACTCCCCACTCCCAACCCTCACCTGCCACTCCTGCCAGGCTGCCCACTCCCAGCTGTCTGCTACCCCTCACCACGGCTTGTTCTTCCCTCCCTCCTTCACCCTGGCTATTCCCTTTGCCCGGAATGGTCTCTCTGCAACCAAACTCCTACGAATTCTTCAAAGACTTCTATCTAAGAGCCCACTTCTCCAGGAGGCCCATTAGATCTCCCAGCATCAACCTTTTACTCCCATTTTGCTCCTTTTCTGATTATCCATTGCCCAGAACTGTCAGCTCCACACTGCTCATCCACTGCTGGCTTGATGTGGCTCATTCATGAACCTTCCTAGAGAGGTTAAGCTCTGCAGGGCAGGATGGGGCTGGGCATCCACAGTAAGCACCAGGTAAAAACCAGACCACTAGGCTGGGCGCGGTGGCTCACGCCTGTAATCCCAGCACTTTGGGAAGTTGAGGCAGGTAGATCACGAGATCAAGAGATTGAGACTATCCTGGCCAACATGGTGAAACGCCGTCTCTACTAACGGTACAAAAATTAGCTGGGTGTGGTGGTGCGTGGCTGTGATCCCAGGTACTCAGGTGGCTGAGGCAGGAGAATCTCTTAAACTCGGGAAAGGGAGGTTGCAGTGAGCTGAGATAGCGCCACTGCACTCCAGCCTGGGCAACAGAGCAAGACTCTGTCTCAGAAAACAAAACAAAAACAAATCATTGAGGAGCACATTTTCCTACTGACCTGCCCCATGGGGTCCAGAGAGCAAGTGCTGAGGACACACTTGGCTTACACATGGCAAGCAGCCTATGAAACAGAGAACAAGTGACTCCATGGAAATTTGGCAGGCATTGGCAGGGCACTGGGGTGCCATCGGGCAGAGGCGAGGGGTCAGGAGAGAAAGAAATAACACTGAGCATAGTGGCTTCTTGGGTCTGTTTTTAAGATCCAAAGGTGAGCCATTTGTTTTCTAGGAAGTATCAAATGGCAGCATTATACCTTTGCTGTAGCAGGAGAAACTACAGGCAGACTCTGGAAGAACTGGTCTTTGCCGAGGTAAGGAAAGGCTCTGACGTGAGCCACAAAAGCTTGTTCCCTTGGAGTTAAAAGGAGCTACAGTCACCATGCATATCTGCATAGCTTTCTGTACTTTTCATCGTGTCCTGCTATCCATGCACTAACCCCATGTTACATGTTGGCAGAGGGCTTTCAGAGGCATGCAGACACTCGTGAACTTGAAGACAGGAGCTGTCACCATTCCTGTTTGACAGAGGAGGGGAACAGCTGCAAGGGAAGGGGACACGGCCTGGCAGCCCAGCTTGTTGGTAGCCTTGCAGGGTCCTGGATTTCATTCCCTATGGATGCACACAAAAATCCTTGCCCTTTTTGCAGACTCTGAGAGGAGAGTGTACCCTCCCTGATCCCATCAATGCCTGTAGTCCCCAGTTCTCCACCTGCTGGAACCCTCCTCCTGTTTGTCCAGTGATGACCCAAGTCCATGTCTGCAGGATGTAGAATGTGTGGAGACGGGAGGATTGGAGAATGGGGGTGGAGGGGGCAGTAAAGTTTGGGTGCCTCGGTAGGCTCTGTCTGGAGAGGTTGGAGTCCCCAGGACTGCTGGTGAGCAGAGCTCCTATAAGGATGGGTTTAATTAAAGGATCATTAGTTAGGCCAGGCGTCATCCCAGCAGGGGCTGCCCGCACCAGCCCATTCCCTAAATAGGAACTGCAAGAAAGCAAGAAGGTTGCTTTCACTCATTTTAATTGTTCCGCAAAAGACCCTAAATGCAAGAGAGCATCATAAGGTGGAGGAGTGGGAGAGAGATGAGGTGCAGAGAGGGACAGGGGGAGGGCACAACACAGGCAAGATCAGCAGTCGAGAACCGGGCCCTGGCCACAGCCAGCCTCTCTGTGAGCCTGGGGTGTCGGCAGGGTGTTGGGGGATACAGGCTCCCTGAAGGGCTGGCTTGGAGACCTCTGTCGCAACAACGAGCACATGGTAGATGCTCAGTAGATGTTCGAATAAACTGAGTGCTTCGGGGTGGGGTGGAGTGGCAGCCTGTGGAAGTCAGTAGAGGACTCCCTTGGGAGTGGCTGAGGGCCTGGGAGCCTTCACGGGAGGAAACTGCAGGTTGGGAACCCCAGTCAATACCCTTTCGAGCAGACGTCTTGCTACTCTAGGCTGAAAGGAGAATGGAAACAGGCTTCAGGGAGGCTAGGGACCCCTGAGACAGAAAGGCACAGCCCACCCTGATGCTGAGGTCTCTCTAGTCTCCTGGGCCTCTTCTGTGTTCCTTGACATTTCCAAACCCACCCTCCTCATGCTGAGGTGGCTGAACGGGCTCTGAGGCTCCCAGCACACGCCTGACCCCTGGAGCCCCCAGGAGTTCTGTCCCAGTTCCTGGAGCGGCAGCTGGGCAGGTTACACACATTTAATTACTAGTAATTAAAAAACTGATTACTCCAAATGGCGCCCTCCTGGGGAGAACCGTGCTGTGCCTGTCCCGCTGGCCCGCTATGAGGCCATTTCTGGGGTGTGGATCGGGGACCAGCCTGCAGCCTCCTTCTATGTCTGCTGGGGGATGAGGGCTCCCTACGTCAAGAGCAGTGCCTGCCTCCATCTCTTCTAACTGGCCCCCCCAATGTCTAGGGCAGCAGCATTCCAGCATCACCTTCGTGGAAGAGTCACTGGTCCCCTTCCCATGCCCCATGTGCATATCCCTTGGGAGGGGACAAGCCCAGAAAGCTATAGGTCACAGGGAAGGAGCCTCTGTGGGGAGCCCCAAGGGGAAAAAAAGAGCTCTAGGCCCCAGGGGAGAGGTGGGGAATGAATGCAGAGTGTGACAGAAGAGCGGATTTGCCAGCTGCAGAGCTGGTATCCTAGAACTGGCTTGTTTTAGTCATTCGGTGACTGGGGTTCGGCGAGCACCCAGTGCATACCAGGTATGGATGGACCGCCCAGTCCGGGTTCTTTGTGTGGATGAAGATATTCTGGGAGGTCGGGGGCAGGTACATGAGCCATGGTCAATTAGGAAAGCGCTGCAGGAACCGGGGCAGGGAGGAAGGGGGTGCCCAGTTCAATGGGCAGCGGGAGAAAGCATTGCAGAGGAGGGGTGACTGAGGGCGAGGGTTGGGATTGGAGCCAGTGTCGGGGGGAGTAGGTGGGATGGCTTTGGGCAATGGGAGCTGCTTGTGCCAAAGCCCTGGGGGGTTGGCAGGGCCTGGCAGGGGGGAGGAAGCCTGGGGCAGCTGTGGGGGCAGCATGTCTCATGCTACGGCTGGCCTGAAGAAGTCAGCAGCCCCACGATCCCATCCCAGGGTGCCTGTCTTCCAACAGCCTGGGGAGTGGTGAATGGGGTGTCTGGTGGATTTGGAGAAGAGACTGCCTGACCTGAACCTCAGAGCAGGGACGAGGGGAGGGAGGGGAGAGGGAGAGTGAGGGCTGATGCTAAGCTGAAGGGGGTAGGACAGTGGGTGGGTCTGGGAAGTGCCTTGGAGAGAGCTCCTATTGTACCTGCTGATGGAGAGTGTTTGAGGTGAAAGGCCCAGGCTCACAAGAGCGAAGTTTGAGCAGACAGTGCCCAATACCTCAGGGGACCCTTCGGGTGAGAAGTCTCTCTGCAGGCTAGATGGGGAAGAGAATAGGGAGCCCCAGAGCATGGAGCAGGGGTGCACAGGGAGTCTCCAAGGCCTCCCTGCCACCCCCTACCCCCTGACCAAATGGGTTAGTGACAGCCGCCATGCAGGGAAGACTCATCTAAGGCCCTTGCATGGGAGATGCTGGCACGCTGCCCTACCCCTCCATCAGGGGAATGCTGGGCCAATTATTCATTTATTACTAAGGGGTTTGCAGGCCCATGCCTGCCCCTGCACTTGGCGTTCTGTGTCTGAGTCTGCTTTTATTCTGGAAAATGTCCCAGAGAGGCCCTGCCCCACAGCCACTCCGGTCCCTGCCTGCCTCTCTAGTTCGGGGCAGGTCGTCCCTTGCATGAAGGACCAGAGGTGGCCGCACATCCTCTGCTGCAGGTTCCTCCGCAGCTCTGCCCCTCACTTCCCCCTCTGCTGAGCACATGTGTTGCGGGCATCGAGCCAGCCCCACACCTGCCCCTGGGCACCCCAGCAGGAAGAGCCAAGCAGAGGGGCACCAAGTCCAGGGTACCCAAGGACTTGGGTACAAAGGGGCAAGTCCCACACCACCACAGGAGGCTGGAGCAGGTGGCAGGCCAGGAGCCAGCTGCAGGGAGGAGGAGCATGAGCTTGGTTTGGCCCCACTGGCCTGTCTGCTGTGGTCTGTACCTTGGATTAAGACTCAATCCAAGATGGGCCTCCTGGAGAGCTCCATTATCCCTCCCACGATCCCAAGCTCAGAAGGAGCCAATCACGTGGCTCAGTTTCCACCCCCCAGAGACACAAGCAGGTGGGTATGGGAGGGCCTGGTGCCTGAGGTTGGCAGCTGACCCTCCTCCAGGCCTGGCCTCTGGTCTCTTGCCCGCCCCTGCCTGCCTGGCGCTGTGCCCTGCATCCCCAGTTCCCTCTCTGCCTCTGTCTACCTCTGCATTTTGCTTTTCTCTCTTGCAGCTCCTTCTCTAAACAGGCTTTTGGAAAGAGCACAGAGATCATTACTATTTGACCTCTCTTAGCCACAATTCCCCCACCTGCTAAGCAGGGTCAAATGCCTTTCACCTGGCGAGGTGAGGCTCAGGAGCTACACACACACGCTGGGCCCCTCCAGAGCCACCCGGGCCAGAGCACTGCCAGCTCGCCCAGGAAGAAGTGCTTCTATCGTCCTTCCTCTTTTGCTTCTGGAGCCTTCCTCCCTCGGGCCAGTGCACCCTGGGTGCCGTCCACCCCACATCACATCAGGCGCTCCCGGGCACAACCATCTGCTCCATGACCCCTGCTTCCCTATGACACAGCCTCTGGGGCCAGGGGCTCAAGTGGGATCTCCCATTTTCTATCTGCCTGGATTTGGAGCACAAGGGGCAAGGGACAGGACCATGGCCTAGAAAGTCTTGGGTGAGCAAAATTCCCTCCTCCTGGTCTTGGTTTTCGTGGTTTCTGTCAGCTCTTGCGAAAAAGAACACCCATCAGGGATCATTCCTGGTCTCTGGTCTCCCCACTCCTCCATTACTTCCTCACCCCTCCTTTTCTCCTTTCCTTCTGGGAGCTTTTATTATCACACACTCCCTAAGGCAAGGCCCAGCCCACCCCCTGCCTCTGGGAGAGCAGACAGGAGAAAACAGTCACTCAAGGCCACCCTGGGGGTACCTAGCGAGACTGCCCCAGGGGAGCTGCACTGGGGAGGGCCCCCCTTTCTCATGCCCCCAGGGGGTTTGGGAGAGGCTGCAGGCTGATCAAACTGGCCCCTGACCTTGCCTGCTTTGCTGATTAATGCAACTCTCCCACAGTGAAATGAGCTGGAGACCGCAGGGTACAAAAGGGCGTCCAAGGGGCCTGGAGAGGGCCCTGGGAAAAGGCAGGGCTGAAGCAGGGGACGTGCTGGACACGGTTTGAGGGTAACTCACACTTCATGGAAACAAAGTTCAGAAACTCAGAGACAGCGCCGGTGGCTTCTGCAGTTCCCAGTTTTCCGAGGTGGTCCCTGCCCTCCCAACCTGAACTCTCATGAAGAGTAGCAACCAGCACGTCCCTCCTATCTGGTGGTTCTGTGTAGGCTCTCAAAGAAGGGGGAAAGTTGGTGGGAGAAACTGGATACTTCCTTGTCCAAGTCAGAGGCCCTGGAGGGACCTATCAGCCTGGAGATGTGGATGCCTCCCCTACCATGGCTGGGTTCTTTCTAGGGTGGGTTTAGGGAGAAAGGAGGGAACCAGGAGACGACACAATAGGCTTAAATTAAAGCGGGACAGATTACAGCAGGCCTAAAGAATTGTTTCTTTTGGCAAGGTGCAGTGGCTCATGGCTATAATCCCAGCACTTTGGGAGGCCGAGGAGGGTGGATCACGAGGTCAGGAGCTCAAGACCAGTTTGGCCAGGATGCTGAAACCCTGTATCTACTAAAAATATAAAAATTAGCCAGGTGTGGTGGCGGGCACCTATAATCCCAGCTATTTAAGAGGCTGAGGCAGGGAATCGCTTGAACCTGGGAGGTGGAGGTTGCAGTGAGCAGAGACTGTGCCACTGTACTCCAGCCTGGGCAACAGAGTGAGACTCCATCTCCAAAAAAAGAAAAAGAAAAAGAATCTTTTTTTATTCAGAAGGCAATGGAAAAGACACTCATTTGCTCCAAAGTACTTATTGTGCATGAAGGACAGGCAGTCCCTGTGCCAAGCCCTAGGGTGTCTCTGAATAGGACACAGGCTCTACCTGTAAACCAGCAATGCAGGTGCACTGAGACCCAGACAGCATCGTGGGCCGGCCTGTCGGAACCACAGAGCTGCGAGTGACTGAGGACGTGCTCTAGGGTGACTGGTGCAGTTGATTTCTGAAGGACAAACAGGAGTTTTCCAGCAGCATGAGGCTGAGAAGGGCATTCGGGCAGCAGGATAGCGGTGCAAAGGCTCAGAGACAGAAGAAGGTAAGTGGACTAGAGGGTGAGGGGCTGCCGAGAAGGGGAGCCGGCCAGAGTTCACAGGGCAAGGCATGGACGAGCAGAGAGGCAGGCGGTGATCCTTGATCATGTGCACTGTGGCTGCGTTTGCTTTTTTTTTTGAGACAGTCTTGTTCTGTCACCCAGGCTGGACTGCAGTGGTGCCATCTCGGCTCACTGCAACCTCGATCTCCCGGGTTCAAGCAATTCTCCTGCCTCAGCCTCCTGAGTAGCTGGGACTACAGGCGCCCGCCACCAAGCTCAGCTAACTTTTTTGTATTTTTAGTAGAGATAGGGTGTCTCTACGTTAGCCAGGATGGTCTCCATCTCCTGACCTTATGATCCACCCGCTTCAGCCTCTCAAAGTGCTGGGATTACAGGCATGAGCCACTGCGCCCAGCCTGGGTTTGCTTTTTAGTAAACACCCAGGCAGCCTCCAGGAGGAGGGGAGGTAAGCAGGCAAGGAGCTCCCGAAGCAGGCTGTGGGGGTGGAATTTGGGAGAGGGACGTACCTGGGACAGATACAGGAGCAAGAATTCATAGAATGTTATGTCCAGTGAGGTGGATGAGGAGCCCTTAGCAACCAGGGACAGGCACAGTACAGGAACAGAGCCCCTATTCTCCCCTGACACATGCAGACATTTTACCAAACTGCCAGCAGCACATAGCTTCAGGTATGGCGACCAAGACTGTCTATGTGAGCATGACTTGACTATCCAGAAAATTCTCATCCAGGAAGAAAAAGATGCAAATAACTTTGTTCCAAGAACTTCCTGCAAATCCACGTTTCTGAGCAATAGACCACTCGTGCTCCTCCTAGAACAACAGCTCACTCACCCGGAAACATCTGCTGGCCTGTGAATGGCTGTTTACTCATCTTCATCTGCTCAAACCCTGGCCTTGCTCTGTCCACCAATTTCTAAAGGATTATGTCACGGAGCCTGTCTGATCCCAATCCATACTGCACATTGCAGGACCCGCCTTCAAACAGACCCCTAACCTCCCCCCTTCTGAAATATCCCCGAGGCCACCAATGTGGGGGTGCTCTCTCTTCCTGAGCTAGGCAATCTGAACTTGGCTTTGCCGATCAGTGGATTATTCTGCTGGTCTCTTCGGAAATGAGGCTAAAATCAGATGACCTTGCAAGGGTTCCTTTAAGCCTAACAGGCTCCAAATGTCTGATTCTGGGACTATAGGCTTCTCTCACCCAAGATCCCAGGATTCTGGGATTCCCAGTTCCAGGGGGCTCATGGTGCATCTGACCTGATGTCCTGAGGGTCACCAAGAGAACAGGGCATGAGTCAGGATTCCACATCAGCAGGGGAGCAGACCTGGAGTTCTGGCCTGGGCCAGTCTTTGGTCTCCAGGGAGCCCCCACTCAGAGAACTTCTCATACAGCCTTCAAGGTGACCCAAGTCTCCCTGTCGGTCACATTTCTACCCACATCCCCCTTCTTTCAGGGTTTTATTTTTGGCCAGGTAATTAGTATAACTCTTCTCATTAATATTATATTTAAAAACGCAAAGGTGCTGGTAGGGGAGAGAGGGGGCTGGAAGGGAGGGGCTTGCACATGCCAGTAATTGTCTTGACAGCCTGAGATCCTGGTGCAATGACGGTCTACTTTAAGTGGCCCAATTAGCATAAGAAATGACTGGCCAAAAGTTCTGAAGGCATCGTGTTGATTAATGCAATTTATCTTGCATACCAGCAGCAGACAGCTGAATCGCTGCTAATGATTATTATATACATTTATACACATTATGTACATGTGGTCTCCTCTCCAAGAAGTGATGCGTCTCCCCTCTCCTCCTGCCTGTATGCTCAGGCCCATGGCCTGCCTTATACCAGAATGACTCTACCTGCCCTGAACTTCCTGCCCTGGTTTCTCATTGGTCATCTGAGTCCTCAACCCCAATTGCCAGGTTGCCTTTGATGTGAAGGGGCTGGTTTTACACTGACATTATATTAAGTCTTGAGCCAGTGTCCAGAAACACAGTTTTCAGCTTTTTTTCCTTCTGTTTTTAGAGACAGAATCTCACTCTGTTGCCCAGGCTGGAGTGCAGTGGTGCAATCTTGGCTCCCTGCAGCCTTCACCTCCCAGGTTCAAGCAATTCTTCTGCCTCAGCCTCCTGAGTAGCTGGTACCACAGGTGCATGCCACCACACCCGGCTAATGTTTTTTTATTTTTAGTAGAGACAGGACTTTGCCATGTTGGCCAGGCTGGTCTCAAACTCTCAGGGCCTCGAGTGATCTGTCCACCTCAGTCTCCCAAAGTGCTGGAATTATATGGATGAGCCACCACCATGCCTGGCCCAGAAACACAGCTTTCAAGAATAATTTTCATGACTCAGGGAAAGCAGCTCTAGGTAGCCAAGCGGGTGGCCAACAGATGAAGTTAGCATAGTGAAGTCTGCCTGGGTACATGGGTCTCTAAATGTTTGGTCTGCAATCACAGTTTAAACCAGGGTGTGTGCCGTGTGGTGCTGCCAATGTCCTCCTCCCTTCCATCTTCAACATCTTGTTATTCTGAAAACTGGGAATTTTTATCCTGGGTGTGCAAGGACTGGAGCCCAGACCACACCTTTGCAGGTGTCCCTCTTTCTGGGCAAGGTGAGGGCAGGAACATCAGTGCCAGCCACCATGCAGGGGGATCACGATGGCTGTCCATTCATGCTGGGACAGCCCTGGGAGCTCACGCACCACCGCATTCGTCCTCAGTGTTACCTCCTCCCCATTCTGCAGAAAGGAAATGTATTGCCGGATATTGTGGCTCATGCCTGTAATCCCAACACTTCGGCAGGGAGAAGTGGGAGGACCACATGAGCATAGGAATTCAAGACCAGCCTGGGCAACATAGTGAGACCCATCCTTACAAAAAATAATTAGCCTGGAGGGAGGATCTCTTGAGGCAGGGGTTCAAGACTGCAGTGAGCTAGGATTGCACCACAGCACTCCAGCTTGAGTCACAGAGACCCTGTCTCTAAAACGAAAATCAAAAATTAAAAAAAAAATTTTTTAAGTATCTGCTTTGGAGTCAGGCAGCCTGGCCCTAGAGCTGGTGTTCCCTTTGTCGCTATTCTCAGCCACCAAATTAGGTCAGAATCTGGAGGTCAGCTTTGGAAGCTGGGGATGAAAGCTGCCACTTGGAGGTGGGTGGGGGAGTTTAGGTAGGAAAGGCTCCCGGGGTAGAGATGCCAGGACTCAGCTGAGAGGAGGCAGCTGGAAATCTGGGGAAAGACAGATGTCAAGGCGCCTAGTGGGATAGGGTGGAACAGCGCCAAATGCACCAGAGGCTGGGGTTACAAGAACACGTAAGATAAGACCCTTTCTTGAGGGGCTTAGGGATCGGGGTAAGCTCAAGTGGGCATATGGTTTTCTAGTTAAACTGCCTGCTGCAATCCCAGGGGTCAGCGATGGAGTGACGGGGCTGGCCCCTGTGGAAGAGTCTGTAGTGATGGGGTGGGTACTGAGGAGGGCAGCTGATATGGGGAAAGGGGAGGTTGGATGGCAGGGTGCAGAGCTGGGAGAACCAGTTGAAACATCTTGCAAAGAGCTTGGAAGTGGCTGGCAGCCACAGGGCACAGGGGAAGAACTGTGGGGACTTGGGTCAGCAAGCAGGAGAGGCCAGGAGCCATCCAAGGCGACTCGAAGATTCTGTGATAGTGATGCTGTTGACAGTAATGAGGACGTTAGGTGGGGCTGGGGGAAAGGTAGGGGATTGGGGATGAAGGGGAATTATAAATTGACTTTTAGCTCTGCCCGGACTTAAGGTAGAGATGCCAAACAGACCAGTGGGGTGATGCGGCAGGGGACCAGTTCTTAGGACAAAGGTCAGAGCTGGAGCTGTGTTTTAACTTTTTTCCCTTAGGACTTGGGCCCTTAGGGGAGGAACTGAACTATGCTGAGCACCTGCTATGTTCTAAGAAGTGTACCAGGAGCTCACGTCTCCCCCCCAGCAGCTGCATGAAGAAGCACTGTTATCCCGTTTTACAGATGGCCAAACAGTCTAGTGAGTGACCTTCCAGGGCCATGCAGAGTAAGGGAAAACAAGCTCAGCCTTGCCCCAGTGCTGCCGGACCTCCAAGTTCACTGCTGGGGACATGAAGCCCATGCTTCCGACGTGGGACCTGGTGGGGGGTGCAGAGGGCCTGGGCTTTCCTGTCCCAATCTGGGGTGCCTGGGAGAACTGAGAACCACCTCTCTTAGTACAAGGCCAGGGAATTTCCTCCACTGGCCCATGCTTGGCTGCACACAAATGTCAACTTGAAAGCATTCCGGTTCCCGTAGGTAGGTAAAAATGTATTCTCTCAGCAAACCCTTTTGAATTGGGAGCCAGCTCTAAAATTGGAACCCTTTCGGGTTGGGGTGGCGCCATGTTGGTTTCTGCTCCCCTGACTCCTTACCCTGTGGCTTGCAGGGGAGGCGGGTGTGCGCTGGGGTAAGTGGAGGCCCAGGGTGGGGGCCTCCAGGAGGAAAAGGTTCCTCTAGGCCTTCCAGCCATGCCTTCTCTCCAGCCCTCCTGCCCTGCAAGGAGCTGCTGATGAACCTGTTTTCAAAAGCTCTAAATGCTCACCCTGCTGTTCAGATCATTTTGGTAATTCTGGTTTGTGGTGGGAGCCAGGAAAGTAGCACTGAGGCCCCAGTGAGGCCTGTGCCTATGGAGAGAGTGATTTCCATAAGGAAGAAGACTTCAGTTTCCAGCAGCAATTTCTGCAGACATTGTGGGGGCTCCTAGGGTATGAAACTGATCACGCGTGTGCCTATTGTGCATATGTGCATGTGTGTATATGCGTACCCACATGTGCATTCATGTTTCTGTGCCTGTGTGTGCCTGAAAATTCTTGATTTGTCACTGGACACGATGGGATCTGTATGTGACTCTGGGAGAGAGACAATGTGAGCCTGCTTGGGGATGTAACATGTGCACATACAGGCCATACAGTTGTGTCTCTGAGTGTGCACCTTGTTACTGATGTCTGCACATCTGTGTGTGTACATGTGGATATGTTTGAGAAGATGAATCCCGAGATTGCCTAATTGTTTCCAGGAATGCATGTGTATTTGTGCGTGTGCATGTACATGTGCTGTCACATGGAAAGCTTTAAACTTTAAACTGAAAACACAGACCTGGCCCGGTGCGGTGGCTCACCTCTGTAACACCAGAACATCGGGAGGCCAAGGCAGGCAGATCACTTGAGGTTAGGAGCTTGAGACCAGCCTGGCCAACATGGAGAAACCCTGTCTAAAAATACAAAAATTAGCTGGAGGCAGGGGTGCAAGCCTGTAATCCCAGCTACATGGGAGGCTGAGGCAGGAGAATCGCTTGAATCTGGGAGGCGGTGGTTGCAGTGAGCAACCCACCACTGCACTCCAGCCTGAGCGACACAGTGAGACTCCATCTCAAAAAAGAATAAGAAACATGGTCATAAAGGTGAAACGATGCTAGGAATCTTAAAAGTTGGATTTAGAGGTGGAGGCTAGAGAATGGTCACAGCCCAGAGGTAAGTGGGATCTAGAGAGAAATTGCATTGTGCAACCCACAACGGCACTCCACCCTGCGCCACACAGTGAGACACAATAAAAAAAAAAAAAAAAAAAAAAAAAAGAAAGAAAAGAAAAGAAAACACCTGAAGAGAGAGAGTACCAAGAACAAGAGTGGGTGGCATCAGTCCAGGCAGGCTCCTTGGAGGAGGTGGTTTCTGAGACCTGTACTCAGTCATACTTCCAAAACTGGCTTCCTTGAACTCTGTGCCACTGCCCTTTGGAGTCAAACGAGCCAGGAGCCAGGATTCAGGAGGCCTCTGCTAGGGAGCTGCAGTGGGGATACCCACACGAGGTGGGACCTCAGAATGGCCTGGAGGCCTGTGTTCTGAGCCATAACTGCAGTCTCTGTCTTCAGCCACAGGCACCCAGCCTAGTCCAGCCCAACCCAGCTCTGGACTAGCCCCAGGGTCTCTCTGGAAATGGTAGTATGGCTGTGCTGGGGCCCCTTATTTTCTGACTCAGGTGGCAGCCCAGTGGCCAAGGAGAATACTCACACGTTTTCATTTTCTATCAGGAACCACTGACCAATGGACAGAACCACCATGGGACCAGCAAAGCCACTCTGTTGAGTTTTTGCTCTTTAATAAGAAAAAATAGTGTGGCACTCATCCACTTTAAAAATGAAAAACAGTGAACATAAAACTTGATTTAATAAAGACACCAAATAATAAAATATTCTTCCATTCTGTGTTTTGGTAATTGAAGGGAGAAAGATGACAGGGTGGGTGGGGGGGGGGGCGGGCACAAAGAGAGAGAGAGAATGGTGGGGTGTGGGATGGCAGCCCAGAGAGAGACAAGGTCATGAAAGAGGTACTGGGAAAGTCAGAAGCGCTGGGAAGGTCAGAGGCGCTGGGAGGGTCGGAGGTATGGAGAGTAAAGAGGGAGAAGTGGATACAGGTCCCCGGGCACTCAGAGGACGCTGGTGTCTGCAGGGACCAACAACAATGGAGGAACTTCCAGGGGCTGGCAGTGGCTGTGCTTGACGTCTGTTTTTGCCACATCCTCTCAATAGTCCCAAAAGCTATGACAGGAAAGACACACGGAGTGCAGCAAGCTTCAGTAACTTGCCTGAGTCCTCAGCTAGGCTGCCTTCTGACCTTGGTCTCTCTGACCCCGACCCAGATCTCTACTGGCAGCCTGGGCTCATGCCAGGCACTCGGCACCTTGCTCAGCCTCAGGTGTCCACACCCCACACTTCTCTGCAGCTTCCCCTGGGCCCTCCTCCTACACTCTTCCTCTCCGACAGGCCTACACTCTGCCCCTTTCGCAGGACCCCAGACCCAAGCTGCCTCCAGCCCCTCTCCTACCCATTCTTTCACCTGCCCCAGGTTCCACCACTCGCTTCACTGGGTCACACCCATACCTTTTAGCCTAAAATGCCCATGGGGACTACGTAGGTTTATACAAAGCCCAGTGGGAGGCTTGGAAGAGGGTCTAGCAGTGTCAGTGAAAGTTCCCAGAGGAGCTGATGTTTTAGCTCGGAGCCTGCAGGCCTATGAAGGTCTGAGCACATTCCAGGTGGAGGAAACAGCTCATACAAAGGCAAGGAGGGTGATATGGTTTGGCTGTGTCCCCACCCTGCAACCTAGCTGCTCCAGCTGAGGCTGAAAGGGGCCAACATAGAGCTCCTGCCATGGCTTCAGAAGGCGCAAGCCTCAAGCCTTGGAGCTTTCACGTGGTATTGAGCCTGTGAGTGCACAGAAGTCAAGAACTGAGGTTTGGGAACCTCCGCCTAGATTTCAGAAGATGTATGGAAATGCACAGATTTCCAGGCAGAAGTTTGCTGTAGGGGTGGGGTCCTCATGGAGAACCTCTGCTAGGGCAGTGCAGAAGGTAAATGTAGGGTTGGAGCCTCCACACAGAGTCCCTACTGGGGCACTGCCTAGTGTAGCTGTGAGAAGAGGGCTACTGTCCTCCAGACCCCAGAAGGGTAGATCCACTGACAGCTTGCACCATGCACCTGGAAAAGCCGCAGACACTCAACACAGCTGGTGAAAGCAGCAGGAAGGGAGGCTGTACCCTGCAAAGCCCCCAGGATGGAGCTGCCCAAGACTATGGAAATCTATCTCGTGCATCAGCATGACCTGGATGTGAGACATGGAGTCAAGGGAGATCATTTTGGAGTTCTAAGATTTGACTGTCCCGCTGGATTTCGGACTTGCATGGGACCCATAGTACCTTTGTTTTGGCCAATTTCTCCCATTTGGAATGGCTGCATTTACCCAATGCCTGTACCCCCACTGTATTTAGGAAGTAGATAACTTGCTTTTGATTTTACAGGCTCATAGGCAGAAGGCACTTGCCTTGTCTCAGATGAGACTTTGGACTGTGGACTTTTGAATTAATGCTGAAATGAGCTAAGACTTTGGGGGACTGTTGGGAAGGCATGATTGGTTTTGAAAGGTGAGGACATGAGATTTGGGAGGGGTGAGGAGTGGAATGACATGGTTCGGCTGTGTCCCCACCCAAATCTCACCCTGAATTCCCACGTGTTGTGGGACAGACCTGGTGGGAGGTAATTTAATCATGGGGGCAGGTTTTTCCTGCGCTGTTCTCCTAATAGTGAATAAGTCTCATGAGATCTTATGATTTTAAAAATGGGAGTTTTCCTGCATAAGCTCTCTCTTTGCCTGCCACCATCCACAAAAGAGGTGACTTGTTCCTCCTTTTCTTCCGCCATGATTGCGAGGCTTCCCCAACCACGTGGAATTGTGAGTTCTGTATTAAACTTTCCTTTGCAAATTGCCCAGGCTCGGGTGTGTCTTTATCGGCAGCATGAAAACAGACTAATATAGAGAGTGAGAGACTGCGTGCAATGTGACCCCAGCAGGACATGGGTAGGTAGGGGGCTGGGATAAGGCTGGCAGGGAGGCAGGCACCCCCAAGACAAGACCACTCTGCCCTGTTTGTGTTCTCCTGAATTAGTCCAGGTGCTTTACACCTGGCTGTGAATCTTCACTCAAGGTGGGCATGGGAGCAGGATGCAGGCACACATATGAAGCTGTGTAGGCTACAGTGTCTCCCTTAGGTTGCAGGACCGCAGGCTCCAAGATGGCACACAGTGTGCCCAACTTGTTCTATGTGGCCTGACACGGAGTAGGAGTTCAGGAGAGACCTGTCAAGAGTCTGGGCACGGTGGCTCACGGCTTTAATCCCCGCTCTTTGGGAGGTCGAGGTGGGCAGATCATGAGGTCAGGAGTTTGAGACTAGCTTGGCCAACATGGTGAAATCCCATCTCCACTGACAATGCAAAATTTAGCTGGGTGTGGTGGCATGCACCTGTAATACCAGCTACTCAGGAGGTTGATGAAGGAGAATTGCTTGAACTCAGGAGGTGGAGGTTGTAGTGAGCCAAGATCATGCCACTGCACTCCAGCCTGGGTGACAGAGAAAACTGTCTCAAAAAAAAAAAAAAGAAAGAAAGACCTGTCAAGTAAGTGAAAGGGTGATGTCCCTTCGAGGTGTAGCAAAAGGGCAGATCAGGGACCTTGAAAACTCAGCCCATGTGAGAGAATGTCACTGGTGCTGAAGGAAGGCTGGTCAGTGGTCACCTCTGGGTGTGGAGCTGAGCAGTACTGGGCCATCTGGATTCTAGCAGAGCCATCAGTTACTGCCTTCTTAGTTATTTATTTCTGAGACAAGGTCTTGCTCTGTCGCCCAGGCTTGAGTGCAGTGGCAGGATTAAAGCTCACTGTAGTCTCAAACTCCCAGGCTCAAACAGCCTCCCAAATAGCTGGGACTGCGCACCACCGTGCCTGGCTAATTTTTAAATTTTTGTAGAGACAGGGTCTCACTATGTTGCCCAGGCTGGTCTTATACTCCTGGCCTCAAATGATCCTCATACTTTGGCCTCCCAGAGTGCTGGAATTATCAGCATGAGCACTTTGTGCCCGGAAAGTTGTTGCCTTTTTATTTTTTTTTGAGATGGAGTCTCACTTTGTCACCCAGGCTGGAGTGCAGTGGCACAATCTTGGCTCACTGCAACCTCCACTTCCCTGGTTCAACCAATTCCTCTGCCTCAGCCTCCTGAGTAGCTGGGATTACAGGCACAAGCCACCGTGCCCAGCTAACTTTTTTGTATTTTTAGTAGAGACAGGGTTTCACCATGTTGGCCAGACTGGTCTCGAACTCCTGACTTCAGGCAATCTCCCCACCTCAGCATCCCAAAGTGCTGGGATTACAGGCATGAGTCACGGTGCCCGGCAGTTGTTGTCTTTTAATCTGCAGCTGCCTGTTTCTGGTTGCTCAGCTTTACCTGCTCAAAGCCCCTTCGCAATCTCTGGCCACCACCACCATGGACACTAAACATTTGATCCAGGGATGGAGTCTCAGGGGGCTCCAGAAACCTAAGGGCTCTGGGCAAGCATCACTTTATCACTGCTGAGCCAGGGACCTCCCCTGACACTGGCACCCACCAGCTGCACAAGAACCAGCCTGCTGAGCACAACCTGTGAGCAAGGCCTTCTGCAGAGCCCTTCAAGTGGAGAAGACCCTGAGTGGTGGGATTCCCAGTTAATAACACGAGTGAGCACTTACCATATGCCAGGCCCCATTCTAGCTCTTCACATGGCAAGCAGGGTGGTACTACTGATATCATCCCCATATTGAGGACAGATGAGGAAACCGAGGTCCAGATAGGTGAAATCACTTGCCCAAAGCTATGCAGCTGGTCTGCTCAGAGCCTGTCAGGAGGCAGGCTGGCCTGTTGCAGAGCTGTGCTCTGCAACATGCCAGCAGGGTTCTGGGCAGGGAAGGCTCCTCTGCTGCCTTGACATTGGGTTCTGTACAGGCACCTGCAGATGTGTGGGTGAGTTCAGGAGCACCACCAGTGGAACAGAGCAGGGAGTGGGATTTGTAGCCAGCTACCTACCGCCCATTATCGAATCTCAGTTCTAATGCATGGAGCTATGTGATTGTGACAAAATCCCCTACCCTTGCCGGGTCTCCGTGGGGTTTATTTACATATGAGACTGTTTTCTTTTTTTTTTTTTTTTGAGATGGAATCTCTGTCGCCCAGGTTGGAGTGCCGTGGCATGATCTCGGCTCACTGCAACCTCCGCCTCCCCGGTTCAAGTCATTCTCCTGCCTCAGCCTCCCGAGTAGCTGGGACTACAGGCATGTGCCACCATGTCTGGCTAATTTTTGTATTTTTTTAGTAGAAATGAGGTTTCACCATATTGGAGAGGCTGGTCTCGAACTCCTGACATCGTGATCCAACTGCCTGGCTTTTAAAGTGCTGGGATTACAAACATGAGCCACCGCGCCCAGGTCTGTTATCTTTGTCCTTGGGGAGTTGTGAGGGTCAAGGAAAGCACATATTATAAAACAAGACCTAGCACAGTCGTGGTCCGTAGTAGATGATCATTAAGCTCTAGCTACCTTTAGCAGCACCCTCCATCCCTACTCGTGTTGGAGCCCCCAGCAATGCTGGACATACATTAAGCCTTGGCAATTCTGCTTGTGAAGGCCATTTATACAGGGAAGCCAGCTGTCATTTGTACAGGTACTCTGGAGTTTCCACAGGGGTGTTGATCTTTGCAAGTGTTGCATTTTCTGTCCTGGATCTGGCTCAGCAAACATATCAACCCAAAGGGCAGAGTTAAACCAAGAGCTAAACTTGGGTGTGGAGAGTTAGAGACACACCAGGAGTAAAGTCGTGAAACGGGGATTTTGGTTGTGCCTGCCGCTCCCCGCAGCTCTGCCTGGTGCATCCGGCTGCCTGACTGGTTCCTGCTCCTCCAGGGAAGCTAGGGTGGGGTTTGGCAGGCTGGCTAGGCTGGCAAGCCTGGGGTAACCGCAGGCAGCCGCCCCATTAGCAAAGTTATTTAGACTTTTGTGTTAAGGAGAAGACAGCACTCCTCCTGAATATGCAAATCAAGAGCCCTGGCTGTTAACAAAATTAGCCACCTCGTTTACAATTGCACTCCTACTTGGCTCCTGGGTGTGGCTTGGACCAGTGCCCCGGCCCCACCCAAATGTGAAGGTGGGGAGGTGGACGGGCCCTGTGGCTCCCCTCCGCTTTATTCCGGCCTCTTTCCTTCCTAAGGGGTCACTCCTGCTCATCAAGGACATTTTAAGTGGCTTTTAAAGCCTTTGCTCGAGCCTCAATGGGAAGACTACCCTCGGAGATGCCCAGCCAGGGGAGCAAGCTGGCCCATTAGAGCTGTTCTAGTGGCAGCCCCTGCTGGGGAGGCGTTAGGGAGGGGAGCGGGGGATTCCTTCCCAGCGCTCGAGAGTAGCGGGAAGACAGAGGCAGGAGGGGAGGCCAAAAGAAGCTTCAGAGGGTGCCTGGGGGCACTGAGGCCAGGTCAGGAGGCTGCCGGAGTAGGGAAGTGGATGGTCAGAGGAGCCCTGTGGTCCGACCCCCACCAGGTCCTGTGGTCCAGCCTGTAATGATGGAGGCTGTTCCTCGGTCTTGGTGAAATGAGCAAAGGGCCCAGGGCAGATCAGGGGAGGAGGACTATGAGGAGGCATAGACAACCTGGTCACATCCCAGCCCTGCCATCACCCTGACCCACAGGGACCAGTACAGATCTTCAACTTGGCGTCCGAGGTACAGGCTCCCCAGCCCAGACACTCTGACCAGCTCCAGCTCCAGCTCCAGCTCCGAGATTTGTTTGTTCCAGCGCTGCTCCTTCTCCTCCTCCTCCTCCTCTCACCAAATGGCATTTAAATGTTAATCAAGTCAGGGTTGCGGACGCACCACTCCCCGGCGGCAGCCGAAGGTCAAGGCCAAGCCTGGGAGGCAGCCCCACCTCTTCTGGGATTGGTGATTCTGCAGCCCTGTTAGCTCCTGGCTTGGGGCTGGCCAGCTGTGGGGCTCCTAGGACAAAGCAGGACGACGACAGGGTTCTGGGGCTGGAGTACGGGCTAGGTGTGGTCAGAGAGCACTGTGCAGACGCTGTCCTGCTGGGCAACCTTCTTCTAGGACGCGGGGAGGGTCACGGGGCTGCTGCAGCCTGGGAAGCTGGCTGCTCTGGACTTCTCTGTGGGTCCCCTAGCTCGAACAGGTCCCTGGGGCGCCTGCTGGCAGCCCTGCCCGCGCTGAGCTCTCTGAACCTTCCTCCCTGTCCTGCGTCGACTGTGGCGTTTCCTTCCATCTCTCACTGGTCACTGCTCTCACCTCGGCTCTCCCTGAGGATGTGCTGCCTCTCGGGACCTCCCTCCCTTCTCAATATGACAAATCTCCACATATTTGCACACCTCAGTTCGGGGGTCAGGTGGTCAGGTGCTGGTCTGGGCAGCTTCCCGGTCTGGACCAGAGAGATGCTGTTCCCTCTCAGGCCCCTCAGGAGATAACAGGAAGGACCCTGGCACACAGTAGGCCCTTTCTAGATTCTTCTGGTTTCTTCCTTGCCTTTCTCCTCTGATTCTCCCTGAAACTCATTTCTCCCACTCTTTCTCCTCCCTGTCTGTCCTGGGCACACCCGTGCAGAGAATTCACCCCAGGCACCTGGCTGAGCAAAGACCCTCCTGGTGCAAGCCTTCTGAGAGGGCCTTGGGGCCTGTGTGGGGAGGGGACAAGGGTCAGTGAGGTTAGGAGGTGCTAAGTAGGCTTTCATGCTAAAAAAATCCCATTAGTAGCCTCCCGACAAAGGAAGGAACTTCCCATCCAGGCAATATTTTCATGTACAGAAATGTATCATCTACCAGGACACAGACAAGAAAGAGGAAGGGAGGAAACATTTTTCCGGGTATCCGAAATGAACATGATGAAAATAATAAATACAAACATTCTTCATGCGAGAGACTTCTCAGACCTTCTCTTAGAGGCTTACAACTCTTACTTTAGGCAGAATTCTAACCCTATTGATGCCGTGGGGTCCTAGCACACAAAATTGAGACTCAGTGAGGGGTGACAGGTGGCGGATGTCACTAGAGAGTTATGCTTGTAGAAGTAGAACTTGTCAGCTGCCAGCCACCAGGAGGATGATAGAAAGAACATAAGATTTTGGTGTCATAGGATATGGGTTTTCAGCCACCTGAATGATGTTTGGTTAATCAAAGCACATTATTTAGCACGGCATCTTCATAACTGGGATTGCACACTCTGAGATTGCTGTCCTGCGCTGGGCTGGACCTTTGACGAGGGCCCCTGGAGAGTGCCTGGTCCCTTTTATGCACGTGCCCCTCTCTCCCACCTCTGTGTCTTTCTCTGTTCCACTCTAGTCCCTGCCTTTTTTTTTTTTTTTTTATGAGACAGAGTCTTGCTCTGTCACCAGGCTGGAGTGCAGTGGTGCGATCTAGGCTCACTGCAACCTCCGACTCCCTGGTTCAAGTGATTTGCCTACCTCAGCCTCCCAAGTAGCTGAGATTATAGGCACATGCTATCACGTCCAGCTAATTTTTGTATTTTTAGTAAAGATAGGGTTTCACCGTATTGGCCAGGATGGTCTCGATTTCCTGACCTCGTGATCCACCAGCCTTGGCCTCCCAAAGTGCTGGGATTACAGGCGTGAGCCACTGAGCCCAGCCCACTCCAGCCCCTATCAGGACCTGGGCACTCTCTGGCCGCCTCTGCTTGGTCCTTGGTGCGCCCATGTATCTGCAGTGAGGTGGCCAGTGGTGTGGACTGACAGGTGGGGACCACATCTATCTCTGTGTCTTTAGGAACCTATTGCTTTTAAGACTCAGGGGCCCTCTGGGGAAAGCCCTGAGAAAAGGGATACGAGCCCGGCCTCTTAGCTTGGTGGAGGTCTTTGTTCTATGCAATACTTCATCCTCGGATTCCTTTAAATAGGAATATTTCCAGGGGATTTCCAATGAGGCACGAAGTGAGCTTCTGTTCACGCTCAGGCTTGGGGAGCAGTCAGTGGGTGCCCATGCCCCATCCCTTGCTGGCCTCCCTCCCTCCTTCCTGCACTGCTGTCTCTCCTCTCCGCGTACCACCAGCTTCTCTACAGGCACAATGTTATTGGTTTTTGCTCTGTTTCTCAACCCAAGGTCCTTTCCCCAAGGCGGGAGGAATGACAAGTGTCCTTTTCTTCTCCCTGGCAGCCACCTCAGGAATTGGCCCCATTCCCAGCCTGGGCTCTACATCATACCCTGGAATGTCAGACACTCAGACCAGAGCTAGGGAAGACAGCATGGAACACAAGGATCTCAAGAGAGTAATTTGAGGATCTGGCACTGGGACTCCAGGCTCCAGGCTGTGGTCTAGAGGCGTGGCTGTGGTCTAGAGGCATGGCTGTGGTCTGCAACCATGAGCCTGGATGGAGTTTCTCGTGGGGCTCCATCTCCCTGTGGACCCTGAACTCAGCAGGGCACACTGTCCACCAGCCCCAGGTGTCTGCTCAGTCCATGGAGAGGATTTGCCCAATCATTTCTGGTTGGGCCTAGAGAACTTAGAATTAGGGAGAGAAATAGACTGCTCATAGTAGAACAAGACTCAAATGCTCTCATCATAAGGTCTTCCAAAGCTAAATGTGAATGATTTCTCTGCAGTTCGGTGGTGGGGTATGGGAAGACAGGAGGAACAGAAGACAGAACCTCTGCCCTCGGTAGACTGGAGGGAGAGGCAGCGAAAGCTGTAGCAGTGACCGAAGCTGGAGATGGGCAGACAACGGGTGCTAGAGGAGGTAGGAGAGAGGGAAGGTCGGCAGGGACCAGGACAGTTACAAAAAGTCTCCTGGTGTGGTGGAAATCTGGCTGGGTCTTAAAGGAGGAGGAAGATTTGGGAAGATGGCAATGACGGGAGAGGTTGCTGGAAGAATGATTTATAGGGTAGGATGGAAGACAGCAGAGAATGATCTTACTGAAGTAAGGGGTGGGTGTTGAGCAAAAGGGACCTTAAAGGGAGAGGAAGAGTAAGGCTAGAATACCACGGGCCTTGAAGGCCCAACACAAAGACAATAGGCAGCCACTGCAGGTTCTTGAGCAGGGGAGTAGCCCACGGAAGGTAGCAGTGTGGGTCTCAAGCACCCTAGAAGTTGGGCAATGAAGAGTTGACTGAGCCCTTTCTGAACACCCTTCAACCAAGCCCAATGGGGTGAATGTAATGAAACCTCATTCGAAGGGAGAAGCATGTCCCCCAACCCACTATGAATTGAGGCTGGGAGCCAAGGACTGGGGAGGGATCTGGATGAGACAGAGGAAAATTTCTTCACAGATCCCTGAAGGTGGAGGGGACATTTTTTTTGGGGGGGGGGACAGAGTCTCGCTCTGTTGCCCAGGCTGGAGTGCAATGGCATGATCGTAGCTCCCTGCAACCTCTGCCTCCTGGATTAAAGCGATTCTTCTGCCTCACCCTCCCTAGTAGTTGGGATTACAGGTGCCCACCACCATGTCCAGCTAATTTTTGTATTTTTAGTAGAGATGAAGTTTTGCCATGTTGGTCAGGCTGGTCTCGAACTCCTGACCTCATGATTTGCCCACCTCGGCCTCCCAAAGTGCTGGGATTACAGGCACGAGCCACAGCACCCGGTCTGGATGGGGCAAATTTAAAACTAAGTCAACAGCTGAACACCAGATCAACCCTTGAAAGATGATGGGCATAGTACAGCATGGACATAGTGTTCATACTTTACACGAACAATAGTAAAATCCTGCCTCTGGGCCTAGATAATCAATTGAGTGATCAGGAACAAGGAACCCCTATCAACAGTGATTTGTGTGAACATAACCTGGAAGTTTCAGTAGGAATTTAGAGGGAGGCAGGTTTTAGCTCAGCCCAAGGAAGAACTTTTTAACTCTTAAGACTGACCATGGCAGGGCGTGTTGGCTCACGCTTGTAATCCCAGCACTTTGGGAGGTCGAGGTGGGCCGATCACCCGAGGTCAGGAGTTTGAGACCAGCCTGACCAATATGGAGAAACCCCATCTTTACTAAAAAATACAAAATTTGCCAGATGTGCTGGCACATGCCCGTAATCCCAGCTACTCGGGGGGCTGAGGCAGGAGAATCACTTGAACCTGGGAGGCAGAGGTTGCAGTGAGCCGAGATGTGCCATTGCATTCCAGCTTGGGCAACAAGAGTGAAACTACATCTCAAAAAATAATAATAATAATAATAAAAATAAAATGACTGACCATGAAATAGAACATCTTGAAAAGGCCGTGATCTTTGTCACTGGATATGCTCACAAAGGAGAGGTAGTACCTATCACCATGTTCTCCTTCCCTGTGTACATCATGCTGCGGAGGGTGGTCTCTGCTTTCTCAAACCAGATCTTGAAGCACTCAGTAGGGTAGGACCGGGCTGGAAAAGCTGCGGAGCGACCCAGAACGCTGCTATTGCACAGAGCAGCAGTAGGGCCAGGTCTTCATTGCCACGGTAGATATGCATAACATCCACAAAGACACTCACGTCTCCCCCAGATGTCAGCTCTACTGTGTCCAGGCCTTTGCTTCTCATCTCCATCTGTCAGCTCCAAACCTCATGAAAGTCCCACAGGATGGCCCTATTCCATTTCTGCAAACAAAGCACTGAGGCTGAGACATGGGTGGCTCATCTGGTCAGGAGAGGTGCAGGGGCTGCGGTGTGCCTGACTCAGACCCCGTTCTTCCCCACACTCCTCTTTGGGGCCCTTGTCTGGTCCTCTCCCTGCTCAGTGGGACCTGAGACTTGGTTCCCATAGAGATGGCGCCTAGGAGAATGTGGAGTTTCTCATCTGTATACGAAGCCCCTAATCTCCATTAGGCAAGTAGGGTCAGGGAGGGAGGCATGGCCACTATCATTGGAAGACAAGGAGACTGGGCTTTGAGAGGATAAGTAGGATCACTGGGATCACAGAACACCTGGATTTTAATCCCAGACCTGTCCAACTTCCACACTTCTATTCTTCCCACGACACCCGGAGCCTCCCTGTCTCGGTGGAGCCCTCGACTCCCATCCCACCCTCCTCACTTCTCTCTGCTTCTGTCCATCTCCCCAGGCCCCCTGGAGCTCCTCTGGGTGGCCCCTTCTTGGTTTCTCATTTAAGAGGTATTTACAGAAAACACCATTGAAAAAGCCAAGCTCTGTGGGATCATGTTGAAAAGGAGTGGGAGGCTGGGGAGGCTGGCCTCCCAGGAGCCTTCAGCTGGCTTTAGAGGTGAGATCTGGGAGAAGAAACTTGGCAAGCCATAGGGCCAGCACTCACCTTAGGAGGGGGTGTTGCAGGGCTCATGTGCTAGGGTGTTTGCGGGAGGAAGAGGAGGAGATCGGGCTCGGGTAGTGGTGGCGGTGGTGGTGGCGGTGGTGGCTACCTGGAGGAGATGTCATGAGAGAGATGGAGAGCATGGGGCAGGTGGACAGAAAGGAAGCAGCGTTAGTCAGAGAGGGGGTGGGAATGATGCAACTGCCAGACTAGAGGCAGACATGGGGGAGTGGGGAGATGCCGCTGGAAAGAGTTCATCTGGGAGCAGGAGTTGAGTCTCTGCTTGATTCTCCCAGCCCTGAGAGGGTGCACTGGGTTCCTGAGCTGGGGTAGGGTGTGCGTGGGGAAGACAGAGGGAAAGGATGCTACCAGAGGGGAGGCCTTTCTTGTCCTGCGTGAGATGCTTGGGACAGAAAGGACAGGAAGGCCACAGACGACTTTTCCTAAGGGGCCCTGGTGTTGGGTACCCGGCAGGTGCAGTGTGCAGGATGGTCTCTGCCTTCCTTCCCTGCTGTAGGAACACAGGAGTGGAGGAAGGAAAAATGCAAATCAGGTCTGGGAGACTTGTTTTTTTTTTTTTTTTCTTAAAAGAGAGAAAGAGAACGAAAGCACAAGTGACATTTGGAGCCATAATACCTTAAAGTCAATATCATTACCTCTGATATTTACTGTCAGCTCCGTGGCGCCGGCGAAGTGGGAAAGTTCATCCATCTCTCCTTACGCTGCTGCGTTGCCAAGAGTGTCCCTCTCCCCACCCTTCCTTTGTGCGACTCCAGTTAATTGTTTGGCTGTGTTAACACCCCCCACACCCAGCCAGTCTTCTAGCAGAGTCGGGGGAGGGTGGGCTTGCTGAGGAGGCAGGCACGGTGCTGTGCAGCCCTGGGACTCGGGCCAGGGAGGCGGGAGGAGAAGCAGCCCTGGGTATAAAGAGCCAGGTTCCAGCACCAACCTGAACACAGCCTGTGGGTCATTTGGGTCTCAGAACTCCATCTGTGGAGGAGACCTGAGTATGGTGACACTGTATGTGAGCTGGGTAGGGTGACACTATCTATGTCCCAGCTATGTCCCAGGATACAGGCATTTATCCATGTGTTCATCAGTCCTTCAGGTGAGAGCTCAGCCATCTCCTACCCGCAAGCCCAACTTTGTGAGGCTTTGGTTTCCTCCAAGCACAATATGGAGAAATCTGCCATCTGACCTCATCTCCCTCTTCAGCCCGTCCTTCCCTCCTCCCTGCCGTCTCCCTACTCTAGACCACAGCTCAGGGGAAATTCTCTTCATCCCCTGTTGCCTGTCGGCCCTCGGCCTTGATCCTCCCCACAACCATGAGACAGCACACAGCAGGGGGCTGGTGGCTCCTCAGGGAGTGGGGAGGGCCCTGTCTCCCTCCCGCTTCGTTCCTGGCTGGCCTCCCCTCCCACTGCCCATGCCAAGGTCCCGTCCCATCTTGGCAGCTGCTGTCTCTGACCGAACCTCTTCCCAGGGGCCTGGTTTGATTTCAAATCCAATTTTCTGCCATAAACTTCCTCCTTCTCTGTGTTGGCGGTGAGCCTCTGTCACTTTCAGACAGCAAAGTCATTTTTCCAGCCTGACCCCAGGGTTTGGGGCCACCTCAGCATGCAAGGAGCAGGCAGCTACAGCACCCTCTTCCCCTTCCACACAAGTGCGTGAGCCCAGATCTGTCTAGCCTGTATCCCTACAGAACAGCCCCGTGCACACACAGTCCATGCCTGTGGCTGAGCAGGTGGGCATGCATTTGTGTGCAAACATGAGGACCTGGGTGAACACCTGGGCATCCCTGTTTGGGGGAAATGTGTGCTCCTGGTGAATACCAGCCTGCACATATGACCACATTGGCACTGTAAACCTCCCGGGTGTCTGCCTTCTGGGGTCTGGGTGCCTTCTTGGGCAGCTCTAAGGTGGATTCCAGAATGGGGAGGTGAGAAAGGAGCAAGCCTGAATAAGGTTCATGTTGAGATGCTTCCCAGGGAGATGCAAACCTCCCGCCCGAGGCCCTCCCAGTAGCCAAAGGCCAACGCTCTTTTTCCTTTCCTCATCCACGGCCTCCACCATGGGGCTCCCAACACCCGAACATGTAAATGTATCTGTCTTTCCCAGAATACTGCAGTGTATAGGGGGGCAGTGGGAGTCTGGGCTCTCTTCCAGGGTCTACTGGGATCCAGACCCTCTCCCAGTCATTGCCTCCAGGGCCTCCTTGTCCCCAGTTCACTGTGGCTACAGTATCTTCTGGGTCTTTGGAGGAACCTATGAGTGGCTCTGGGGACCACCTGTCACCTTTGCTCAGGTGAGTGAGGGATGTAGGGATGGCTCCTGGGCTTTCTTTTCTTTTCTTTTTGGAGATAGAGTGTTGCTTTTTTGCCTGGGCTGGAGTGAAGTGGCGTGATCTTGGTTCACCGCAACCTCCGCCTTCCAGTTTCAAGCAATTCTCCTGCCTCGGCCTCCCAAGTAGCTAGGATTACAGGTGCCCACCACCATGCCCAACTGATTTTTGGATTTTTAGCAGAGACGGGGTTTAACAATGTTGGCTAGGCTGGTCTTGAACTCCTGACCTCGTAATCCACCCGGCTCAGCCTCCCAAAGTGCTGAGATTACAGGCGTGAGCCACTGCACCTGGCCGGCTCCTGGGTTTTCTGAAACCTCGGCAGCATCCTGTCCACACCCTCTCCCTGTTATACTTAACAGCCAGGCGCATTGAAAGAATTTACAATTCTTTAGACACTCTGGAATTGCTCCTTCCTCCCTAGTTTCACCATCTCTGCCCTCGTTCCTTATAGTGCTATACCTATACTTGATTCCACTGCTCAGTAGCTCAAAGACATGCTATGGCTCCCCAGTGCCAAAGGATTCGCTTTAAAGCCTACGGACTGGAATTCACAGTTGGTCCCAGTGACTCTCCTAGAATCACTGCTTTCTCTAACCCCATTTACTTCCTGTTCCAGCCAGGCCGGGCCATGTGCTCATCGCTGGGTTCATACTCTCTGTGCCCAGCCAGCACAGCAGATCCCAAGAGATGCTGCCCAGAAAATGTGCTCATGCACTGTGCCCTCTGCATGAGAGCCGTGCCTGTCTCCTACTTGCTCTGGGGCCTTGGGCTGTGCGAACTGCAGAAAGCCGAAGCTCCCCTCTTCACCCTTGCTGAGCTGGCACTGCAAAAACCTTTACTCCCTCTCCCCAGAGCCCAGCCTGGTCCTCTGGCTTGCCTTAGCCCAGTGTTCCTCTAAAGCAGAGGCACCTATAGCCTGAAACCATGGGGACAAGGACAGAGAGATTCAGCAGCAAGAGAGACACCCCAGACTGTTCCCAACTCCCAATTCAATAGGTGCTATCCCACAAAGATTCTCTGGCCTTAGTGTCTTTTTATTCCTCCTGAGGGAGCAGTTGCCCTGCTTTCCCAAGCCCGAGGAGAAGGAGGAGAGGATGGCTTCTTCTTTGCCTGGGTGGGGACATTTTCCCAGACTTACATTGCTCAGATCCCTTCTACTGCTCAGAAATGGAGGGCTCCACTCTTCCCACCTCAGTCTTGGGTGTTACTGGAATCATTACTCTTAGAACGAGTATAGCAGAATGGAGGTGCTCTGCATTCTCCAGAGCCAGTAGGAAGCACAGAACCCAGGTGCCTCTACAAGGGAACTTTGAGGCCATCCAGCCTCCCCACATCCTGACCACAGTCCCACTTGATGACCCTGCTCTGAGGCGTCCCGTTTATCTACCTATGGTAATCTAACCCCACGACAGTGGCCACATACTCCTTGCACAACAATGAAAAGTAGCATGCTTTTCATGTTTGCCTAAAGTCTGACTGCTGGTGTTTTCCACAGGTGGCCCTCCTGTCGTCCTTTGGAGCCACAGGAAACAAGCCTTTTCCTTAGGACGGCCCCTTTGCCCAGCTGGCCCCCTCCTCAGCTTCACAGTGCTGGCTCCGTAACCGTGAGTCATGTGTCAAGCATGTAAAGTCCTTCTGCGTGCTAACCACTCTCCTCTGAACTTAGTTTTTGTGTAATTTTTACCCAGTTCTTCAATTATTCCCAGAACTGATTGGAACAGCACAGAGCAGGTGTGACTGACACCTCCTCCTCCTGGATATCACATGTGTCTTCAAGCAGTCTCAAGTGCAATTCCGTCCGGGGCAGCCAAATGCGGTTGGAGCCTCCTATTTTGAGCTGTCAGAAGAAGCACTTGCCCGAGGGCACAGCAGCTGCGTTTGAGCCATCCCTTCTCCTGTCCCTTCGTCTGTACTTAGATCCTCAGCCCCGAGTGAAAGTCCCCATATTTCCCCCTATTGAATTCCATCTTGTTGGATTCTACCCATCACATTCATCTGCTGAGATCTCGTTGCATTCTTATTCTGCCATCTAAAGGATGCATCATTTTTCTTAGCTTTAAGTCATCTGAAGATTCAGTCAATCTGACTAACATTATCTTTAGCCAAGTCATTGATAATGTGGATTATGGCAGGACCAAGCTGAAAAATTCGTGGTGCCAGCCCTGGAGCCGTTCACAGGTAGCCAAGGCCCCAGGGGTGCTCTGGGAGTCCTTGGGGCCTAATGACTGGTTAGAAGCCCAGGGATCCTGGCCTCAGGGGATGCACATGGACCATCCAGGAGAAATGAGCCCTTTGTGGCCATCTTGCCCAGTGCCTTCTCTGCAGGACTGTAGCGGCACCTCCCCTGATAGAAAGATCCCTTCTTTCCAGAGACGTCCTCAGACTGAAGAGTGAGGCGTCTCATGATCTGCTTCTACAGAAGCCGTGTGAGCAATGCCAGACTCCTAGTGTAGGCTTTCCTGATTGTTGCTGAGAAAGGGAGAGGAAGGCACGGTCTTGCCACCAGGAGCTGGCCTCTCGCAAGCTGGGAGGGGGCAGTCAAGGCCCTTGGCTACCCCTGTGAGTGTGACCACAGGGCTGGCCCAGGATGGAATAAAAACAGCCAGAGAGGGCTTGGGGCAGGTATTAAGCAGTGTCCAGGCCCTGGGGGTGGCAACAACGGTGACTGAGGCTTATGCCTGACTCAAGGGCCCAGGAAGAACAAGGTTCTTGGGCCGGAGAGGCCACACGACTAGCCCGGGCATGGGTGCAGCTCAGCGGCTCTGAGTAGACGCTTCTTTTCTTTTCTTTTTCTTTTTTGAAACGGAGTCTCACTGTATCACCAGGCTGAAGTACAATGGTGCTATCTTGGCTCACTGCAACCTCCACCTCCTGGGTTCAAGCTATTCTTCTGCCCCAGCCTCCCAAGTAGCTGGGACTACAGGCATGTGCCACCACATCCAGCTAATTTTTGTATTTTTAGTAGAGACGGGGCTTCACCATGTTGATGGTATCGATCTCTTGACCTCGTGATCCACCCGCCTTGACCTCCCAAAGTGCTGGAATTACAGGCGTGAGCCACCGCGCCCAGCTGAGTACATTCTTCTTAATGTGTTCATGGTTGCTTTTCCATGTGCAGTTGGAGCTTGTAAGAACAATAACACAGACAACCGAGCCTTAGAAAGAGAAACATGTTCTCTGGGTAGGGCAGGGTCCTGCCTGAGCATGTGAATTGGTGTGACCTGTTGAGGGCTGGGGTGAGGAATATGCTGGGGGAGGGGCAAGAGCACCAGTCATTAAATATTTCAGCCAAGAAGACTCCATTCAACAACCGACACCCTTACACTCCCTTCACCTGCTAACGTCTCTTACATCTCACAACAAGCCAGGAAGATATTCAGGGAAAAGGTGATTCCCATTTTACAGGTGAGACACCAAGGTGGCCCAGAGAGACTGAGGGTGGAGTGGACGCTGCCCTGGAGAGTGGTGGCAGAGCTGGGGCCACTGACTCTACTCTCCGTCCCATGTCACTGCCAGTTTCAGTACGAGCCAGGGGAAGACCAGCTCCTTCTCACTACTGGTTCCCATCAATCAGGGCATCAGCAAGCTGGTCCCAACTGCGGGCCTCTCGCAGGCTGGGCCTTGTGCCTACAGCCCTGCCCTTCTGGTTTCAGACGTGGAGGAGACGATCAGGCTCTCACACACGCTGCCCCGCTTGACCACAGACAGCCCATCCTGGCCCATCCCTACCTGAGACCCCGAATGGTGGGGCAGTGAGCATGCTCAAGACAGAGCCTCTGCTTCCTGGGAAACTTTGTTGGAACAAAGAACATGCTAATGGCAATGGTGATGGTTAGCATTACTGATGACCAGCCAGTGTGTGTATTTCCCCACTTGATCTTCACCGCAGTCCTGTGAGAGGGACACTTAGGACCTGCATTTTGCAGATTAGGAAACTGGCCCAGGGAGGGTCTGTGATGTGCCCAGGGCCACCCAGCTCCAGAGTGGGCTGTGTCACAGCACCATCCTGGCAGGTTTCAGACTCTAACAGTGGGAGGGGATGAAAAGCAGCCTTGGGAAGGCACAGGGAGGCTGTCCAGGCAGGGCATCCTGCCAGCTATGTGCAGAGGATGGGGGTCCCCTGCGGGAGTGCTGCTGCCAGGCACAGGAGAGGCCTGGGTGGACAGGTACAGGGGTTATTCCCAATGCCACGGCTTCAGTCAAGCTGCCTGCGGACTCCCAGCAGCTAGATGATCTACAGTTGCTGGCTTAAAGGTGTGCTTTAATCGCATAATAATATTGGGGAGTGAGGAGCCACCATACATCAGCTCTTGCCAAATGAGAAATTTGAAAGGAGAATGTAGGAGGTGAGAGATGCACTGAGAGTGGATGTTTTACCTAAATCCACAGCAATTCACTTGCCAGAAAGGCGGCTGCTGCACCACCCAGCCGCTGAGATCACAGGTGGCTGCGGTCACCCAGACGCAGCTTGGGCCGAAGTTCCCCGCAGGTCCCCACCTCCTCACTCTCCACCCAATCCTGCGACCTTAGTTCAGCCCCTTGAAGCCTCAACTCGACTAATCTGTAGAGGCAGGAGGTCAGGCTTGGAGCCCTCCACCCGGCGAGTTTGGGGTCTGCACTGGCCTTTGCAGTGCACAGGGCGGTCCTCACTGCCTGGCGCCAGGACTCATGCTGCTCATCTCCACTCTGACATCCGGCTCCAACCTTCCACAGCTGGGGCTGGGATACTCATGTTCCCTATCCTTCTGGAAGCCTCCTGAGGAGCCCACTCGTCTCTGATCTGTAACTTCTCTGGCAACTGAGGGGTCACTGCCTGTTGTGGGTGGTCAGGTCCGCATATTGACAGTGACATGTCAGTGTGCTGAAGAAGGGTCTCCCCTGGTCTGCCCACCATATGTACACAGGTGAGCACTCCCAGGCACTCCAGAAGACTTGGGGGCATTGTCTATGATGGAAAAGCCTTAGGAAGACCATCATATCCCTTCTTGCCTGGTTCCTTCCCCTGTGGAAGGGAGGCACAGAGTGGAGAAGCATTGTCCTTACCCAGAGGGGAGTTCAAATCTCCCCTCTGCTTCTTACTGGCTTCCTACTCCCGGCCAGTGGCCCTGCCTCTGGGAGCTGCAGCCCCATCCTCCAATCCTCTGAATGGTGGGAGGAGTGGGCTGGTGGGTGGTTATGAGATCATGTAGTTCAGGGCCAGTCCTGGAACAGGGCCCAGGTGAGCAGGTACTCTTAGAGATGGAGCATGGTGTGCACGTGAGTGAATCTGGGTTTGTGTCATGCAGCCTGCCTGGGGTGTATGGGCCTGTCCAGCCTGTGATGTGTGTCCTCAGGTTGGGTGTGTGTATGGGGTGAGAAGCACTCTTCCATTGGCTGCAGCTGGCCTGGGCAAGGGATGCTGTGTCTAGGGTGGGGTGGGGGCACGAGAGCCCGTGTGTGTGTGTTTGTGTGTGTGTGTGTGTGTGTGTGTGTGTGTGTGTGCTCATGCGTCCTCCAAAGCCTCCTTGCCGCAGAGTATAAATATTTATACAGATACCTGCCATAAATCTGCCTGCCTGGCAAACAAATGAATTGCAAAGGTAACTTTATGTGGTGGGAGGGGGGCGTTTACAAAAGTGCTCAGTAATGGGGTTGAAGAACACCAAAGGAAGTCAGCGATGACGCCAGCTGGATGTCGTCTCTCGGGGCAGGAGCAGGGCAGCAGCTGGGTCACCATGGGGCCTTCAGGGCTGGTTCCCTCAGCAAGGGGACAGGGACACATCCTAGGGAGCCCCCAGCTTGGGTGAATGGAAGCCTGAATCACCCCACCAGAGCCAGCTTTTCCTGACCTCCTATGCTGATACTGTACAAAGAACTTGGCCCCTGTAGTTTATTTAACCCTTCCCACCCCTGTGAGATGGAGACTTAATATTCCCAGACTGCAGAGAGGGAAACTGAGGCCCAAAGAGGGAAGAGGCTTCCCTAGATGGCAGAGGCAGGATGTGAATCTGAGTCTGAGCTAGAGCCCCGGCTCCTACCAGCATCCTGTGCCACTGCCCACCCGGCCTCTGGACGCTCGAGGCCCGAGTGTGTGGGATGCAGCCAGGCGACAGCCAACTCCTCAGCTCTTCCACCCCAAGCATCTACTTCTAATGACTGCCCCCTCTGTGCTCCCAGGTCCCAGACCCTGGCTTGGGGAGCCTTCCCCATTCCAGCCCCTCCCCGTGGGCTGGAGGAGGCTTTTTTAATTGGGTCCACAAGAACTTTATTACTGGGTAGCTAGTTCCTTTGCTTTTCCTGTAACAAATTATCCTAACGATGTGACCTGGGACCAGATGTTAATTGCAATGGAAAGTAATCAATTTCTTTTACTGAGCACAGGCTCCTGGGCAGGTTTGTCAGGAGCAGAACCAGGCTTCTTAATGATGGGGGCACTGGAAGCATCCATCCCAGGCTGCCTTCACCTTCTCCTCTTCCTGATCAGCCCTCACCTTTTCCCAATAAGGGCAGGGCATGGCCAGCCCTTTCTCAAATGGCAGCCTCCCACCTCTTCAGGCCATGTCCCTCTTGGGCCACCTATCTTTCAAGAGGCCACCTACCTTCTCCAGCTCCCTGTCCCCCAGGGGATCAAGCTCAGTCCTCCCTCCCAGCACATGAGGCTTCTATAATCTGCTCCAAGCCCCTGCCTGGCCTGGTGTTCTTCTTTCCCTGGGCAGGACACTGCAGCCCAGCCAGGCCACTTCTCTGCCCCTGCAAACCCTGCATCCATCCCCACCTCTTGCTTTCTTCTGGAACTGCTCTCCCCTGGGTGTGCTCCCCACTCCTCCCACTCTTCTGGTCCCAGCTCAGTCTTCCTC
The DNA here is from genome assembly GCA_963574635.1 of Cheracebus regulus. Lineage (NCBI taxonomy): Eukaryota > Metazoa > Chordata > Mammalia > Primates > Pitheciidae > Cheracebus > Cheracebus regulus. Next base: position 188,920 of record CAUYQU010104207.1, on the reverse strand, counting down.
TGGCCTTCAAGTCTTCTGTGTCTGCAGTGCTGGGGGGTTGAGAACCCCAGGAAGGCCCCCCTTCATTTCTGTTCTGCCATAATCCATCATCCTCAGGAGCTTGGGGCTCTGGGTGGAGAGCAGAGGAATCCTGGGGTCTGGCCTCCCCTTGGTGGAAAATAGGCAAGGCCCTGAGGCCCCTGCAAAGTAGCCTGCAGTGCCTGCAAGGCTCACCTTTCAGGGTGCAAGGGGAGGGTAGGCCTTGTTTTCCTCTGGCCTGGCAAGGCTCGGGATCATAAACTGGAGTTTAGTTCATGCTAGTGGATGAATTCTGGAGTGTGCTCCATTAGAGAAGCTCTGCTCAATTAGAAAGCAGAGCAGAGGAGAGCCCCTCCCGACCTCTGGGTACCCCTGGGTTAATACTGAGTCTTTGCTTTTAGCAGCGGGCACAGCAGGGGGCATCCAGAGAAGGAGGAGCGGGCCCAGGTAAGGGGGGAGCGGGGCGGGGGGTTGGGAAGGAGAGGCAGGGGAGGGAGGACAGAGGAAGACATCTAAAGCAAGGAGGAGAAATAAAAAAGGCAGAGAAGAGGCAAGACAGAAGTGGAAAGAAATGGAGAAGGAGAGGGAGAAAAAGGAGATGGGAGAAAAGCGGGAGAAGGCAGCGATCAGGGAAGCAAAGCATCCTGAGGTGCAGGAAGGCAGCGCTCCGGCTGGGGGCGCAGAGCTGGCAGGGGCCCGCTGGGGGCGCAGAGCTGGCAGGGGTGGCAGCCCGTCTGCTGCGGCGAAGACTGCCTGAGGATGGCCTCCCGCTTCTGCAGGACCCTGAGGTCTACACGACCCGAAGACCTGCCTCAGTGGATTCCAGCCCTGGCTGCATTTTAGAACCTCCTGGGGGCTTCAAGGAAAAACGAGAAAAAAGACAAAGAAGGAAGAAAACCCCCCTTCCCAGACAAATTCGATCAGAACCCGTCTGTGGGACCCAGGCATGGGATGCTTCTTATGAGCTTCCTGGGTGGCTGTAATGCACTAGCCCTAGATGCAGGGCGAGCTGGGCATATGCCAGCTGAGGGGTCATTCCTGAGGCTTAGAAATGAGAGGGAGGCCGGGAACATGGTGATGAGAGAGCGTGGAGAACATGAAATGAATATGCACAGATCTGGCTTCTGATAAGAAGCTGGCCACTGGGCTTTCAGGAAGAGACAGGTGCGTTCCTGGGGACATGACTTGAGTTACTCAAGTCAAACTCTGCCTCTGGGGCTGGGGTCAGAGGCAGGACCCTCCTCTAGAGTGCGCTTGGTTCCCCTTGGACCCTGCTGGGAAGAATGCATTCATCCTGGGGTGGGGCTGATGCCACTGGAGGAAAGTGGATTTCTGGCCTATAGAAGGGCAGAAAGGGAGGATAGGCAGTGTGCTCAGAAGGAGACGGGGGACGAAGGGGCACAGGAGAGCCACAGAGGAGGCAATAGGAGCGAGCCTCTAAGGCAGTGGAGAGCAGAGGCCCTGGGTCCAGCGGAGCCTGCCTCCCTGCGCCCCTACGTTGGGGCTGACTGGGCTTCCAGGAGCCTCGTGCTTGGAGGGGAAGATAGCCACACCCGTGGTCCTCACCGTTAAGATACGAAAGAGGGCAGCTCTCACTCATCTTGCCCATGGGTTGTCCCTGCCCCCAGCTCTTTCCCATGGTGGACCCCCTCCTCCTGAGAGCAGCTCTCCCTGGACAGAGGCTAGGAGAGAGGACTGCTCACCCCTTGCCCACCCAGGGAGCAGAAGGCGCTTTCTCTACCACTCCTTGCTTATTGCTTGGGTCACAGGAGGTGGCGTCTGGCCTGACAGTGGCTCCACAGGGCTGGGCCACCCCCACAGAAGGAAGGCCAGGGAGCCCAGGGAGGGGGCAAGCACAGAGAGGGCCATAGGGGTGGCCAAGGACAAATACCCTCGACTTTACAATTTCCCTGTGAGTCTACAATTCTATTAAATAGGATAATGGATTTTAAAATGCCCCGAAAAGCAGAGAGTGCTGTAAGATGGGCGGCATTATTGTTATTAACAACTGCATCCTTCTCAGAGCGTCAAGAGGAAATAAATCAGACAACACTAGCAATGGCAAGTCCCGTGGAAGCATTCATTGCTATGAAATAAACACGTATATATTATAAACCCCAAATTAAAGGGAAAGAGCACTTGGGGGTAAGCCGTGCTTTTATTTTTTAGGGTCTTATTAAAACCCACAAAAGCTGGGAAAGCCGGTCTGAGTTGAGTGGCTCATGTGCAACCACAGTGGGGCTTGCCCAGGCTCACTGGGGAAGGGGTAGCTATGGGGGTGCACTGTCTCCGAGTCAAAAGCAGGCCCTGAGGGCAGCATGGGAGGGAGCAGGAAGGCCGGGCTGGACTCCAGCCAGCCAGCACCTCTGAGCATCTGATTTCCTTTAGTCCTCTGCAAGTCTGATACCTCCCTTTCTCCAGAAAGTCTCCCCGAGGCTCCCACCCTCCCTGCTCTCTTCCTCACTCTCCCTGGTCTTCCTGTCTCTGTGTCTGACCATGCTGCTGGCTCTTCCTTAGCTGGCGGCTTGCGGTGCTCTTCCTGTGTAGAGTAGGAGACCAGCCTCCCTGCAGACCTTAGCAAGGTGTCTGGGGACTCGGCCAGTTGTTCACCTGCCTTCCCCAGGCCTGGCCTAGGCAGGCACCTGGTAGGTGCTGTGAAACTCTTAGTCGAATGGAGGGTTGGATGAGAGCAGGGATAAACAGTGAGCTCTCTAAGGCAGAGGCTGTCTTCACCCTGTTTTTCCCCTTTGGCCCTGGGTGGGGATGCTATTGAGTGCTAGTGCGGAAGCTCAGGTGGGCTGCCATCCCAAAAGGGACTGGGGGTATCTTTTTTTCTCTCTTACCTCATTAAGCTTAGCTTCCAATTACGTGTTAATGATGCTGGCTGCCTTTTGTAGACTGGAGTTTACTGCAGTGTCTTTAAATTTAATCACCTCCATAATAGCCAGCTCTGGCATCACAAATAAGAGGCCATGAGAAGAAAAAAGTACCATCCTTTGCTCCTGAATATGCCAGCAAGATCTGGGGTCCCATGGAAGCCAGAGAAACCCTTCGATGTCTCCCCAGCCTAGAGAAATTCTAAGAAATTCTGAGAACTGTCATTTGGGACCCCAAACTGGGCTCTCTCTGCTTCCTTGCTCACAAATGCACCAAGAGGAATGAAAGTTAGACTCAGGGCAGGACTTCCTGCTCATGCTGGAACATGAGCAGAGCTGGAGAGGTTCTCCTAAGAGTGCTTGAGAGATCTGGTGACCCACTCTTTCTCTCCTCAGCTCCCCATTGTGTGTGCATGGAGCATGGTGTTGGATAGAGGCAGAGGGGTGGATTAAACATCTGGTACTCGGGGAACCTCAGTGAGGGAGGCCAAGATGCTTTCCTGCTCTGGGCCCCCTCACCCTTGGACCCACCCTTCCACTCAGGGGGCAGATGGGTTTCAGGGACCCATGAGTTCAAGACCAGACCTCCTGCCCATGTTCTCCACTGAGCCAGAGCCCAGCCCTTTCAGCTTGTGGCTGGCACCTCTATTATCCCGTCTAGTCATCCTGTATTTGATTTGAACCCAAGGGTGAATTAGTGGTGACAGGCTGGCCCTGCTAACACTATTGTGACTTTTCAGATGCAGAGAGAAGTTCACCTGCCCTCAGCTCCCTCTTGGACCAGCTGCCATCCCTCCCACGTCCTGACAAGCCACTCCCTCAGCTCCCCACTTCATCTACTGCTATCCTTCTGGGGAAACATCTGCCTTCCCGGTGCTCATGCAGTGCTGTCTTCTCTCCTGTGCCTAAGGTTGAAGGTCTGTGTTCAAGTCTCTCCCCACTACTCCTCTCAAACCCATTCCCATGGTGTCTTTGCCTAATTGCACAGTCATGTCCTCCTCTGTACTCTGGCCTCTGGCACTCCTGCCACCCTTCTACGAGTGATCCGTCAGTCATTCTTCCATCTAGCATCATTTTAAATCCATCACCAATCCAGCATTCATCATCCATCTATCCTCCATCCATCTATTTATCCATCTATGCATCCATCCATTCATCCACCCATCTATTCATTCCTTCATCCATATATCTATCCAGCCCCTGATTTAAGGCATCCATCCATTAATCCATCCATTTATCCATCCACCACCTATCCTTCTATCCATTCCTCCATCCAGTCATCCATCCATCCATCCATCCATCCTTCTATCCATTCCTCCATCCATTTATCCATCCATCCATCCATCCACCATCCATCCTTCTATCCATTCCTTCACCCATTTATCCATCCATCCATCCATCCATCCACCATCCATCCTTCTATCCATTCCTTCATCCATCCATCCATCCATCCACCATCCATCCTTCTATCCATTCCTTCACCCATTTATCCATCCATCCACCATCCATCCTTCTATCCATTCCTTCACCCATTTATCCATCCATCCATCCACCATCCATCCTTCTACCCATCCCTCCATTTATCCATCCATCCAGTCATCCATCCATCATCAATCCACTATCCATCATGCATCTATCCACTCATCCATCAATCCATCTATCTATTCCTCCATTCATCCATGAATTCCTCTATCCATACATCCATCATCTGCCCACCATCCGCCCTTATTTATCCATCCATAAACCATCCACCATTTATCCATTCCTCTATCCATCCAGCATCTATCATCCATCCATCCATCCCTCCATACATACATCCATCATCCCTCCACCCACCATCCACTATCCATCCATCCACCCACCCACCTGCCATTCATCCACTCAGCAATAAGTATCAAGGTCATACTTGATGCCAGGCCCTACACTAGTCCTGGAATAAAATCCAGTCCTAGACTGCAGGGGGCCAGGTAGGAGTAAAGAATGTAGGCAATTTATTGAGCAATTATGTCCCCAAATCAGAGAAGGCTTCCTGGAGGAGGTACTCTCTAAGGTGGGCTCTAAAGGGCAATGGAGGAGACCCTCATGCTCTGTTTATGCTTGGCTCAGGCCCCCTGGCTCTGGGCTCTGAACTCCCAGAATGCTGATGTTTGCATCACATTATATGGGTGCCTGGAGGGCAGGAAGCTCCTTGAGGTGGGTAGAGACAGAACACTCCTTCACATGAGCATTCCTTTAGAATGGGAGATAGAGGAGGGTTTTGCCTCTACCATTTGAATGGAGTCTCTCTGATGGCAGAGGTGGTTTTCTCCATTTGTCCTCATCTCTTCCCACTGCCCAGGTCAGTTCTCGCACGCTGGAGTTTTTCAACTGAGATTGAGGGATATCTTTAGCTGGTTTGCTGATTAAGGAGATCTTCATGCCTCACTGCTGCGCTCTGGGTCAAGGCACAGATTTCTATTGGCCCCAGCGCTCCCGGCTTGGCCCGTTACCTGCATCTACAGAGAATTTGTAGCAAGACCCTGTGTGGTCCCAGGCTCATGCTGAGTGCTTGTTGGACCTGCTCTGTGGGTGTTGGGACAGCAAGTCTGAATCTCTCTGGACCTGTGTTTCCCATTCTCTAAAAGGGCTCCTGCTAAGAGAGAGCAGGAGGGTGGTTAGAACATGCTCAAGGGCCAGCCGGTATATGCTGACTGCTGATTCCAGCTCTGTGGGCCTGGGCCAGCTCCCTATCCTCCTTGTGCCTCAGCTTTTCCATCTATAAAATGGGATGGTAACAGTCTGGCAAATTCTTACTGAATATGTACTGATGGGCCCAGTGGGCCAAGCAGGGAAGGAGAGGCAGCCCAGAGATCATAAAGGAGGCCTTCCTGTGCTCTAGGCCTGGGAGGAGGAGACTTGGACTTGGAAGGTACTAACTAGCGTTCAAGGCCCACTCCTTATGCTAAACCTGGTGATCCTTAAATTGACCTGGTAGGGAAGTTAAAGCAGAAGTAGAAACAGCAAACATTTACTTAGAGCTTATCATGTGCCGGCACTGACTGTTCTAAGTGCTTGACATGTGTTGGCAGAGGTCCACTTCACCACGAGGCAGGGACTGTTACCATCCCATTTTACAGATGGAAAAGCTGAAGACAGGCAGCTGGCCCAGGCCCACAGAGTGGTCATCAGCAGCCAGCATGTGCAGTCTGGCTCTTGAGTGTGTTCTCACCACGTGTTTGCTCTGCCTCTCTTAGCAGGAGCCCTTTTAGAGAATGGGAAGCACAGGTCCTAACCAAACCAGGCTCCATCTTGGGTACAATGACCCCAGACTCGAGGCTCCTCCCTCTTCACCTGGTATCCTGAGCACAGGAGAATGCAGACCTGCTGGCCCCTCACTTCCAGAGGCCCTGTTTACTCCTTTCAACTGGGCGAAGGCGGTGAATTCACACAGTGCACATGCATACACACATGCCCAAATTATGCCTTTTCCATCTGGAACAAAACTAGCAAGCAGGCTGCCTTTCTCCCTAGAACACAAATGAACACAGAACTGAGAAGTAGGTCATGAAGGCCCTTAGGGTTTATTAATCCCTTCATTGATTCAACCAACGTAAAATATTTACGGTCCGTGTATTAAAACTCTTGTGCACTTTGCTCGTAGAAAACCCACTCTAGAGCTATTAATTGCCAGTTTACAGTGTTGACAAGCTGCTCACCTGCCCCCCTCCACAAAAACATAAGCGCCCTGATCCTGGCCCTGGATGGAGTGTGGCCCACTCTGACTCCTGGGTGGCTTGGTCATCCCGGTTCCCATCGTTAGAGCTGACCTGCCAGTGATGACTGTATGTATGTGTGATTTTTTGTAGAGATAGGATCTCACTATGTTGTCCAGGCTAGTCTTCAACTCCTGGGCTCAAGCCATCCTCTGGCCTTGCAAAGTTCTGGAATCACTCACAGGCATGAGCCACCGCACCCAGCCAATGATTTAATCATACAGGCCAGAAGGTGCTGAGAAAGGCTGGGCCTGACAGAGCAGCAGAGTGGCCGGCACTGGGGAAGCAGGAGGCTCAGGAAGGTTGCGGGGGGCTACAGCAGCCAGTGGCCCTGTCCCTGTCCCGGGCATCCTGACTGCACCACCCTGCTTGGAGACAGACTGGAGGCAGGAGGAGAACATGGCAGTGTAAACACTGAATAAGGAAAGCGAGAGCTTGGAGTGCATTTTAGAAAGATGTTTCCTCCAAGTAGTTAAAATGAAAGTTTAAAAGTTTTGATGCTTGAAGGAGGCAATCCTCAGCCAGCTGAAAACTCTATTATACATAATACTTAATTTCCAGATGGTTCATGTATAATACAGAAGTCTATAATATGCAGCCCCAGGAATTCTTCCTCCCATGCCAAATGCCATGTGGCATCTGTAAACCACCCCTTTCTTTTCCAAGCACGTCCACATCTCATTTGATTCCCATGATAGTCTTGTGAGGCGGGGAAGTCGGGTATTAACCCTATTTTACAGAAGAGGAAATAGAGACCCCAAGGGGTGCTGTGTCCTCTGCAAGTTATGACTGGGACCAGCCACAGGGCCAGGGGTCTGGCGGACCAGTCCAGGGACCCCGCTGACTCCGGAGCTGCCCTCCTTGCTGGCTAGGAAGGCAGCAGATCCTTAGGCACTCGGAAAAGCAGGAATTCTCCCTAAACCCACCACGTCTGCCCTGTGGGGTCGGGGAGAGGCTGATTCCTCCTCTTCCTCCCAGACACCTTGCTGCACTGACTGCTCCCACACTGCTCCCCAAGGCGCTGAGCTCCTTCCGCTTCCTGCATGGCTAATTGGGAGACTGAGCAGAGATGCTCAATGTGGGGTGACAGGGAGATAGATAGATACATTGATTGATTGATTGATTGATGAGAGGAAGTCATACAGGTTGGCTAGTGGGAGGGGGACAAATTTGGCTTCCCCAGGCTTGTTATCTCCTTTATGGGGCTTGGGGGAGGGGAGACTCTCTGTCCTTCCTGAGCTGCTAAATGCTGTCACAAAAACATTTATTAATATGCAAATTCTAAGTGGCAATCTGGACCCAGTCGGGTTGTGCTAATTTGCACATTAATATCTGTCTTCAGGCCGGCCTCCGCTCTGGGGAGGGAGGCGGGGAGGGGCTGGGGATGGGTACCGAGGAGGAAGGACACTTAGGTAGGGCAGGGTGCAGAGAAGTCCTGTTGGGGGCCTGTGGCTGGTCCAGACCGGGGTGAGCGGGGACCGAAGCCAGCCTGCAGCAGTGAAGGAACTAGAAAGCGCTGAGGCTCAGCAGGTTCAGAGTGTGATCAAGACGTGGGCCTGGGACATTGGCCTGGAGGTCCCCTGGGCTATATTGAGAGCCTTGCCAGGAAAGGGACTCTGCAGAAGCCTTAGCTACAGAGGGTGGTGGTCCCAGGAAACAGAGCAAAGTGAAGGTAGTAGGAGAAATAAATGGGGACATCACGGGTCACTTCAGCTGGCCAGAGTGGCCGCTGTCATCCCGCCTGTGGTCATGAGCTCCTTTACCCATTAGCACCACAGCTAAGGAGCCCAGGACCCATTCTTCACACAGGTCACCCACAGAGGTGGTCTCTCCTGCCTGTCCCAGAGCCACCTATTCCCCTCAATGGACTTATATCCCTTGTTAAACTTACTGAGTACAGAACCATACGTCTCTCAGATTTGCTGGGTCAGTCCCCATTCCAAACCTTCTCTCCCTTTGTCCTCATAAATACACACTTACATTTTTCAAGCTGTGTGTCTGATTTTTTTGTTAAGAAAATGTGATCACTAGGCTGGGTGCTGTGGCTCACACCTGTAATCCCAGCATTTCGGGAGGCCGAGGTGGGTGGATCACTTGAGGTAAGGAGTTCAAGACCAGCCTGGCCAACATGGTGAAACCCCAACTCTACCAAAGTATAAAAAATTAGCCCGGTGTGGTGGTGGGCACCTGGAATCCCAGCTACTCGGGAGGCTGAGGCAGGAGAATCATTTGAACTCAGGAGGGGGAGGTTGCAGTGAGCTGAGATCGAGCCACTGCACTCCAGCCTGGGTGACAGAGCATGACTCCATTTCAAAAAAAAAAAAAAGAAAGAAAAAGAAAGAAAGAGAGAAAATGTGATCAGCTCTAACGAGGCTGACACTGTGGTGGTGTGGTGATAGGGACGTCAAGGAAAGTTGGGGTTGCTACTGGCTATAGTTTTTCCCCATCTTAGCTGATCCATGCCACTGGTTAATCAATTAGTCAGCAGTCAATTAGGCCAGTAGTTAACTGAGTCAATGTCTCCCCTCCCCTCCGACTCTCCCAGCCCACAGCACCCTCTTGCCTACTGGCTTTATTCTAACCGGATTCACTCTGCAAACCCTGCCTTGGGCATGGAACCCTCCCTGACATCCTTTCCAGAATGCTTTTTCTATGATATTGTGCCACACACCTACAGTTTTGTTTCTCTAATGTTTTCATGTGCGAATCCTGTTTTCACATCTACATGGGAGCACTCTGCTCTACAGTACCTGGCAGAGACCTGACTTGTGGACTATTTTCAATACGTATGTATTGGTTTTCCAAATTACTTTAATCAGTTAACATATTTTACTTTCATGTAAGCCTGTGAAATGACAAGGCTGTTATTTTCAGATCGTACACTCATAGTGCTCAAGTGTGACATTTATTGAAACTTCAAAAGTGTAGATTTAAGAGGTGATTTAATCCAAATAAACTAAACTTGCAATTCTAAATATGGCCACCAGGTGGTGATATCTACCTTGGTATATTCTTTTTGCTTTGCGCATATCACCTGGAGATCATGAATTAATGTACTGAAGTTTCTCACTTTTCTGCCATCTTAATTTGCCTGCTTTTATATTCCAGGCACATGTCCCTCTGTCCCCCCAAAGAATGTCTGCTCTAGTTGGACCTGCAGTTGTACAAGGAGGATAATTATTACGTGATGTGTTGAAATAAACCGAGTGTTCTGGAAGCTTAGAGAAAGGAATAATTCATTCAACGAAGAGGAAGCCTTTACAGAGGCGGCAACATCAGAATGAGGGAAGTAAGGAGGAAACAAGGCGGGAGAGGTGGCCTTTGATGGGGCTGAGTGAGGATACCTTGGGGTCCTAGGTCGGGATGGGAAGGCAGTGCTGTGTGGAGGGGCCGGCTGGAGGGAGAATCGGCTGATGGGATGAGGGGCGAGTGAGGTGGAGAGCCATCCTGATTCGAACACAGTCTAGATGATGGTGCCATTAACTGAGCGCGAGAACACACGCTTCCCACTAATTATCCTTAGAAAAAGTCAAAATAGAACTTTTGATTGAATTAAATTAACTCGAACACGGTGCCATTAAACAAGAGATTGGAAAGTCTTATAAAACAAGCCTATAAAGAAAAACACCTAGGTACAATTCAGTCCCTTTCTCAATAATCTTTAACTGTTATGGTCCTAAATAGTCTCTCTTTTCCTAAATAGTTTTCCCTCTAGGGTTTCAAAGAAGAAGCCCTTGACTGCACGCTCACCTCTTCACTTTGTTCTCATACCTCAGGGTGTGTACAGAGCTTCGCATTAAAAAGGTTTTATTGCCTTCTGTAGGACAAGTTTGTACTCTCTCTCAGTGACCTGAAGATGCAGCCACCGGCAGACAGAAATGATGGACTGTGCTGGGGCTCTCTTGGCGATAGGGGGACGGCAGGCGCAGGGCTGACCCTGCTGCGCTGTGGAGGGGCTCCCCAGCCCCGCTGGCCTCGGTGGAGGATGTGGGGCTTTTGCTTTGATCCTTGCCCACGGCACAGATTCTGGCAGCTCCAAGAGAAGATGACCCCTAAGTTTCTCTGGCTCCTTGTCCTGGGCATTACTTTGTGCTGCCCCTCCCTCCCTGCCTTCTACTGGCTTCCACTTTAAGGGCAACCAGGGCCACCCGAGTGGGGGGCTGGGCCAATGGAACCCGCTGGGGCAATTGAACCCATGCCTCTGGGCCAGGCCTTGCTCCTCACACCAGCAGAGTAGCAGGGGGCCCTCAGAACCTGCCCTGGAGCCCCGCCTGACCTCTGCCTTGGTGGGATGAGGCCTGGATACTGGGAACCACACACAGCCAGCCAGCTGCTTCCTTCACCTCCAGAGCCCCTCTAGTCATGGGAGGCTCTTGTTCAATCCTGGAGATTCAGGATCCAGGGCCTACCTTGTGCCAAGCCCAAGATTGAGCCCGGCTTGCCAGTCTCCACCCCCAGAGGGCTGGATTCAGTTGCTCCTTCCGACTCCTTTGGACAAGCCCAGAGTATCGGTGTCAAGTTGGGGACTCTGGTCTGGGGTTTTTTCTGGGCACAGGAGGCTGGTGGGAGAGTCCAGGGCTGGCTGAAGCTGCAGGTTCTCCTTGAATCCTAGCAGCTCCCCTGCGGGTGGGACTCTGTTTCGTAGCATCCTGAGCAGATCTTCATGTCCTGCTTTCCAGCCTGACCCTTGACTCCTTCCAGCTGGAATCCCAGGAGATCTTGGTACTGGCCCACAGTGTCCCCAGTCATGGTGAAGGGGCCATGGGCAGCGAGCCCTCTGCACGCTCTCATCAGAGCAGAGCAGAGTGGGGCCTCATCTCACCTGGCCTGGGGCTGGAGGAAGCCAGCTTCCTCCCAAGTATACTGGTCCAGACCCTCCTCCTTCCCACCAGCTAATGATGCTCTGTGACCCTCTGTGGCCTTTATTGTCATTGTCCCTGCTTTAGTGCCACACTCATGGAAGGCTGGGCTGGGGGGAGGGGAGGGCGTTGCACAGCACAGGGTGATTGGTGAGTCCTTTGGGGCAGATTTCATTGAGGAGAGAGAGAAGAGGAGGGAGCACCTGAGGTGTGAGAGGGGCTTCTCTAAAGGGAAAGAGGTGAGGATGAGGCTTCACTGCCAAGCTCAGCACATCTGCCAGGCTGGGTTCTAGCGGTGCCCGCAGTCATGTACTAAGAGAAGGGGTAGGGGGCACTGTTCCTTCTCCACACACAGGCCACCTGCGGCCTGACTGCACTCTGACCCTTCCTGTTCCTCCTTTCCCGGCTCCTCCTCTCTCTCTTCCCCACTTCCCTCCTCCTTCTCCTCCTTTCCCCATTCCTCCTCTTCCCTTCTCTGTCTTCCTCCTCCAGCCTCCCCCATCCTCCTCTCCCTCCTCAGCGCCAGTGCTGCCCTGGGCCTGGGTAACCCTGGCACCACCCCCTCTCCAGCTTTCCTGTTGCATGGGGCTCCTCTGGGTTACTGATGAGCTCGAGATGCAGCAAACACCCTTCTAGGACCTAGGACGGCTGCTGGAATTCATGAGCATAATGGGCTAGACGAGCAGTTATTGCAATAGGTGCAGGGGGAGGGAGAAGCCACCGAGTCCAACTTACACGGGAGTGGGGGCCTCCCAGAGCCCCCACGGAACACGCCGAGGGCGCCTCCTGAGCATGCCTTTCCAGTCTAAGCCCCACACCCTCTGCTTCTGCCTGGACCACCTCAGCTCTTGTCACCCTGGACCCTCTTGCCCAGGAGACCTTTAGCAGTGCCCTGGAGAGTGACCTGGGCCATGCCATCCGTCGGTAAGTTACCAGGGACTTCTGGGTGCTCCTGTGCACCTCCTGATGGCTCTTCCTGAGGCTTCCAGTGGCGGCTCTCGGAGGCACCCCCTAGCACCTCATGAACAGACCGGGGTCCTGCCCTGGTGAAACAGGGTGGGAGTTAAGCTCCACCCCAAGTTCCTTATGGTTGGCTTAAAGCAAGAAGAAACACAGAGGGAAAGAGAGGTCGCTATGGCTGAGAATTGGAGATACACCTGAAAACGGGAGCAGGCACCAGAGGCCGCTCTCAGGCTGCTGCTGTGTTGCTCGGATGTGACGAGACGGGGACTGGGGCAAGGTACGTGGAGGCCTTCAAATTGCCAATGCCAATCTCCCTCAAGCAGCCCAGCCCTTCCCTGGGCCTCCCCAGATATGATCGGAGTCCACACCCACAGGACGGCCAGTCAGGCTGCCAAGCACTGTGGGCCACCAGCCTGTAAGGCTCCTAAAATTTATGGCTAGACTTTATGACAATGGAAATATTTTTTTAATTGAGCCTTGCACCACCATTACACTGCTAATTTAATTATTCCCTATATTTCATCCATCACCCTCTGATCTTCAGGAAGCAAATAGCTTGTCTTCTTGACAAGAAAGCACCAAATTGATGAAAAGTGTGTGTGGGAGGGGTGCTAGGCTGTGGTCTGCTCCCCAGGGCTGGACCTCTGGGTGTGCTCGGGGGAGGTGGGAAGCACAGAAAGCAGGACAGATGTCCACCCCCCCACCACCCACACACCCCTGAGGATGGTGACCGCCCCCTGCCCTCCCTGCAGCCTCACTATCACACTGTGAGTGTCACACGTGCAGGAGTGTGAACGTGCACACAGTCAGACATTTACAGACATAGCCTCCAGTACACCGCAAAATGCTGCCCCCACCCACACAGAATCCAGCGCATAAAGCCACACACAGCGAATCCACCCTGGCCACAAACACACACAGGCACAGAGTCACGCACGGCTGTCTCGCTCGGGGACACTGTCAGGAGGCAGTCTGGATTCCTCACGCTCACTCACTGCACAGATCCTTCAGGGATGGGGCCATGGAACATTCTGGGACTCCAGGCTTGCTTCTGTGCAGGGTTTGGGGCCTCAGCCTGTTCTGTCCTGCCCGGGGGTGAGGGCACAACAGCTCTCCGCCAGCCAGCCCTGTTGGGATGACCCCTCTGCCCTTGCTGGCTCCAGGATGGCTTCTAGGACGCCTTGTCCACGCCCCCTCCCTACCACATGCTGTAGGTGGCATATGTCCATGAGCGTGCGCCACATGGGAGCCTGCAGCGTGGGTTACGGAGGCGCCTGAAGGAGTGTGGCTGCGTGTCGTGTCAGTTTCTCCACTTAATTCTTCCTCTCAGTTCCAGGACGCCCCCGACAGCTCCGAGAGCCCTGGGGATGCGAGGACTGGAAGCCACATGTGACAGCCCCTGGCCTGTCACTTCAGCCATCTCTTGGCCGTGCCCTGGCTGGGATTTCCTAGTAGTTTTGTGCATGTGGTTCTCCTCACTCTGGCTGGAGGGAAGCTCTTTCAGGGCAGTTACTGGATTTTCTCCTTTTTTTCCCTCAGCTGGGCAGGCCGGGCTGGCTAAGGCACAGCTTCTTGACTGGGGCAATCCTGCTGTCCAGGTGATGGTGAGAGCACCTGTCATGTGCTAGGGTGGAGGGGCCCTGGCGATGGTGCTGGTGAGCAGAATTAAGCTGGGGGCAGGGGGCTGGGCAGAAACCTCAGGGAGGTAACAGTAAACACTGACTGACGAACTGAGTGAATGGGTGGATGAGTACAGCAGCGGCCAGGACAAGAGCCAGGCATGGGTGGCACCTGGAGGTGGACTACCTGCTGAAGAGCTGGGTGAACGTGAGGGCTGGTGGTGGTGATGGGGGTGGTGCTGCCGGCCGGCACAGCCGTGGCAGCACTGCCATTAGTCATCGTGAAAGCTCCAGTGCCGGGTGCAGGCCCAGCAGACCCCTGACCCAGCCTGATCAATCCTAATGGAATGGAGAGGAGGGGCAGCCGCCGTAGGGAGCGGGCCACCCGTCCTCCCTCATGTCCCCGTCCTTGTAACTTTGTCAGCTGTCACAGCAGCCCTGAATGTGGAGGCCTCCCACCTCAGTCATGTCTGGTCTCATTTGGCCTGCCTGAGCTGCCACCAGACAGGAGACATAGGGAGGAGAGGACAGGGATGGACACCCTGGGGAGGGCCCCCTAACCCACAACCTGTAGGTGGTGAGCATAAGGAGTAGGCAGGGACAGAGGCCTATTGGTGAAAGGCCCCTGCCTTTAATTCATATTTGTCTCCTGAGGGGCAGAGAGTCAGGGACCCCAAACCTTTTCTTAACCATCTAGGACACATGGACACATGCTCAGGCAAAGCTGCCCCTCTGAGGAGCAACACCCACGCCCGTCCTACAGGAATGGACCCTGGCATCCCTCGCCTAAGCAGTTCTCTGCTCTCTGGAATCCTGCAGCAGCCGCAGCCTGTTCCACTGGGTCTGAACGCAGGCTGCGCCCTCCTGGCTCCCGGTAGCCCTGGCCAAGGTCCCACCTGGTCGAATGGTCTTTATGCTGGAGAGTGGTCCTGTCTTCTGGGCTGGGCACCCTCTACCCCATGTCCCTGTCATTGCTGTGATCTGTTCATGTGTCTATCTCACCATCAGACCACGCCGTCCCTTGGTTGTCTTGATGCCCTGACTCCTGGCATGGCGACCAGGTCGGGGTGTCACTACTGCAAGTAGTGAGTTCTTGCCTGAATCCCCTCAGGGCCTTGTGTGGAGCCAGCACTTGTTTTCTGATTGTCAGAGAGGATGCCACCAGGGGCGGATGGCAGGACACTGAGGGTCTGGGTGGCACTGGGGGGAGATTTAGGAGACAGGAGAGACCCAGCTAGGATGAGGCCCTGAGCAGCTCAGAGGCTGCAGTAAGCGTGCTCTGCGCAGACAGGAGCAGGCAGTCGCAGTCGGCGGCAGGCATTTTCAGCTTCGGCGTTGTGCCTGTCTTACCGCACCCTGAGAACCTAGATCCAAGGCCCAATTGGTCCCAGGGTGGCTTTTAGTGTACAGGGCTGAGAACCAGAGGGGTAAACTGTGTTGCCTGCAACTGGGTCACCAGAACTGAATTCAGGGAGACCCTGGGGGCTGAGAGCCTCTGCTCTCCTCCAATGGACACTTCTGTGACGATGACTCAGCTTCACACACCCATATCTGCTCATCACTGTGGTGCGGGAAGTGGGAGAAAGAAAGGTTTTACCCCAGGAACAGGCTAGTTCTGGGGAAGAGTTGTGAGCTGGTGATCTGGGGCTAGGATGGGCTCCGTCACGGAGCCAAGACCTAGCTGCACCCCAGGGTACCTCCACGAAAGCCACCCAGAGCCATCCCCATTTGCCTCCATTGCTCTGTGCTTGCACTGGGCCGTCCTTTGCATGAAAGCACTGGAACCCTTCGTATTTACGCGCACAGCTTGTGAAAGGCGATGTGGGGAAGCATAGTGCTCATCACGCTGGATCTGACCACTGACCACTCGGATGAACTAGGAGCCCAGGGCTAAGAGGAGCGGGCAGGAGGCAGGGCTCACTGCAAGGCCACGGTCTGCCTTCCTTCAAACAACAGGCTGTTTCCTTCACCTCCGAAGCTCCTTTGTGCTCGCAAGCAGAGCAGAGATGCTACCTAGTACAGTATGGCAGCACTCCCTAGTGGGCCATTTAATTCCTGGTCCCCAAAGCACTGAACCCGAATGCTTAAAAACGCATTCTGCAATTCATAAACTCAGATAGATTTGGTTTGTTGTAGGAGAGAACTGGCCTGTTGTGCTACTGAGCATGCTTCAGCGGTCCCTCAGGTCTCAGCTCAAAGTCACCTCAGTGGGGGCCTCCCTGCCAGCCCCTCTCATACAGCCCCTTCCTTTTCCCCGGCACCTGCTTCATTCTTTTCAAAGCTCTTATCAGTGCCTGCCATTGATAATGCTCACCCTTGGATTATCTCCCTTCCCCCATGTTATTCGATTCCATGGGAGCAGATTTTTTTTTGTCTGTTCCCTGTGGTGCCCCATACCCAGCCCTGGGCCTGACACCAGCCGATACCTAGGCACCGTGTGTGGGACAGACGTGGGGATTGCAGGGACAGGATAGAGGCTGGAGGAGATGTCTCGGTTTCTTTCGGGAAGACCCTGATGCCCTCCTGCTACCTCCTGGTCAAGAGGTGCCCAGCTTGGCCTGGTACCCAGTGGGATAAACTTACCCCAGACACAGACCTCCTGATAGGATGTACCTGGCACTTGCTCAAAGCTACTCAGAGCCATGGAAACAGGGCATGGAGTAAAGGCTACACAAAGGGGTCATTCCTTTGTTGCTCTCCAGGGGCCGGGGCCCAACTTTCACCCCAGGAGGGGCTGCTGAGGAACGTGTGGAGGGGGTGGCTTGGGTTTTCAGGAAGCAGCCCTTTGGACACTTGGGCTCAGGCGTGGCTGGGCAAGGCTGGGTTTGGACTGCCGGAAGTGCTGCAGGGAACTCACTGCTCATGGAGGGGCTCAGCCAGCGGCCTACAGCCCCACATCCCCTGAGGGTGCCACATCCTACAGAGGCATGTGGTGGGGAGAGGAGTTGTGGGCTACACTGGGTGGAGCTGGCTTTTGGAGTTGGGACGTGGTGCCCCAGCCCCAGTACCTGATTTTCTCTTGGTGACAGGTGCCCATCTAGGCAGATTCCTTCACCTTCTAACCCACAATCCATCCCCAATCTGGGCAACCTCTGAAGGTGTGGAGCACACTTGACAGCAACAAACACTACACGCAAATGAAATTAAATAAGTAATATTCCTTCACGTGGCTTTTTTTTTTTTTTTTTTTTTTTTTAATTTTAAGCAACACCAACAATTGCAACTGCAAAGGCCAAGGGAAAAAAAGGCAAAAACACCCCACCTCCTCCGAGCGGAGCGCCAGCGGCCGGCTCTGGGATTTGCATGACAAAAGCACTCGACAAACAACAACAAATTGCCAGCTTGTCGGGGGCCGCAGGGCGCGCGCGACACCTGGCGTGTTCCTCTGGGCGGCGCTGGGCTCCGGGGCCCGCGGGAGGGGCCCGCGGCAGATGTTCGGGGACAGGCCCGGCGGGGGCGGGGCCGCGGGGGTCCAGCCGCCAGAGCAACGGAGCCGTGACCGTGGCCAGAGAGATGGCTCGGCAACCTCCACCTCCCACTCGGGACAGGTGCGAGGGGCGGGGCGGGGGCGCCGGCTGCGCTCAGAGCCGGGAGAGGGATGCGGGGCCGGTGAGGGACGGAATTGGGCCGCTTTCTCCCTGCTGCCCGCGTGCAGCCATCCTGACCTTAGACCTGGCCGGCGCCCACGGGCACACCACGCGGGCACCAGGCAGGCCGCGAGCTGCCCTCGGCCCAGTAGCCGGGCCCCTTCTGCCCGCGTGTGCGCCCAGGCTGGTCTGGGAGGGGGAGCGCGTGACGAGGCAGCGGCCAGCTCCCCCAACGTGAGGCCCAGGCAGATGGCTGGCCAGAGCTAAATTGATTCCTAATGATTTGTGTCTCTCCCCTGCCCGGCAACGGGTAACTTTTCATTAGAGACACAGATGTCTTCATAAGGCGATGCCAGGGCCCTCCCACAGCAGCCCCAGCACCCCTCCACTCTGCTGCAGACATGGGGGTGTCACAGGGGTGAGAGGGTGGGAGGACTGAAGGGTCCAGGCGGAGGCCTGCCACACCCAGCAGTCTGCTGTCTGCAGGTTGCAAGTGGCAGCTGCCCACTCCCCCTGACCACAGCAGCCCCTGACCTGCTCTTGCAGTGACCGCTGGGGCCACCTCCTAGGCCCTGGGCTGTGTGGGTGCTCCAGTATCACTCCCTCTCCCTCTCCAGCAGGCCTGTCTGGTGGTCATCACTCTGCAGCCTCCCTGTCATGCCCACCGCTCCCCCTTGGCCTCCACTCACTGTCCCCAGAGTAAGTTAGCCACCCACCCCTACAGATCCAAGTCTCACCCGTCCATTGGCAGCCCTCAAACTCCGTCTAAGGCCCATGGCCATGGGGTTTCCCATATCTGCCTGGGCTTCCATCACTAGTTCTGTCTACGTATGCCCTCACCATGTCACCTCCACAATGCCACGTTCACTCTCCTTGGCAGAGGCAAGTGGACAAGGAGGCAGAGGCTCACTTCCTCCCGCAGTTCTGTTTGCACCTCTCTTGTGGCACTTACAACCCACGGTCCTGGTGAGAATGCTTTTTTGTGTGCTTCTCCCACCATTTCCTCCTGCACTGCTTCATTGGGTGGGTGATGACTGCGCCCACGACAGGCTGGGCTGTGTGTTAAAGGCCAGACACGTTCCTTCTTCTCTCCCAGGCTCTTGCAAGCTGCAGTCTGAGCTGACCCCTCAGCACCCTTCCCGTTCCTGCACCACACACTTCACGCCTAGCAGGTACTCATTGGAGATTTGTAGGGGCAGGGAACAGCAATAGCTTGGTGTCCGCTATAGTGGTTTGTCATTTTGAGATCAGTAGTTCTTCTCTGGGGTCTTCTTGTAAAACACTGAGCCCCTGAGGGGTCAGGTGAGTGAGGTGTGAATGCGAGGGTCCCCATCTCACAGCGTGAATCTGTTGTTTTCTGCTTCTTGCCTGGGCGTACGACTCTTTCAAGTGGTAGAGATGCTGTAGGCCAATCTGATTGACCTCTTGGTTGTTGGGGGTCAGCCCAGCTTGCCAGGTACTGAGCACTCCAAGCGCACACACAAGTACCAGACCCAGTCCTGATGCCCCCACAGGGAAGCCAGAGCAGAAAGGAAGCTGGCATCAGGGCACCCAGCTCCCCATGGTGGGAACTCCCCAGCCTGGGATTCAAAGCCCTCCCAGCCACCCCCAGCCAGCTTGATCCACCTAACTCCCCGGATCCCAGCCACACCTGCTTTCTTTTTGTCCAGCTTCCTTCTTGGACCCTGGCAATTTTGTCTCACTCACTCTTCCTCGACATCTTTGGTCGTCACAGGTCCCCTTTCTGATACTCTCCCCATTCTTGCCTGTCTGGGAATATACAACCCATGGTCCCAGGCCAGGTTAAGGATTCTGTCTTGTCTGCGGGTTCTTTTTCTCTGTCCATGAGTACAGGACCACAGGAAGCCTCTGACTTCTCACATTTCCCTCAGGACCCAGCAAAGATGCATTTGGATGTGCTTGTGGGATGTGAGGTTGCCAGTTCCTCTGCCTGCCCTGCCAGCAGCCACACGCCACTGTGACACCTGGCCTCAGTACCCTTGTGCAGCCTGTGACCACACAGTACATGTGACAGGGCTTGAAGCATGTGTTGTTGAAGATGAGAGATCCAAATTCTTGTCCTAGCTGTGCTGCCCTTTTTCCATCTGTAAATTTTTGGCAATTGAAAACATGCCTCAAGATGGTAGATGGGAATAGGTTTTCAGAAGGATTAAAAACAGAAACAAATAAAAGAGCAGGGTGAATGAGTCACAGATAAAGGCTGATGGGGTGAGCAGCTGTGAGGGTAAGATGTCTCCACTGCTCACAGCTGTGTCCTCTGCAATAAGTTTGGCACATAGTAGGTGCTCAGTAAGCCCTGGTTGAGTGAATGCAGCTGCACTGTCTTACCAGTGCCCTTATAAGAGACAGTGTGGCTGGGCACCGTGGCTCATGCTTGTAATACCAGCACTTTGGGAGGTTGAGGTGGGCAGATCACAAGGTCAGGAGTTCGAGACCAGCCTGACCAACATAGTGAAACCCTGTCTCTACTAAAAATACAAAAATTAGGTGGGTGTGGTGGTACACACCTGTAATCCCAGCTACTCAGGAAGCTGAGGCAGGAGAATTGTTTGAACCAGGGAGGTGGAGGTTGCAGTGAGCTAAGATTGCACCACTGCACTCCAGCCTGGGTGACAGAGAGACTCCAACAAAAAAAAAAAAAAAAAAAAGAAAGAAAAAAAGAAAGAAAGAGAGAGAGACAGGATGAACGAGGCAGGTGACTGGACAAAACTGGAATCACTTTGAGTCTGTGACTGGGCTCAGTCTGGGTTGGGGGATTGGGATTCTTTCCCCCACACCTTGTAGAGTGTGCACCCATGACCTGAGGCTCACTGGCAGCACAGCCAAGCCACCACGTGTGTTCCTCCCAGACAGCCCTCCTAGAGGGAGCCAAGAACCTATCCTTTCTACCTCCCCAGGATCTTTGAGGCACTCACCCTGCTCATATCTTTTGTTTTTCTTAATTAAAGGAGCAAGAGCCAGGATTCCGTCTCAGAGGGTACAGGCTTGTGTCTGGATGTCTTCATTTTGGACAAGCTATTGGTGTGCCTGCCTGTGTGGCAGCTGGACGCTGGGCCTCCTGGAGCCCAGAGGGGAGATGAGCAAACTGCAGCTCAGCCCACGTACCTCCCTTGCCCCTGTCACCTCCCAGCTCCCCACAAACCCTCATGCCTCCCAGACATTATAAGGACTGCTGCGGTCCTCTCTGAAGATGCAAAGCAGCTATTCCATCCTCAGCTCTGCCCCTCAACTCTCTGAACTCCCTGCAGTGCTTGCACACCCAACCCCACACCCTCCATTTAAAGAGCCTGGGTGCATTTGTGCACCAGGCATCTTGGCAGACACCTCATTTACTCAGGGAGATTTGCCAGACTCTGTGGTAGGCCTGGGGCTTGGGGCCAGGCTGGACAAAGCCACGATCCCTGCCCCCCAGGAGTTTCCATTCTAAACTGCAGCTGGGCTGGGCTGGGGCAGGACCATCTGGGTTGCCCTGGGTACCCAGGACCATCTGGGTAGCTCCAGGCTTTGGTTTTCTCATCTGCAGATTGAAGGGATTGGTTGGGATCCCTAAGCTGCACTGAGGAGTGCTGGAGAGTCCACGGGTGGGGAGAGATGGAGGCTGGGCAGGCTGGGTTCTGAGCTTCTCCTGGCCATTTCCTCCACAGCTGCACAAGTCATGCTGCCCAGAAACCAGGCCCAGGGTGTACAAACCATGCCTGATGGATGATCAGCTCCTGGCTTACAGCACACTCTATATTTGTAAATAACATTGGCTGTAGAAGAACCCTGTGAGGCGGGTATGTTGGCTTTTTATCAGAGAAGGAGTCCAGTCTCAGCTGGGGTAGAGTGGAGCTGGGGATCGAACCCAAATCTCTCTCTGAGCCCTGTACCTCTGAGGAATCTTGTCCCCAGACCCCGGGGGGGCTCCTTGGATGTGCTTTGTGCCAACACAAGGTCAGCTCTGCTCTTTCAAGCAGGGGATCCTCCCACTCTCTATCCTGATGATAGGGCTGCCTCCTCCATCTAGTGTCCCCCACCTGGGCCTGGGTCAATGGCAACAGCCATGGCAGCAAGTCTGTAGAGAGGCCCTGAGCCCATCCAGAACGTGAAGGGCAGGTGCTTCAGGGAGGACAGGTGTGTCAGTGAGCTGTCGGCCCTTGCTGCTGGGAGGGAGGGAGGGAGGATGGAGAGCTTTTACAGCCTGTGAGCCTTCCCCCATTTCCTTTCAGTAGTAGGCTAGGCCAAATTACTTTCTCCTCTAAAGTTCCGGAGTTTGGAGTCAGAAGGCAGAGGGGGCCAGAAAAGTGGGGAAAAGTGGGCAAAGAGGGCCAGGATGACAGTGACAGTCCCGTACTGGGAGGATGGGTTTCGGGAGGAGAGCTGTTCTGTTGTGAATGATGACCTTTAGAGAGAAGAAATCTCTCTTCATGGCTTGTGGCTTCACACATGTGGCTGCTCCATGATGTAGCTCTGGCATGTGAGGGGCTTTGAGGAACAGATATCCTGCTGATCTCGAGGAAGTGCCCATTGGGCCAGTGGGAGGAGGCTTCCTGCTGTGGCCCAGGAGTGAGGCGACTGGCCCCTCACAGGGGGCTTCTGCGGAGATGTAAGGCTGTAGCCCCTCCTTCCATCTCCATCTCACCCTCCTCCTCCTCCCTGGCCCACAGAGATCCTCCCAAGGAGGCCCATTGGTGAAAGGGCCAGGGACACGCACCAGCCACTAACACTGCTTGAAGCCCCTGATCTTTGTCTCTCTCCAAGGTGTGGGGATCCCTGAGAGTGGTGGAGCTGAGCAGGTAGGGCACTGTGCTTGTGGTCACTCGAGATCGCACTATGGGCCCAGCCACCTTGGACACATTCCTTCACCTGCCAGGTCCTAGGTTCTTCAACTGTAAGATGGAAGTGGCTACATCCTGAGTGGCTGAGGATTTACAGAGATCCCATGTGTGCATGTAGATTTCAAACTGCCCATGCTTCACACGTGACTGCTTTGTCCTGCCAATTACCTTCCCACCTGTGGGTGAGGCCTGCCCACTGCTTCTTACTCTAGGAAACCTCTTTCAGGGCAGCGTTTCTATTGTAGTGGGCACTGTACTGGATGATAGGGCACCCAAGCTGCATAACGCACGGAGATGCTTACAGGTGTTTTTTGTTCAGAAATACTTGCTGATCACTGCTGTGGTGTGAATATTTACCCCTTTCAAAACTCACACTGAAATTTAATTGCCATTGTGACAGTATTAAGGGGTGGGACTTTTTTTCTTTTTCTTTTCTTTTTTTTTTTGAGACAGAGTTTCCCTCTTGTCAGCTAGCCTGGAGTGCGGTGGTGCGATCCTGGCTCACTGCAACCTCTGCCTCCTGGGTTCAAGTGATTCTCCTGCCTCAGCCTCCTGAGTAGCTGGGATTACAGGCATGCACCACCAGACCTGGCTAATTTTGTATTTTTAGTAGAGACAGATTTCTCCATGTTGGTCAGGCTGGTCTTGAACTCTTGACCTCAGGTGATCCACCAGCCTCAGCCTCCCAAAGTGCTGAGATTATAGGTGTGAGCTACTGTGTGTGGCTGGGGTGGGACCTATAAGAGGTGATTAGGCTGTGAGGGCTCTGCTATGGTGAATGGATTCATGTCGTTATCATGAAAATGTTCCTGTGAGAGTGGGTTCCTGATAAAAAAGGATGAGCTTGCCCCCTTTTTTCTCTCTGCCTCATGCACTTGCTTCCACTTCTGTTTTTCCTCCTTGGGATTATGCAGTAAGAAAGCCCTCAGCAGACGCTGGCTCCATGCCCTTGGACTTCTCAGCCTCTCCACTGTAAGCCAAATAAGCCTCTATTGTTTATAAATTACCCACGCTCAGGTATTTTGTTATAGCAGCAAAAAATGGACGATGACCATCACTAACACGATGCCTGGTATCCAGAGGGGGCTTTTACTAACAGGCTGGACCACAGTTTCTCTAGAAGGGCCCACATAACAGAAACACAAGGTGCCTGAGATACACCTGCCAGGTGTCCATAATCAGGATCATTTTGTAACAGCTGCACACCTGGAGTATGTGACCTTGCCTAGATTTGGAGGCAGGCAGGCAAAAATGGTTGGTCCATGTGGTAGGTGAGCCTACTGTGGTCCTGATTGAGGAAGACGCTTGCCTATCTAACTAGCTATGTGACCTTGGGCAAATCAATTCAGTTCTTTTAGCTCCAATTTCCCCAAGCACATCCTTTTCAGGGTCTGCTCTGACTCGATCATTCCTTGATGTTTTGCTTCTTGCCCATGCAGATGAACCTCACTGATTTAGGTCCACTGGGAGAGGAGATGCCCAGGGAAAAGCAGATGCCAGAGGCAAGCTGGTGAGATGGTTGGTTTTATGTATGGCCATGGCTAGGCTGTAGCATGCACCTTAATTAATCAAACCCCAATCTAGGTGTACAATCTACAAATATTTGCCTTGAAGTAAAGGAGGGTATGTAGGTGGGCCTCATTCAATCAGTTGAAAGCCCTTAAAAGCAAAACCAAGATTTCTTTGAGGAAGAAGAAATTCTGCCTCAAGACTGCAGCTTCGACTTATGCCTAAAAAATTCCAGCTTGCTGCTCTGCCCTACAGATTTCAGACTTCCCAGTGCTCCCACCATCACATGTGCCAATTCCTTGAAATAAACATTTATATATGTACATATATAAATATACACATACATGTGTATATATATGTACATATAGGTATATGTATGTGTGCGTATGTGTGTATATATATTTATATGTATGTGTGTACACACACATATATACATACATGTGTACATATATACATACACGTATATATATAACTTCTATTTCTCTGGAGAGCCCTGACTGATACACCTGGCTCAAGAATATCTCCAAAGAAATGTGTTTGTTGCATTCATGTTCTTTCAGCAAATACTACTTAGATCAGATGGTCAATTCCACTAAATGGAGAAGAATCGTTTGTAGCTAGGTCCATCCACTGGTCTTCAAACCATATACTGGAGCACTTAAAATACATTGAACCAATTGCCCAGCCCAGCTTCCCACACCAGACTTTGTGTTCTCAACCCAGCCAGCCTGCCCATGGGATTCACAAAGGCAAGCTGGATTCTGCGATCCCAGACCCAGAAGAGATGCGGTTCACGGGAACCTCTAGTTTTTGAGAAATTTGACTGGTGTCTATTTTACTGTCATGAGCAGATGATGTTCTTTGTTTATGAGAGAAATTAGGCCAAATCCAAGTTTTCCACAGATGGAGATGCCTGAATTATTGATCAGAGGCTCATGAATTGGGTTCTGGCAAATGACAGGGCTGAGGGTGGCTGATTTGTGTGTCACTATGGGAACAGCTTGATACCAGCGGGGCCTGGGCCCTTCTGATGTGGTGCCGGGCCTGGCAGGGGCCCCGGGGGCTGGCTCTGAGAATGGGGTAGGTGTGGGGTTCCTTCCTCAGCTGCTTCTGCTGGGCTCCACTGGGTCCTAGAGAGCTGTGAGGCAGGGCTTAGGCGAGGGTCTGGACTGGCAGCGGGGATGAATGATCAGGCTCCAGCAGCCCCTCTGCTGGACCCCTAGATGGTTGTAGGTAGGCCTTCTTCACTCAGAAAAGAAAGCGATGGAAATGGAGATGTTCATTACAACTTCCCTTCTCCCACCACGTCATCCTCTCCTTTAAAATCAAACTGCAAGGCCAGCTGATGAAGCCTTTCATGTGGTTGGCTGTGTCGGCAGCTCAGCAAGCACTTAGTGTGTGGAGGCCCTGTTCTGGGCTCTTGATGAGCATTACTGCGTCATGGAAGAGGCAGTGAGCTCTGATGTGTGGGGGAAGGACTCAGGAAAGTGCCTTTCAAAGTGTGATCTGGCTATCTTACAGACCAATATTAACTTCAGTTCACTGAGCACAGGTCAAGGCTGCCCATGCATTCACTCATTGGTCTTCAGAACAGCCCTATGAACCAGTTCTGTTGACAGTGCAACCAAGACACAGAAACATCCAGGGGTTTATCCAAGACTTCCCAGCCTGTGAGCCATAGATCCCAGCTCAGGCAGTGTTCTACCCTTCCATGACATGGATCTGAGACTTCCCTGGCACCAGCCATGAGCCAGAAATCCTTAAGTCTTTAGCTTGTAGTTGAATGGGGAGATTGACAAGGACACTATCCAGCATTCTTCTCACCCGAGCCTACTTACACAGGGCCGGCCTCTCACCTCCCTGGGGCTGCAAGGTGTTACTCAGCTCAAAAAGGGATATTACATTTCAAGCTCTGCGTTGGCGTGACCTGGGCCTGGCATGATCCATAAGGACGCCTGGGCCAGACCCCAGGTCTTCCTGCCTGTTCAGGTGCATCAGTCTCTGGCTGTGAACCACTGTCTCCTTGGGGCTGTCTGACCTTAAAACCTAACGTTGAGTACACCTTCAGTTTGCTAGCGAGTTGGGACAAATCACTGCAGCTCTCTGGTCCTCCAACCCCATCACCCGAACCCCAGGCATCTGGACTCTTTGCCTCTGGGCTTTCTTCCTTTTTTATTTCTGAGGCCACCTGGAGGGGACCTGCCCCTTCTCATGCTGAGGCGGTGAACACATGATCCGGTGGGAATGAGCAGGGAGGCTGCCGAGGTGAATCTGTAAGTGTTTGGTCTGAACCACTTTAATTTGCATTCAAG
Organism: Cheracebus regulus; assembly: GCA_963574635.1. Lineage (NCBI taxonomy): Eukaryota > Metazoa > Chordata > Mammalia > Primates > Pitheciidae > Cheracebus > Cheracebus regulus. Next base: position 162,587 of record CAUYQU010104207.1, on the reverse strand, counting down.
TTTAATTACCATCCGTCTTTCAGGTTGCCCACATGGGAGAAGAGGCACTGGGGCCCCAGGGATGTTTGCTTCTGCTCCTAGACGCTCCTATCACATGTGCCTGGAACATATACCGCTGCCCACCTCCATGCACCTGTCCATTTCCAGGGTCTCAGGGTAGGGGATACCCCAGGGAGCTGCCCCTTCTCTCACCTCTTTGAGCCTGGGTGGACCCCACCCTCTGTCCTTGTGTTCTGAGTGGGAGCCCCGTCTAAATCCTTCTAGCTTGGAGGTGGTAGGTGGAAAGTGGGTGTAGGGTAGGGTGGGGGTAGAAGCTCCCTGTCATTCTTTATTCCAGCAAAGAGCCAGAGTCTGAATGTGGAAAAGGTGAAGAAGAAAGGCAAGTAAGTCAAAGAGGAAGTAAAAGTTCAAGCCAAGAGGAACTTCTAAAATTCAAAATGTCTTCCCCCCCATAACAGAGCTCCCCACCTTGCCCACACCCAGCTGATTCTGCCCTGGGGACTGGCCAGGGCTGTTCCTTCTCTTCTGGGCAGCTCTGTGCCCTTCCACAGCCTATCAAGTTCAAAGTTCCTGCAGGCCTAGCTCAAGGCCCCCTCTTCTGAGGAGCCTTCCCTGGGCCCTTCTCCCCCAGCCTTTCTCTGCCCTCCCTGCATGACCTGAGCAGGCCCTGGTCCTGGAACGCATGGGGCCCCATGTGGCTTCTCGTGGCTCTGTGGGGGTTGGCATCTTTTTCCTCACCGAGCGGGCTCTCCAGCCCCAGGGAGGAGGGCTGGGAGGAAGAGAAGGAGGAGGTGGCAAAGATGCCTGAGCTGAAACAGTGAGAGTGAGGGGAGAGGTGGGGTGAGGAGGGGAGAGAGGTAGAGAGAGAAGGAAGAGGGCTGGGGTCAGGGGAGGGAGGGCCAGCCAGCAGCCCTCATTGGACTAAACACAGTCCCAGGACAGCACATCATTCGGGCCTGAGTCAGCAAGTTTCACCTATAATTTCTTAAGCATCTATCAGGCCACTGTCTCCCTGCCCCCCTCCATGAGACGAGCAGCCGCTTCAAAGGGAGCCTGGGAGCGAAAGCCTCATTTAGCAAATGAGGAGAATGTTTAAAAATAACACGAGGAGTCGCCCTCCGTGGAGGCGAGGCCACCCCTCCCCTGAGGCTCTCTGAGCTCCTCCCCCTGTCGCACAAGGCCCACAGGGAGGGCTGGGGACAAATGGCTGGAGTGGAGGCACGGAGCCCTGTGACTCCATGTTTGCATGTGATTCCGTGTGACAGTGCGTAGCGAGGGGGTGGTGGGCAGGTATGCTGGCAGGGGCCTCGGTCGCTGTGTGGCCTGACCCAGCTGTGCCTGATGGTGTGTAATCCTCTAGAAGTGGGGCTGAGAGGGCTTGGGACAGGCAGGACAGTGCAGGTGTGTGTTCTTCCCAGAAGGGTGGCCCTGGGCAGAAGCGTGAGTGACGTGTCGGAGTTTCCAGAACCCACAGTAAATGACGTGTGAAGGGTCATGTGGACATGGTGCCTGGGACAGAGGCAGTGACCTCCTGGGTTAGGGCTGCTCATCCCCTCTTCCGAGATGGTCTCAGCTACGCCGACTCCCCTGGATTTGGCCCCAGTTCTCATTCTTGTTCTCAGAGGTCCACTTCCTCACCTCAAGGCTCTTGGTACCCATGGCTGGCCTTGGCCTGGCCTTGCCCCCTACCCGGAGGCCATCTGTCCAGGAGGCACTCAGGGTGCTTTTACAGTCAACATCTTCCACCTGAAGTGGGATTTTTGACCACCATTCCCAGATTCCCTCCTGGGGCCTGGCCAGGACTTCTCATGCCTCATCACAGTTACTCCTCAAACAGCTCCATGGGCCGGCCTGAGTCAGCAAGTTTATTAACCCTACATCATAGACAGACAGCTACAGCTTGGAGACGTCGAGGCACATGCCCTCCAGTACATCCCCCAATCCCTTGAGTTCCTGCTCAGCTCATGTCTGGTTCTCTATCTCAAAGGGTAGCAGAGGGTCTCAGTCACATAGTGGAGGGGTTCTCTGCTCTCCAGACTACACCCCACAGAAGAGGAGGCCCCCCCATATTTCCAAATCCTGGAGTGCCTTCATGCAGGGGGCCTTTAGAGTGAAGTGTTTGTTTCAGCTTATTAATTCACTGGCAAAGAGGTGGAGTAGGATCCAGGGAAGAGACACAGGGCCGGGAACTTGAAAAACAGGAGTCCAGGCCCTGCCTGAGGGGCATGTGCACACCTGGATGCCCAGGGCCCTCCCGAAGCCATGGGACATCTCACACGGGGGCTGTGCCTAGGCCTGGACATCACCCCAGCCAGGACTGCCTGGCCAGGCCTGCAGCAGCACTCTCACCCCATACACTTTGGTTCTTGGGGAGCTCAGCTCACAGAGGACTCAGAGGCACCCCAAGAAAGCACAGAGAGCAAGGATGGAGAATGTATATCTTGTGACCAAGACCAGTGTGGAGGTGTGACTGCCTTAACAGTGAGGTTCGAGGCACTCAGAAAGCCCCTCTTTCCAGCATTTTCCCTGCTAATCTGCTCTGGTGGCTGGCATGCCACCATTAGCACTCATTTTGGGGCTGACCACTGCCCATCCTTTGTTGTATGCTTTTCCTTGCCTCAGCATTCATATTAGTTCTGTTCCACTCTCTAAAATGTCTTTGCTATTTGTCCCACCAAACAAACTTTCCTTGTAAAAAGAAGAAAACATCCATCACGCACCTGCACCCAGCCCTTCACCCATGGGGCCACTCCCTGCTCTGAGCTGGCTGGGCTGGGCTCTGAAGGTAGGCTCCAACCTCCCCCATGCCCTTTCCTTCAGAGTCCTGGTTCCTCCAGCTATTCCTCATAGGACTTGTGTTCCCGACACTTCTTCCACGTTGTCATCCTGTCATTTTCACTAAGAGCTGAGTGTCTAGTCATTTGACAGTGCTGTCCACAGGTCCTATGGAATTGGGCCTCCCTGTGGGGGAGGAGTTTCCCCAGGCAGAGGCATGAGCCTCAGGGATGATCACATCTCCTCCACCCTCCCACCCTTGCCCCTTCCTCTGCTAGTTCAGATCTCTGCACCCCAGGCGTGCTCTGCTCAGCCTCAGGATGGGGTAACCATCCCACCACCTCTGCCCAGTTCTTTCCCTGTGTTGTACATGCCACTTCCTGCTTCTACCCTTCCCTCGAAGGGGGCTCTGCCTGGGAACCCAGGAGACCAAGTGGGTTTGGAGAACTAGCAGAGAGATGTGTACACCTCACCAGCAAGGCCAGCAAGGCCCATCTCTGTGTTCCAAAATGCAGGGGAAGCCTTCTCTCTATAACCATCATTTACTTCACTTATAAAATAGGGCTGGGAGCTCCACACTGGAGGGTCTGTAAGATTGCTTCCAGTTTTAAGAACCTGTGGCTATGTCCTTCCCGCTAAAAGCAGGAGTCTCCTGTCTACCTGTTGAGGGAAGAGGGTAGTGGGCTGTGGCTGTGGAGGGAGAGTGCCAGTGAGATATTAGTGGGGGAGGTCCCATCGTCCCCATCCATTCCCTTCACACATCATTTCCATCACTTCAGGCCAGGGATGGGGTGGTGGTGGGGGGCTGGGCTGGCCCCTCTCCAGCCGGGAGTGGAAAAATCCATCACGAACCTAACATATATTTTAAAATAACTTACATGCATAACACCCCCACGCTCCCATTTCTGAGTCTCAGATCTGATTATCTGCAGCTCTCTTTCTCTCTCTCTTTTTTAATAAAAAATTGCTATAAATCTTTTTGTCATAGAAGATATAAGACGCAGGTTCACCGGAGAAACTGCCTCGCTGAGTTGTTTCATAGGGTGTTTGGTGCCCTGCTCCATTTTAATTTTTTTTAAAACTCCCCTGCAGCCCAAACTGAATTTCAAAGAATATGAGGAGTAAAGGAAAGCTGTCCCTGGTTGGCTTTAAAGGAGGGAAAGCAGTCAGCTGAGATGGGATGACACGCCCATCCCATCTCTATCCTCAGAGCCCCACACATGCACCCCAGTTCAGTTCGGTCAGTGGGACTGCAGAAGAGGGAGGAGAGATTCCCCAGCATGAGGCCACAGGATACCTCACTAAAAACACGGCTTCTACCGGAAAGGTCTCTCTGCCTCCCACATACGTCCCTATCCGTCTGGTCTAGGCAGACGGTCCTGTGCTATGGGCTGCTGGAATGGAAAAGAGGGCACATGGGCTGCTGGACCTTGGGGGAATGTGGGCTGTGGGGCCACTGAGGACCTGCATGATAAATCATCACCAGATAGATAACGTGGAAGATGGCCTTTTGCTGAGCAATTGTTGTCCCAATATACCTGACCCATTTGTTATCAAGGTACAAAGCACGTTGAAGGAAGAAAATATTTTCTTGGATGCTCCATTGTGGGTCAGGGTTGAAGAAAAGGAAAACCCTCCAATGTGGCCTGTGATAGGCAGCACTTTGAGTGCAGGGCCGTGTAGTCAGCAGGCATTCAGCAGCTGGACCTCAGGGAATATAAGTTGGGTAGGGCAGGTAGAAGAATTGGACCTTTGGAAGAAAGCCAGGAAAGGTATTGTGGGGTTATGGGGAAGTGGGGGAATGGGGAGAGCCAGGAATTCAAGGTGGGTCTGTCTAGGTGAGGATGAAGGAGACCAGTTTGAACAAAGGGGAACGTCTGGGAGACTGCTGATGTCTATCACCCATCCATGCAAAGGTGGAATGTCAGACCCCACTTGGTTAGACCTTTGGAAAGGCAGCATGGTTTACTGAAACAAGAAAACAAACCTTAGGATCTAATAGGCCTACTGCTTACTCTTCTTTGGACCTGGGTCAGTTTCCTTATATCTTTGTGCCTCACTTTCCTCACTTGCAAGACAGAGAGGATGATGTTATCTGCAGAACTGCTGTGGGGGTTAAAGGCACCAGTACACATAAAGCTGGGCACACGGGCAGCTCTCCGAAAACATTGTCCCTACCCCACAACATCACTCCAGGGAGAGGGCTGCTGAATATTTGCTCCAGTTCCTGCCAGGCCCTTTTTAGAACAAGGCAGGTTTTGCCAGCCCAGCATGAGTGAGCAGACATGGCACCTGCCTGGCCATTCCTGGGTCCCATCACTTCATGGGCTGCTGTTGGAGAAGACACATTTTTTTTTTTGAGACGGAGTCTTGCTCCAGGCTGGAGTGCAGTGGTGCGATCTTGGTTCACTGCAACCTCTGCCTCCTGTGTTCAAGTGATTCTCCTGCCTCAGCCTCCTAAGTAGCTGGGACTATAGGCACGTGCCAGCAAGCCCAGCTAATTTTTGTATTTTTAGTAGAGACCAGGTTTCATCATGTTGGCCAGGCTGGTTTTGAACTCTTGAGCTTGTGATCCGCCCACCTGGGCATCCCAAAGTGCTGGGATTACAGGCGTGAGCCACTGTGCCCGGCTGGAGGAGACACATTTTATCCATGTTTAATAAAGTTCAGTGGTGTGGCAGCTCATGAGTCACAGTGTAACACAAGAGAATGGATACCAGATACATATATGTGTGTGCATGTGTACATGTCTGTGTGTATATACATGTATGCATATGTGTATACATATATGTGTATGTGTGTAGATATACACACACATACATACACACACATGCACATGTTAGGATGTTCAGGCTTACTACTCTTATTAACCTGGTTCACAGCCTGGGGCCCGATTTAATATATGAAGTGCAATGGCAGGTCTGCATCCGTCCTTCCCTCCCCTGCTCCCTGCCTTCTGTCTGCTCTCCAGGACAACACCACACACATGCCATATTGGATTCCATTTTGGTCCTATTTGAATAAGCAGGAGATTAAATAATGAATGAGATTCCCATTAGCTCAATTTTTTGGGGGCATATTTCAGGCAACCTTTTCCCTTTTAAATCAAATCTGCTTTGTACCACAGAATATTTTTACATTGATTTGGGGATAAAAAGGATTTTTTAAAAAGGACTGGTTAAACCACAACTCTGTGTGTACTGACATTTGGCTTACACAGAATACTAGTGAGGGGAAGTGGCTGGGATGCAGTTGGAAGGCAGAAAGTGGAATTTGGAACACTGAATCACTGGGATGCTAGCTCCGCCTACCTTCCCTCTCCCCACCTCACTGCTCTCCTCTCTCCCACGCCAGGGCCTGCTGCTCCTAGACTGATGGGCTCAGGAAGACAAGAGGCTCCTTTGTTCTTATTGGTAAGCAGGGCTATTTATGAAAATTCTACCTCATCCATGATGGGAATCACAAGCAACACACTCATCTTTCGGGAAGCCTCCTTTTTTTGAGTTGAGGCTACTGCCTTTCTCTTAGGAAGACTCTGAGCCACATCTTTCAAAAGACTGCAAGGGACCAAGCACCCAACTTTTCAGGAATGTAAAAATCTGCTGCTTCTCAGCTCCCCTGACTACACACATGGAAAAATCAAGAAGGTTTTTTTTTTTTTGGACAGAAGGATGTGAGAGGAGGAAGCCTGGAGATTCCATACAAGTTTGGCAAATCTGAAGGCCTCATCACACTTCACTTTATGATTTTTCCCGTTTCCTAGAATGGGAGGCAGCGTTGGGAAGACCCAGTTCTCGGCTCCTGTCCCCTTGGCTCTTCTCGGAATTTCCCAGCTGCCCTTTGCTGAGTCCCAGACACGGCTCCTAAGTCTGAAAGTCTGGATTCAGGCTGGGCACACTGGGGCACCCTCCCCCAAACACAGGCTTCTCTTTTTGGTCCTGTCCCACTGCCCAGCTCTTCAGGGTGCAAGGTCCTTGTTGCTGCCTGCTCTGTGGTGTGTGGGAGTCTTTGTCTCCACTCCACCTGACCATCTCTCTCGTAGCTCTGGTTCTAGGGAGCGCAGATGCCATGTCCTAGTCCTGCATGGGTCCCTCTCCAGAAAGCAGGCAGAGAGGTCTGTCGATTCACTGTGGGATCCCCCGCACTGGGTGCTCAGAACGTATGGGTTGGCTGAATGACTCCGAGTGAAGACTCAGAGGGTGGGGGCAGGAGCCAGGACTGCTGACTGTCCTCAGATACCCAAAGGGTGGTCATGCGGAAGAAACCCTGAGCCTGACCTACATACCCATGTGCTGGGAAACGTGGCTCTTCCCGGCAATTTGATTTCCCACATGAATAAACACTTTCCCACTGGCTTTCTGGGAGGACTGACCAAAACCTGGGAAGGGGTTGGTGCCTCTTGCCCCTTGGATGACTGGCCTGAGAACCGGGAGCCAGGGGGTGGCCAGTGGGGAGGGTCTCCTCGGGATGTGATGTGCTGATTCCTACTGAGGAGCGAACTCAGAGTGTTCAAGTTGGGAGGAATCTTGGGGGCACTGCAGTCCCTCAGGAATGCCTCACTATGGGGGAGGTTGGGCAGACAGCTCCTGCAGAGGAGGTCGCTGTGTTGAGGGACATCCCTTGCTGTAAGCAGGCTCTTTGCTAAGCTGAAATCTGTCTGCTCATTCCTTGTGTGTCTGGTTTACTCTAAGATAACCTGAAAAGAGGCCCAGGCAGACCCTAGCCTGGATCCTGGTGTGGAGGTAGAGAAAACCAAAGGCAGGGGCCTGCATCAGGGAAGGGGGTGTGCAGAGTGCGGGAGACCCTGGGGTGGGTAGAGAGAACGGGTGGCAGAACCTGGCAGGCGATGGAGACAGGAGGGGGAGCTGAGGGACATGGTAGGGAGGCGGCAGAAGTGTCAGGACTCAGTCTCCACTTGAGACCTAGCAAGGGGACAGGGCTCCATTTACAGATGGGTTTCTTGCTCTACCTGCCCAGGCCTAACCACCTGCCACTCCTCCATTCTCAGCTTCCTGGGACACCACAGACAGAGTTTGCTTTGCAAAGTGACCCTTCACAAGCAGCGCCTCAGGGCCAGGCACACCTGCTGGGCCCAGCCTGAAAGCCCATCTCTCCCAGGAATTTTGGCTGGCTGCTAATATTGGGATGAGAAAGGCCAATGAGAATGATGGAGGCAGAGACGGCCTCAGGGCCACTTTCAGGTGTTGACTGGACTGAGCGGCTGCCACTCCCCGAGCCGATGTGTGTGAGGTTCTCAGGAGAGCATGACATGGAAAGGACAGAAAGAGGAGAGGAGAGGAGCTGGACTCTCCCTATCCCCGCCCCTGCCTCCCTGGCAGCCTGGGCTTACACCATCCCTGGCTCCTGTTCCAGGCCCAATTAATCTACTCTCTCCCCTGTCTCCTTCCTTCTCTGCTCCTGAAGACAAGGAAAGGAGAGTGTGCCCTTTTGGCTGATGCCTCTGCTGAATAATTTGAGAGATGACTTTAAATGGATGTTTAAAGGGCCAGAGGCCTGCGCTTCCACTGCTGGGCACATGAAGGTTCAGGGCTGCAGGCTGGTGTGGGCAGCTGTCCCTCCACCCACCCACTCCACACCTGGGCTGCCAGGACCTCTGGCTGGCAAATCTGACTGTGGGGCTTGACATCATGCCTGTGTGCTCATGTGTGCATGTGGGCATCCCTGCACTGCGCCAGCACCTTCATGTGCTTGCTGATGGGGGCTGTCTCTGCACACAGGCCATCTATACTTTTGGCGTCAGTGTTGGAGTAGACGGATGTGGCATGTGAAGGCGAGGGTGTGCCGAGCAATCGCATATTGTATGCCTGTGTGCGTGTACGATCGAGTGACTTAGGGTGCATGAGTCAGCCTGCACACCCCCGTCACTGCAGATGCAAGGAGGGCATGCAGGCAGCCTGAGGTGGACATGTGCCTGTGAAATCCCTGCCAGGGCTGGGCTGCCGTTGTCCTCATGGCCTGAAGGGGAAATGAACGGTTTGGCTGACCTACAGGGGCACTGCTTCCTTGGTCCTGGAGTTCTGCATCCGTGAGATCCAGAGACGAGGAAGAGGCTGCTTCCCAAAGGCAGAGACCAAATAGTCAAAATGTTTTTTGAGACAAGTTGTCACTCTGTCACCCAGCCTGGAGTGAAGTGGAGCTATCAGAGCTCACTCCAGCCTCAAGCTCCTGAGCTCACGCGGTCCTCCCACCTCAGCCTCCTGAGTTGCTGGGACTGCAGGTGTGTGCCACCATGCCCAGATAATGTCTGTATTTGCTTGTAGAGATGGGATCTCACTATATGCCCAAGCTGGTCTCAAACTCCTGAGCACAAGTGATCCTCCCACCTCGGCCTCCCCATGTTGGGATTACAGGTATAAGCCACTATGCCCAGCCCAAATAGCCTGATTTTTAAGGGAAGGGTTTTGAAATTTATTCAGAGTTCAAAAGTCTCAAAGAGGGGGAAAGACTGTCCCAATGTGTGGGAGATGTGTATGTTTTTGTGGGCATGTGGCTGCATTGGTGAGGCTGTGTGAGGGTGAGGAAACTTGGTCCCACATTAGCCAATGGCCCCTGGTCCCATGGGCATCTGTGTATGTGCGTGTGCATGGCAAGAAAAATGGGGGTCTGGCTTTGGCCAAACCACCTCCAGGAGGCGAGGCTGTGGGGCGACTTATTCATGAGGGGCACTGCTGCTACTTCCTTCTCACTCTCTGGTGAGTGAAGAACTTTAGGTATTGCCTGGCATTAAATGACAGGCATTTAATAATAAATTAATAAACACACAAGATACCTAACATCCTACAGAATCCACCAAGTCCAGCCTAGTTGAAGACCCCTGAAACCCAAAGAGCAGACAGCACCAGGCAGGACTCTCAGCAGGCTTCAGAGATGGTCAGGTCAACAGGCTTATCGAGAGGGGCAGTGGCAGGCAGGAGACGAGGCGGGCTGCAGGGGGAGATGGTGCAGCTCTCTGCTAGTCTAGACAGGCCCTCTCAGCTGTGCCAACTGTGCCTCCCTCCCAGCCAGGACCTGTGTTCAGGGACTCTGCTCCTAATCACTGTTCTCCTGCAGGAGGATAACTGTGCCCTCCAGCCACCTGGCATACCAAGAGCATGGGCACCTCCCTGTCCACCTCTTCCATGGAACAGGTCCTGACCACTCCACACCCTTTTCTTCGCTGTGGTGTTTCCTTTATTTCTTTCCCTCCTTCATTCTGGGGAATGAGGAAGAATGCAACCACATAAGACCTCTGAGCCAGCCTTTCAGATATGAATCCAAACCTGTTCAAGTTCACCAGACATACACAGAGCACCTACTGTGGCTTAGGTGCCGAGAGTCCATTGCTGGACAAGATAGATATGACAACTTCTATTGCAGAACTTCCGGCCCAGAGAGGGAGACTACTTATGGCATAGTTATAAACGAGAGTATCTGGCACTGTCTGAGGATACAGAGAGTACAGTTGGAGTTTACTGAGACACATATCTAATCCCAATCAGAGTAGAGACTCCAGGGGGCAGGGACAGATGTTTCTTCTTGTCCTCACTTCCATAATCCTTAGTCCAGGCCTGAGTTTTCACAGAATATGTATGGATGGATAGATGGATGCATGCATGCATGAGTGATGGATGAGTGGATGGATGCATGCCTGGGTGGATGGATGGATGGATACATGCATGCATGTGTGTATATAAGGGTGGGTGGATGGGTGGATGGATAGGTGCATGTGTGTATGAATGGGTGAATAGATGGATGGATGGGTATATGTGTATATGGATGGGTGGGTGGATGGATGGATGGGTACATGTGTGTATGAATGGTGAATAGATGGATGGATGGGTACATATGTGTCTGGATGGGTGGGTAGCTGGATGGATGGATGGGTGCATGTGTGTAATGAACAGGTGAATGAATGGATTGATGAGTGCATGTGTGTATGAATGGGTGGGTAGATGGATGGATGGATGGGTGCATGTGTGTATGAATGGGGTGAATAGATGGATGAATGGGTGCATATATGTATGTATGGGTGGGTGGATAGATGGATGGGTGCATGTGTGTAGATGGGTGAATGGATGGATAGATATTACTTCTGCATCACACTCTGCTCTCTTAGCTTTGGAAACATGGGTTGGTGAATTGAGTCAGAACTCAATGCTGAGTGGTAGTAGTGACGCTCACTGCCTGCTCAAGGCTCATAGCACGCTGTGGGGGCTGGGTAGAGGGGCTCCCCTCACTGCCCAGGCTGTGCATACACATTATTGGCTCGCTCTTCAATCATGCCTTTCCAGCTAGCTGCTCCTGTCACAGCACATCTTGTTAGCCCTGGAGGCTCAATGAAATGGAAATTCATGTTTAAATTTAAAAACAACATATTGACCCTGGGAGCCAGCAATGTCTACATTTTTAATAACTTACTCAGAATGAAGGCTTGGATGAGTATGCCTGTTTCTTCATGTCTGTGTGTCTGCACGTGTTCACGTGTGGGTAGATGTGTGTTTTAAGGGGTGCATTTCTGTGTTTGTTCATGGGGGTTCCTGTGGGGTGTTCACCTATGGTGGTGAGCATCTGTGTGTGTAAGGGGTGGTGGAGTGCCAGCATTTGCTCCGGAGCTCTGTGGTTAAGGCTGTGTAAGGGTATATTGTGGGGCATGTTGGAAAGCTTTTGATTTGACTGAGATATGTTTGTACAGAGGGACTTAAAACAGGTGGCCACACAGGAAGCGAGACAACTTTTGTTCCCACTCCTTCATGCCCTCCACTCCTGTGACATCTATTTTTGGGGTTGCCTGTTCTACAGTCCCTCTTTAGTCTGGTCTCCTAATCTAGATGACCTTATGGACCAGTTGCGGAAAAAAATCTGCCAACTGAGCTGTCTGGGTCCTGAGAGGGCATCTCATCCTCTTTCATTTTGTGGCAGAATCAAAATTAACCACTTGGGAAAGCGCTTTTTTCTTGGCCAAGTCCCACGTCCTTCCAGAGCCCTATTCTTCTTCTCCAAGGAGCCTATTGTCCTCCCTTATGTGCAGTGCCCTCTGGTGTGAAGGAAGAACTGCAATATGGGGGTCTGGAGACCCAGGATCTGGCCCTTCCAACCTGCTGTACAGTTGACCAAAGTGTCTATACTCTCAGTACCATAGGTCTCCTTTGTAGGGTGAGGGGCCACACTAAGGCCTCCAAAAGGCCCATCCTAAGGCTCTGTCAACCGTGATGTCATGATCGCCACTCTCCAACCCAGTCTGATCACCATCATCCTGTCCTAAGCACCCTCGGTGCCAAGTCATTGACACTTTCTGCTCTCCAACCTGACATTGCAGAGATAACCACCAAGGCAGGGCAGGGATTTGGCAAACACTTGCTCATTGACTGAAAGCAGTAAAATGCCTGTTTCAATTTTCCATCCATCCATCCATCCATTCATCCATTCATCCATCCATCCATCCGTACTTGTATCCATGCCTTCATCTACCCATTTACTCTTCCACTCACCTATCTACCCACCTACCATTTACTCTTTCATCCATCCACCTATTCATCTACCCATGTATACTCTTTCACCCCACATTCATTCACATCCACTTGCCCATCCACTCATCCAATCATCTATTCATCCATTCTTCTATCTGTCCATCTACCCATCTACTCATTCATCCATCCATCCCTCATTCATCCACTCATCCATCTACCTATCCAGCACCCATCCACCCACCTACTCATCTATCTACCCATCTCCCCACCCATCCACCAGTGGACTCATTCTACAAATCTTTCTTCCTTTCTTACTGTACTGAAAGATGTGGAAGACAGCTTCCATTCCTGAGATGCTTGCCACCTACTAGGGAAGATGGTATGTAGACAGCAGTGTAAGAGTGGGCCAGGGTGCTCTGGGGAGATGTGGAAAAGGAGAAAATATACCTGACAGGCAGGATGAGGAAAGGTTTCATGAGGCAAGTGGTGGCTGAACTGAGCCCAGAGTGCTGATTGGGTCAGATGGAGAAGGGAAGAGACATGGAGGGTGAACAGGCAGGGTGGGGGCCCCTCTGAGGTGGCCACGTGGAAGGCATGTTTAGAGAATAGTGAAGCAGCTGACTTGGCTGGTGTAGGGTGTGATAGTGGAGAAACTCCAGTCTAGTTGCCTGTTAGTGGCCCAGAGCACTTTATTTCCCATCACCTCACAATTCACTCATGACACCCAGAAGAAAAGTAGGGAGGCATCCCTTGTTGAGAGATTGGAAACTTAGTCTGGGATGGCTGAGAACTGGCCCAAAGTCACACAGCAAGTTTGTGGTAATGTAGGGGTCACACCCAAGTTTCTGAACTCCTTGACCTCAGGTGTTTCTTCTCTAATGATAGGAGAAGGAGCTCATCTAGAAAGTCTTTTTTTAAGTTTAAGAGAAGTGAGAAAGGGTCTTCATGCACTTTGTTTTTATTACCTATTGAGATTTGACATAATGCCTTGGCCGTTCCCCCTTAATATTCTGCTGTATATGGAGCCTGACGATTTCCACCATCGAATGTGACAGGTTGGGAAGATTAAAAAGAGGAGCTAAACTAGCAGCAGTTGGAGATGAGGAAAAGTAGCACATTTATGAATAATTTCAGCTGAATCCTCACAACATGACACTCCCTGGACTGAACACATTCATTATCTTATTCACCAAGACTACTGCAATATTAGTGATTTGTTACTGAATCAATTATTAATTCATACAGGAGAATGAGGCTCTGTCACTTAACTCTTCTCTGAATGTTGGGCCCAGGGTGGGGCAGGGAGGGGGAAGGGTCAGATTTAAACTTCATTCCCTGGTTTTGTCTCTGTCACAGGTGGCAGAACAGCAAAGGGTGGTGGAAAGTGGAGGAGCAAAAGGTCTGGTTGGGGAGCATCTTGTGCACTTAGAGCCCTGCCTGAAACCACAGACACCCAATACACAGGGCAAGGCAAAGCCCAGTGGTCCCTTGGGATCATTTGAAGTCATCCATCCATTCATCCATCCATCCATCTGATATATTGCCTGCCATTTGAAGTATCTGACTCAAATAATTTGTGCTTGCTTGTAATCCTCCCTTCTCTGACAACCCATGCAGATCCTCCCCCGTCAGAGCCCAGCTCCTGGGTTTCACCTCCCCGAGCCCCCAGCTTTTCTAGCCTCTAGCTTCCATTTTGGAAATCCCCAGCCCTTAGCTTGACTGGATATGATTTTCATGTGAGTGTCTTGTCTTCTTAGCCTCAAATTCCCCAAAGTAACTTGGTATCTGCTTCATATTATCTGGTCTTCTCTTTAACAAGGAAGATGCCGGAGCTCCACCACAGACATATGGAATCAGAATCTTGGGACCATGGCCTTGGAATCAGCCTTTAAAAAGAGGACCCAGGGGATCCTTGAGCACACTGCTCAGCCAGCCTGGGAGGCCTCTCTGTCTTCTCATGCATCAAGTCCAGGGCTGGGCCTTCAGGAAGCTGGGGACTGGGAGACTCCAGTGTGTCCAGGCCTTGTGAACAGGCTGTGGCCTTCCTCTCCCTCTTTGCACTGCACACTCTCTGTTGCATCTGCCCTGAGTTGAAGAGGCAGGAATTCACTTCTGCAATCAGGTAGGCTCAGAAGCAAGGCAGGTGGAAAAGCTAGAAGTGGCAGAATTTCTCTGGGGAATAGAGAAGGGAGGAAGAAGGGAGGGAAAGGGAAAGAGACACGGGAGGAGAAAAAGAAGGAGGACAAGAAGGGATGCAAAAGGGAGAATGGAAGAGAGAGGAAGGGAAAAGAGAAAGCAGGAAGGAAGAAAGAATGAAAGGAAAATATTAAAGAGAGGAGGAAGGAAAGAAAACAGAAAGAGGAAAAAGAAAACAAAGAAGGAAGTCTTCCTGTGATGGAAAATGGAGGATGGATGCAAGTATTAATGGATGCCCATGCATCCTGTTGGATGTGCACAGTTGCACCTCTCTCTGTGTAGTTTATGGACAGGGAGAACTTGCTGACGGAGCTCCAAGGACAGAAGATAGAGAAGCTGGGGAGCTGGGTCTGGGGGTAAACATGCCCATCCATAGGGATGGCTTGGCAATGAGCAGTCATCAGGGAGCAGGTAACTGCCTCTAACCCTGTCCTTCCAGCCACAGCTCCTTTCCAGCCAGTGGCCCAGAGACAGAGCACTGGGCTTCCCCTGCCTTTCCACTCCTCCTGCCTGCCGATTTCTCTGACTTGACCTGTGGGCAGGTCTCCCTTTCTCTACATTCAGGATCCTCCCCCACATCTTCTTAGGACTCTTCCAGAAGAACACAGCAGGCTCAGTAAAGTCCCTCTGTTGGCCAAGTGGTGCTGTCTCCCTTTGGAAGCCAGTAGGGCAGGTCTCGCAGTGATCCAGGGAGGTGCTTCTTGCAGCTCTGACCAGTAGCTAAAAACACCAGCTCTCCCAGGAAAACTACTGCTCCAGGGCCCACAAGGTCAAATAGGAGAGAGACAGGGTCAGTAGGACAGTATCCTACAAATGCCATCCTCACCAGGACTATGAAGGCCAGTCTGATTCTAATCTTGGCCAGCTCTTGACCCTGTCAACCCCATCCACGTGTCTTGCAGCTGCTGTTAGACCCCCTGGACATCCTAGACTCCCTACAAAGACCACTGAGAGCCATGACCCACAGAGGGGTGGGGTAAGAAACATCACCTGCTCATAACGGGTCATGTGGTTGATCGCTTATGGGTCTGAAGGATGTTTGGAGTCAACTGAGCTTCAAGTTCCTGACCACTTGCTTTTAACCCTCCGTTCAAAGACTGGAACCAACCTACTTTCCTGATATGCTTTCTCTCCTGGAAGCACCACCAATTAGGGGCATCATGAAAATCCATCTATCCTTCAAGGCAAAAGTGATCTGATCAAAGGTCCCAACTGTCTCTCCTCCCCAGTTCTCTTTCTGCCCTCTCCCCACCAAGCTGGAAATCCACATGATTGGGGAAGGTGAGCAGTCCCACTACCCAGCTTTGTTGGTGGCAATTGTTTTTGAATACAGAAACCAGAGGTGGGAAGTGGGGTCATTGGTAAAAAAATCTAATGACTGCAATATGGAAGTTTCAACCTTGGTCAAGCATGGGCAGGTCTGATTTCCGTACTCTTGTAAACCACAAGCAGTCAGCATATCCCCATTGCTCACTCTTGGTGTTGGTCTCCCTAGTGGCTCTGCTCTCTCTTCTCAGGACCACCTGCCCCCCACTGAGCTTCCAACTGTAGTTTTGGGGCCTTCCTAGACTTGGCTTCATATGCACGCTGCTGCCTCAACCTTTCAATGTCATAGCATTTTCACAGTGAATGACACTTTGGAAATCACCTAGCCCAATTCTGGAAAAAGCAGGGAAGAAGGACCCAGGAGATTTGGGTTTTGGCTGTGTGTTCCTCCCACTGTGTGACCTGGGTTAAGTCACCTGGCCTCGCTTACATTTTCCTCATTTCAAAAATAATAACATATACTCTGCCTGTCTCATTGAATTGCTGAAGATAATTAAAAAATGCTGTAAAGCACCTGTCAGACAGGAGGAAGATCACTGATCAGTTTTCTAAGACGAGAAACTAATGCTCAGAGAGATTCAGGAACTTGCCAAAGGCTCATAGCTTCTCAAATCACTGAATGGGTGCCTGCTGTCAGGGATGTGTGCATTCCCTGAGAGCCAGGCTTTCTGTCTGAGCAAAGGTTAGGTATGCTTGACAATTCCTTCCGGAATACTTAGCTGATCTTTCATGCTGTGCCTGTGTCTAGTCTAGCATAGGGGCACATGGTAGGTGTATTTCTGGGGACAAAGACTGGGGGACCTGCTGGTGTCCTCTGGTATGGCTGGAGCTGGCGAGTCCAGCAGTGAACTCATAGATACAGGACTCCACCTTCCTCAAGGGTGAGGCACTGTCCTTTTCCTCTCTATTTCCTCAGCACCTAGTGCAGAGGCAAGCACCCAGGATTGTCACTCAATATCGGTTTTACTCTTTTGTTTGATTACATGGTTTTTACAAATGAATTGCACTTTCACGTTGTGAAACTGGATTTTTAAAAAACAATTCCAGAAGTACCTTCAGTGTCACAACTCAAGAAAAATGCACTAGGGAAGAGGTTGGTCCTTCTGGAATGTTCTACTCAGGGAACCACTGGCACTCTGTGGGTCAGGAAAAGAGGCAGGAGAGATGGGGCCACAGTTGAGGTATGTGATTGCAGGGAAACCTCACTCTCAAGCACCTGCTTCAGGAACGCTAGGAGACGGAATGGGAACTGGCATTAGGTCAGGAAGGATGGTGGCATTCCTGGAAGACGGATGGGGAGAGATACGAGGAGCTGCCTCAGGGTGTGGTCAGGGAGAGGGGAGGGAGGTGACCGTGTGGATGGATGTACATTCTACTACGTTGGTCAGGTGGTCAGCCTGGCCTTCCTCTCCTAAGAGGGTGGAGAGGGCTGAGGGCAGATCTCAGGGACACTCTCTGGTACCCAAAACAGAGGACCCAGGGGAAGATGAGGGTTCGCTCCACTCTTGGAGGATGTTTTTTTTTTTTTTTGAGATGGAGTCTTACTCTGTCACCAGTCTGCAGTGCAGTGACACGATCTCAGCTCACTGCAACCTCTGCTTGCTGGTTCAAGTCATTTCCCTGCCTCAGCCTCCTGAGTAGCTGGGACTACAGGTGCATGCCACCAGGCCCAACTAATTTTTGTATTTTTAGTAGAGATGAGGTTTCACCATGTTGGCCAGGCTGGTCTCAAACTTCTGACCTTGTGATCTGCCCGCCTGGATTTCCCAAAGTGCTGAGATTACAGGCATGAGCCACTGCTCTTGGCCCCTACAGGACTTTTTTAAGGACAAAGAGAGAACCAGTCCTGTCTGAGTTAATGGCCCATCTGCTCCTCAGGAGACCCTTAGCTTCAGGCCAGGCTGGCAGACAGTGAGAATCTTGGGGAAGAATCTAGCCCTGTGGTGGCCCGAGGTCAGCAGGAAGGGCGTCCTCTGTGAAGGACTCACAAAACGGCCACTCCGGGGTTCTGGCAGCTACATCTAGTCATCATGTGAGCCATCTGCTCTTGGTATCCAGCAACACATTGATCCACATGCTTTGACACCCTGCTGGGAGGCTTGGGGGTGGGAAGGGTGGACTGAGGCCATCTAAGCCCTGGCCAAAAAGTGGCCTGGTATGCAGTGGGGGGACCTTGACCCTCAAAATAGAAGGAGCTGCAGGGGCTAGTTCAAGTCCAGTGTCTGGTAGCAGGCAGTAGCTGCGAGAGGCAGTGTGGCCTCTTGGTTAGGGTGCAGACCCTGCAGCCAGACCCTGGGGGTTGCAAATCCTGGCTCTACCGCTCACTAGCCATGGAACTCTGGGCAGCGACTGAATGTCTCGGTACCTTGGTTTCCTTATCTGGTAAGGGGATGACAGCGCTTAGCTCACAGTTCCGATGAGGAGTGAATGAAATAGTGCGGCATGCTGAGAATGGCTGTGAACGGGAATCCTCAGGAAAGGCTTTGTGTAGGAGGTGGGACTTGAACTGGGTGGCGAGAGAGGGAAGTGCATGGAACTGTGTGAGCCAGCGTGTGGGGGTGGGACCCGTGCTGGGAGCCCTGGGTGGAGGGGCACTCTGTCTACCTCCTGGCTGTGGGGATGTCTGCCTGGCAGGCTGTGGCAGGGAGAGGGTGCAGGTGCTTGCAGGATAGCCCAGCCTCTGTTGGAGAACAGGGGACCTGGAACCTGGCTAGTGGAGTCATTGCTTCACCACACAGGTGAAGCCACAGGCTTCATGTCTCCCACAAGGAGTTTTCTGAGCACAAATGGCAAGCCATGCACAAGCCACCAACCTCTCCCGTGCCCTGCCTTCCTGTGGATCAGACTCTCAGCTCCTTGGAAGTCCTGCCTCATGATCTTCCTGGCAGCCCTGAGGGACCAAATGGCCTCGCTTTTCACATTAAGAGCCTCACTCCATGTTTTGTAGTCCTGTTCCCATCCAATTCAGGTAAGAACTTGGCTTGAACCTAAGACATTCCAAGTCTCTGTAGCCAAAGTTCTTCCCTCCTCCTCTTCTTTCCTTTCCCTTACTTGACTCAAGTGTAGGAGCTGCTGGGTCTTTGGTACTGATCTTTCTACCTCTTCCCCACTCCCTCCTCAACATCCTGCCAAGGCCCATCCACATCCTGCCAAGTGTCTCACAGTCCCCTGCTCAGGGCATGGGGCAGGGCTAACCCCGCACTCTCAGTCTGTAGAGAGGGAAGCTAAGGCTCAGAGGGGTTGAACACAAAGCACTTTATGAGTAGGGCTGGGATTAGAACATACGGCTCCCAGCTCTCTGGCCAAAGCATTTGCTGCTCAGCTGCCTTCTCTCCCTCCTTGCTTACTGGCTGGCCTGGCTGCAGGGGCTGTGAGGCTGTGCAGCCTCCTTAAACACAGGGCAGTTTTATCACCAACACCCTAGGCCCCACATGGCTTTCTTCTTTAGCTGTGGTAGGCCAGCTGAATGCATCTCTGCCTACAATGAAGAAGGCAGCCCTGAGTCTAACCCCAGTCTCCTGCCCTGATTAATGGCCACCCCTGTCCTCTATTGTGTCATGCGTGTGAGTCATGTCTCCCAGCCAGACAGTGACCCACTGCCTGCTGCCATGGGCACGTGCCCCTTTTCTTTGGAGTCCCTGCGGCCTGAGCACACAGCGGGGGCTTATGGGAGCCCACCAAGTGATAAACAGATCAGAGGCTCAGGCATGAGGGTGACTGAGTTCGATCTTTGCTCTCTCTGTTGAGAGTGGGCTTGTGGAACAAATGAACGGCCAAGCCAATTCCAGGACAGTCACGTGCAGCCTGTGAAATGTGAGCTGTAAAACACCGGATGTGAATTCAAGCCTTCCTCAGTCAGCATGGATTAGCATGGCCTGATTCTCTCCTCGGAAGGCAATCCTCACACCTCCCTCTGGTCACCCACGCGGTGTCTTTTTAGAAAGCAGCAGAATGTGAGCAAACACGGAGAAAAGATATTCCTGGAGCCTTGCCCTTAAGAACTCTCATTTTCAAAAGCTGGTCCTTCCTGTCTAACTCAAATCCCTCTTGCTGGAAGACACGGCGCTCAGTTGCATGCTGGGGCAACAAATTATGACACCAGCTAGACAAACGAGGAAACTGAGTGTGGCGGGGAGCCGACTTCTCTCAGGAGATCACAGAAGGGGTCAGCGCCTGAGTGGGGCCTGTGGGGGGACCGGATTCCAGGCCCCAGGCAGCACTTGCGGGCTCCTCTCCTCCCCTTGAGAAGGGAGCAGGGGGAATGGTGGCTGCCTCCCCACTATGATGGCCAGCCAGGGGCCACCCTTGTAGCTGCATGAGAAACACAGCTGCATTTCCCTGTTTCAGCCATGTGGTCAATGAAACAGACAAGATATTTATCAGGGAGAAAGGAAGAGCGGGTTGGCTCCCGCTCCCCTCCCCTGCATACTCCTTGTAGCTTTGACTCCAAGCCCCTGCACTTCTTAATGCAACACTCAAAAGGCAAAGTCGGCCCTGCAAGTGTCAGGATTAAGTGGAACCAGGAGAGGAGCCTGGGAGCCTGGAGGAGGGAGCAGCTGTATCTGAAGAATAACTGAGAGATGGATGCATGTGTTAAGCATGTGGGAGTGAATGTGTGCCCAAGAAAGAGCCAGCCAGGGTGTGTGCATGTGTGTGCATGCATGCATGTGATGAAAGTGAGAGAGAGCCCTGGGTTTAGGGCACACTGCCTTTGTACAGTTGCCCTGTTACATTTGTGGCCATAGGGAAGCCATGCCTTGTCATTTTCTGCCAAGGAAGCTGGCCAGAGACCACCTCAACTCCTGATTTCTTAATGAAAAGGCTCTGAAGTCATCCCTCATTCTATTTCCCCAGCAGAAATGACCCACAAATGCTTCTGGCTTCTGCCGTGAACACAACACACCCCTAAATCTCCCTGTTTTCTTCAGCACAGTGCCTGTCCCTCCACCTCATTTCCAAAGCCACTTTCTCATGGGGTGGGTAGGGTATGGGAGCAGCTAGTGGTCCCTAAACATTTTGCAGGTTCTACACACACACACACACACACACACACACACACACACCCCTCCACAAAGACAGAGAGAGAGAGAGAGAGAGAGAGAGAGAGAGAGAGAGAGACAGATAGAGAGACAGAGAGACTGGCTCATCAGCTCCAGACAAGTCAATGAAATGCCCAATGCAGTGCTGAGAGTTCTAGGAAGGTGTGTTGAGAACAAGGGGAGCAGATGCAGGTGTGCCCTGTCCTTGGCTCACCCAGGTCTGGGCAGGCTGCCAGGGTCTTTCTCATGAAATAAACAGCACTGGGAGCTTGACCAGGGTCCTCAGGTCTTATGTGGTGCTGGCTCCTCAGGGGACTGGCTTCCACAGGGAAAGAAGTCCTTGTGGGGCCAGAATGGGATGGAAGTCTGCCTGGAAATGGTGGGGTCAAAGGTGGGCTTAGGAGGAGCTCAGAGACATTGTTGGTGGAAGGAGGGGACTGAGTGAGGCACCCTTGAAGTCATCCTTGGCAGAGAGCAGGGGTGACTGTCCTCCCACTCCTCCCAGGTCCCTGGCCTGGTGTTCTTCTTCAGGGCCCCAGGGGCAACCCAGCAATGGCAGGTGGACGAAGCTATTCTAGTAAGAAACCAAAACAGTGGAGGTACCCAAGTCCTGGTGACAGCCATGGCCTTGGTCACCTGAAGCCATCACCTCACTTGTCCCCAAGCCCACTAGAAAAAGGAAGGAAGGCACACTATGCTCCTTCTCTTCCTTGCTTCCACCTAAAACCTTCAGGAGAATGGCTTTGGGAGGCTTCAGGGAGATGCGCCATAGCTGAGAGGCTCACAGATCTTTCACTGAGGGTTCATTATGCTTTTCTCACCTCCTCGCTCCATAGGGAACAGATCTTTGGACAGACTGGTTATACACCAAGCCATCTCCTCCTCGTCTCTGAGTTTCTTCCTCTTCTACTCTTCTAAGTCCTGGGGAGGGGTCTCCACCTCTGAGAAGCCTTCTAGGACTCATCCTGTCCAGCCTTTTGGGACAACTTTCTGCTTCATAAACTTGGAATGATTACTTTTGCATAAACCTAATAGCTTCCTTCTCTAATATGTGGTTCTTGCAAGGGCCTGATTTGCTGTTAGCTCCCTTGACCTAGAAACGAGAGGCTCTTGAATTCATCCCAAGACAGCTTCTCTAACATGGTGGGAGACTACCCTAGATGATATCTCTGTGCAGGTATATGGAACCAAGGGGAGGGGGGCTATCACAGGAGGCTGG
Source organism: Cheracebus regulus (assembly GCA_963574635.1). Lineage (NCBI taxonomy): Eukaryota > Metazoa > Chordata > Mammalia > Primates > Pitheciidae > Cheracebus > Cheracebus regulus. Next base: position 140,565 of record CAUYQU010104207.1, on the reverse strand, counting down.
GGTCAGAGGTCAGTCGAGAAGGGATGAAATGGTGGTAGTTTGCCGAGGAGAAAGGGGTGCTAAGGGGCTCAGAACAGGTACAGGGCTTGTGGCAATAGGCAGAAAGCAGAAGGAGGGGGAAGAGCTCCAGCCTTCCACCCCGTGTGGCCTTATGGCCTGCCTTGGAGGGTCATGGCCTGGCTCCAGGACCATGTACCTCTTGCCTCAGGCACTCTGAGCACCTGATAGCATTTACAAGCAGTATTTCGCATGCTGTTACTAAGGGTTTGTGCAGTTATGCCGTGGCCTGAGGTAAGGCTTCCCAGTTGCTAGCAGCAATGCCTGTGGTCACACAGGATCAGAGGCCGAGGGCGCACCATTGCCCTTCCCTGCAGGTTTCCCGGCTACATGGTTACCAGCCTTAAGCCCAACCCAGCTGTCTGCCTCCTCCCCCTACTCCTTCTTACTCCTCTTGTGTTCTGGATAGATGAGGAGTTCAACCTCCGCATGGAAGCTCCCAAGTCCAAGGGGTTGAGCTCCACACACTCCTAATGCTGCCATGCTCCTGCTACCTGCCTGCTGTTCCTTGCTGTGCTCTTTTAGAACTAAGCACATCCTCTTTCCCGAATCTGGCCCTCGACCTGCACCTGTTACACTCCTGCCCCACCCCCATAGGGCTCTCTGGTCACTGTGGTCCCCAGGGCAGATTCGTAGCTCCTGACACTCCTAAAGCTTCTGCCCCTCTCTGGGCATTTGGTCACATCTTGCCTTGCTGTGGGACCCAATTGTCATTTGTGAATATGTGACTCCCAGCAGGACTTTGGGATTCTGGAGGATAGAATAACTGATTCCAACTCTCTGGGTTGCCTGTACTGCCAGGTCCAGGGCTGGGCAACCTGAAGGTGCTTGGCCATGACTGGACAAACAGATCATCTGACTATGATGCTACCGGCCTCTTGTGTGGGCTGATGATGGGATCGTAGGCCTGCAGGTTAAAATGGGGATGCTGTGTACATGTCCATTAACGACTCTGCTCTGGAACAAAGAGGACAAGGCCCCTCCAAAGCTCTAACTCTTCCCTGCTCAGCCAGCCACAGACAGGAAGCCAGCTGCAGGGAGGTTGCCTGAGGGGTCTCTGAGAGGCAGCTGCTGCAGTGAGCCCTCCTGCCTTCCAGATTGTCCCCTAACTGTGGGTTTATTAATGCGTGCTAGAATACCCAAGACCCAAGGAATTCACAATCAAATGATTTCTTTAAAAAAAATAAAAGAACGAAGGAAAAGGAGAATGCACTGCCTTTCTCCCAAGTCGTTCGTAATTACCTCATTAGAGCCAGCACTGTGCACTCGGCAACGAGGGAGAAAGCTCATGGAGATTCAAGAAAGAAAAAAAGCCAGTTCCTTGGGAGACTTCTGGTGCCAGGAGCCAGCTCCCCTGGCATAGACTTGACCCTTGGCATCTGCGGAAGCTACAGCTGCTTGGCAAAAACCCTTGGGCCATGGTCCTTGCCATCTGGAGACACCTTGGAAGATGGACATATTACCATCAAGGTCTGCCTGGTGAGGGACCTTTGCTCCCCAAGAGAGTTGGTTCTCTGTTAGGTGCTGGAGATAGGGCCTCCATTCCCCAAAGAAGACATCAGCCAGGCAGGGAGAGTCTTCTCTGCCAAGTCTGCCATGGACAGTGCCTGGAGGGGAAATGGGCTCATTGGTAATGAGGGACAGTGGCCACTGGGGTCAGACCAGGGCATAGCCCCAGCCTCAGCCCTTGCCCTGGAATCAGTGTGGTCCCAACTGTGCTATGGGCCTTTCCCCGAAATAGCAGAGGACAGCTCCACAGGTTCCAGCTGGACCTGGCCCCAAGCACCGGTCCTGGCCATGGGGAGCATGATACGGGGTCAGGGGGAAGTGGACCAAGAACTGGGCAGGGGGTAGGTGGGGGAGGTGGCTTACACCTGTAATCCCAGTACTTTGGGGGGCCAAGGTGGGAGGATCACAAGGTTAGGAGTTCGAGACCATCCTGGCTAACACAGTGAAACCTAGTCTCTAATAAATATACAAAAAATTAGCTGGGTGTGATGGTGGGCACCTGTAATCCCAGCTATTCCAGAGGAGAATTGCTTGAACCCAGGATGCAGAGGTTGCAGCCAGCTGAGATCGTGCCACTGCACTCCAGCCTGGACGACAGAGCGAGACTCCATCTCAAAAAAAAAAAAGTGAACTGGATAGGGCGAAGAATATCGGGACAGTAATCCTCTGTCTGCCACAGACACTCTAGGTGATTAAGGGTAAGTCATGTCTCCTCTATGGGCCTCAGTTTCCCCTTATGTAAAAAGAGAGTATTGGTCTAGATGCCTGCCTTGCCAGACCCCAGCTCTGGTTCTAGGAGTTGGAGGCTAGGCTACTCCTCCAGTGGCTGGGGACGGGACACAGACTGTCCTGTGACTGAGCCTTACAGAGAGGCCCAGGGTCACACAGGGCCTTATCAATGACCACCCAGGGGCTGAGCTGTGGGAGAGCCACTGGAGGAAGCCACAAATGGCACACAAAGCCAATAATCAACCTGCAGAAATTGAGTGGGACGATTGCATTTCCTAAGTGGGGTGGGCGCGGGCAGGGTTGATGGCTTCTGCACCAGCCTCCTACTTCCTTGGAGGAGTGGGACTGCAGAGGGTGCGGTCCAGGAGGGCTGGGGGCGGGGCAGCCTGCCTAGGCGGCCCTGTTCCCTTAAAAGTCTCATTAGAACACATGGAAAACAATTTGCTAGGCCATGTTGCGTCGCCACTGCCATGTGCGGTTTGCTGCACATTAAATTCATTATTTTAACAGGTCAATGCCTCTGACAGATATGCATTTGTGAGAGATGAGCACGGCTGCTTCTTTAATCCCCATGGATTACTTGGCTCTCCTGAAAAGCGATACCGACGACTTGCAGAGACTTTAATCCCAATCACTCCAGACTGTTTACAAGGAGTAAAAAAAAAAAAAGACGGTCAAGGGGGCTGAGGCTTAGCCTTGGCAGGTGCTGGCAGCAGCAGGGACGCCGAGGGGAAGCTGGGCACCCTGGGTGAAGCCCACAGTGGCAGCAGCCTAGAGCGCAGTCTGGCAGGAGCCTGAGCAAGAAGGCCCTCGTTCGAATAAAAGCTTCTTCTCTCATCAGCTGGAAGCAGGGCTCACCTCCTCCAACCCAAAGCAGATGTGCAGGATCGCTGGCCTGGGGTAGGAGGTGGAGGGGTTCTGGGGTGGTATCCTGGACATACTGTTATTTTTCTGTAAAATTCTCAATAGCCCAGGCAGGAAATAGCACAGGTAGCTATGGTTGTGAACAACACTGGGGCTGTGGCAACCCAATTGGGGGCTGACACAGGCAAAAACACTCAACTCTCCAAACCCAGCTCCTCCCAGGGCTGCCTGGAGGATATACTCTGTGGACTGTTCTAGACCTTTCCTGGATCTGTTGATGTCCACAGCTGGGTCATTTCGGGGAACTGTGGGGGAAGCCAACTTGGGCCTGACCTGAGTGCCCTTTCTGTGGCCTCTGGGGACCCTTACGGCCCTGGCCTGTCCCTCTCTGCAGGCTTCCCAGCCCCGAACCCCAACCCTGACCTCATCTCTTCTTGCATGGCTCCCCACTGTGGAGACATCACTCTCTTTGTTCGGCCTCCCTCCCTGCTCAAGGCCCTGGGTTACTAGCTCCAGCTGCCATCTTTGGGACCTTCCTCGGACTTGATCACCTCCTTGCAGTGTTTCTGTTCTCTGCACTGAAGGAAGAACAAAGAGGAGGGAACCTTGAGGCCCCCCAGTCCTGCAGAGTTCTCCACGTGATTGACAGACAGAGGGGATGGCCTGGCACCGAAGACCTCAGTCTTCCATGCAATGCTTTGCTGTCCTCCTTGTCCTCAAATATATGTGCAACTGGATTCTACTAGGCCAGGCTTCTACTGGGGAAAGTGTCTTGTGTGTGTGTGTGCACATGCACACTCAGGCATGCATGCTTGTGTGTACCTGTTCTACGTGCAGCTTCACCTACCTGCAAGTATGTCCATCCATGTTCTGGGGGCAGCAGCTACCTGTCCACTGAATGAGTAATTAATTGGTGGGTGATAAAGCAATTAGCCCTAGAGCTTTCGAAAATAATGAATGAGGGTCCTGTAGATGTCAATATTTGAAAATACTAATTTAAGGCCTATTAGCTGAAACAAATTTTAATTAAACAGGGAATAATCAGGGTGGTGAGAGGAAAGTAAAAAGATTTGGCCAGTGACTGAGTCCTCAGGAACGCACGGAGAGGGGAAGGAGCAGGCTAGCGGTGGGTATCTGGAACTTGAACCTGACCGGCTGACATTTGGGTCACGATCCAGGGCAGGCAGGGAATGAGGGAAGATGGTGCAGTCACATTCCTGCTCTCTGTAAGGAAGGAGGTGCTCAGCAGAGAGGTTTCCCTAGGGGAGTGCATCCTTTGGAGTGTGGCTGTGTTTTCCAAGGGGGTCTACAAGGAGTCACCCCACAGCAGCTGCATCAGAACTCACGCATTCAAAGGGGCTGCAGCAACTCCAGTACAGCTAATGGGACACAAAAGCCTTTGAAAGGACTTAGGATTTCAGTTTTCCCTAACAGGATCATCGAATTCCCTTTTGGGGAATCGCAGTTACGTACCAACTTCAAATCAGCACTGAGAGGAAGACTGCCTGTCAGTAGGGCTGTGTGAGGCACAAGGACCTGAAGGAGATTCCTAAAGTAGGGCCCCCATGTGTCCGAGCAGTGGCCACCCTGCCGGAGAAAGTGTGCCTGATGTTGCAGCCCACACCCCGCACTCCTTGGTGGCTGACACCAGGCCTTCTTTATTTCTGTCTGTCCTCCACAAACATCATCTTGACACCCAGAGGGCACACAGCAAGTGCTTGCTGAACCCAGCGACCCGTTGAGGGCATGGATTGTGTCTTATTCACCTGGGCACCCAGGATCCAGAGTGGTGGCTCCCAGCAAATGTTTGCAGGGGCCTGAGCAATTGTGTCCTTGGGGAGACATGGGTGCCCCTTGTATCTGCTGCTGCATGATGGTGAAGGAGACCTCCTTCCTGCCATGGTAAGGAATGTTGGAATACTGGATGCTTGCTTACGTTATAACAGGAGCTGGGTCCACCACTGGCTACGAGGGAGGTGTTCCTCCGAGTACTTGCTCTGAAATGTAGTTCTTTATCTTGACTCCTGACAACCTACCTTCTCTTGTAACAAGGACCCCATAGGGGTGCAGCCATCAGTGGCAAGCCTGAAGGCTAGGAAGGTGCATGTGTGAGTCTGTGTGTGTGTGTTGGGGAGCATGTGTATGTGCCTCTGTCTGTGCTCTGTATGTTTGTGTCTGTGTCTATAGCTGTGTTTGTGTGTGCATGTCTGTGAGTGTGTATGTGTGCCTATGTGTGCCAGTGTCTTTGCATACCTGTGTGTTTGCATGCATTCTCTGTATGTTTGGGTGTGTCTGTTTCATGCAGCATCTGTTGCATGTCTATGTCAGAGGTCCTGGAGTTTCCAAGTGGGCAGTGCCACCCCATGCAGGGACTGTTCCTACCCTGCACCTCAGCTCTAGCAGACACAGGCAAGAACTTTAGCACACACCACTGCCTCTTTGGTTATTTGTTTATAACCCACTCCATTCCAAAAATGAATTGAGTGGAGATCTCGGTGAGGCTGGGGCTTCCCTTTGGCCCTGCGCAGGGGCTCTCCTCTAAGGCCTGATGGAGGAGCACAGAACAACCTCATCTCTTCTTAGGACTGATCCCTGTGGAAGACCCCACACTTGGGGCTCATCCTGCCCTGCCTGACTCCGGTGTCAGGCACACACCTGCACTTCCTGTCTTCCGCTTAGCTGCTGCAATCCCTGCCCAGCTGCAACCTGTCTCCTGACTGAAGCAGGAAGCCCGGGCCAGCTGCTTCCTCCTACGGGCCATGCCCTTTCCCTGTGAACAGTGTGGCTCTCACTGCCCGCTTCTCTCCTGGCCACCCCTCTGGAGAGGTGGACCTTGGCTCTGTACCCTGCCATCCACCACCTCACCTCAGCTTGAACTGGCTTTGTGGGCAGGAACCACACAGCCTCTTGCCCATTCCTGTGCCCCCCACCTTTGCAGCTAAGCACGGACTGGGGCCCCCATCCACTCAGTCAGTGCTGGTGGAATTGCAAGTTGCATAATAACCTGGGGCCCCTTGGAAACTTTTCATCTCAACACGGAGACTGATTAAATAGCAACAAAAATAAATTATGTATACACAGAGTTGTAAAAGCACCCAGAGACTGGAGACTTGGGGTCTGCGCCTCATATAAATGCAAATACTGTAATAGCATTGCAGTGGGCCCCCCACCCCCACTCCACACAAACCTCGGTTAGGGAGGGTGAAGCCAGCGAGGATGGTGTGCAGCACAGAAACAGGCTAGAGCCTGCTGGGGCTTTAAACAAAACCTAAAGCCAGGCACAAGCCCAACCCAGCACAGAAACGACTGGGGAACTGTGGTTTAGGGCCTGGGTTTTGCAAACGACAGGCTGCAGAAGCAGCGTATGCATCTAGCCTCCTCTGAGCAGAATGTGGGGAGCACTGAGCAGGGCACCCCTAAGTAGCTGTGAGAGGCCTCCTCCTGGCTCAGGCCCCCCGGAAGCTAAGGAAGGGGCCTGTGAGGCCCCCTCCAGTTATGCCTCCCAGGGCTGAGCAAAAGTGCACTCCCACCCCAAGGGAAGTGTTTGCTGCTTCTCACCCCATGAGGATCTGGCACATCAGCAGGTCTCACTTGGTCTGGAGGTGGGGCTGGAGCTTTTTATAGTTGTAGGTGTCTCTGGGTAAGGCCACTTCCCCCACACGCCTGTCCATTGCCTGCTTCTTCCCTCCCACAACCCTGGTTCTGGAGAACTTGGCCTTAGGCCTGGCTGCTGGGTTAGGCTTGGGTCCTGGGATAAGTATAGGGAGGAAGGGACTCTACATGCCACTGTGGTTGGGTGTTGTGGGTGAACCAGGAGTGAGGATGGGCCGCTGGGCCCTCCCTGCTCTCCTCTGTCTGGGGACAGCTCTGTTCTCTGACTGTGCCATCTAATTCACTCCCTGGCATACAGCAGATGCCCAGTTAAAACCGACCAACTGACTGATTAAAAAGTCATTATGCCAGAAACAATTGCTTCTTTTCCTGGCAGTCTTATCATCGCGTCTTCTTTTCCTGGTGGGCTTATCATCTCCTTATTTTGGTGTTCTTTTCTATTACGCAGCCACCTTCTCCTTTGTCTCCTTTTACATTATGTGAAACCTCGATAAGCCACAGTCACCATATTAAGATGAAATTGTTAAACTTTCCTGGCAGGTGAGCACAGGGCACGTTTTTCAAAATGCCATAGTATTAATCTCTCATTTCATCCTCCGAATGCATCTGTCAGGCTGTCCGGGCAGGTACCAGCATGCCCACTCTACGGATGAGGAAACTGAGGTCCTGGGAGGCAGCTTTTCCATGCCCATATAATTAGGCCTCATGAGTCCTTGGCTTTCGCTCTGTGGAAAAGCTGTAAAAGTGTGAAATAGGTCCCCCCACCTTGAACATTTATTTAATTTTCCACTGATTGCAAGGAGTGTGAAGCATGAAAGATGCCCGTCTATTGCTGTCTCTGGGCCTGAGCTGGGAAGCTGCGAGGCTGGGAGCCCAGGCAGCTTTGCCTTGAGCTTTACCTGGTCCTCTCTTTGGATTCACTCCTTCTGGTTCCTCAGCCTCCAGGTCATATACAGGGGCTGAGAAGTAGCCAGCACTGATGGCCTCTGCCCCTCGGGTGGATCCCACCTTCCCATCTGGCAGCAGAAGGGGTGCTGTTGTGAGGGCTGCCCACCAATGTCAGAGCACAGTCTCCAGAGTGGTCCCCATCCAGGAGGCCCCCACCCCCAGTACATCTCACCTGGGTCCAGAGCAGGAGTTTGGAGGTGGGATGGGAAAGAGGACATTTGTTCTACTGATTTATTTGAAAAGACCAAATTAGAGAAATAAGAGTGCAACAACTAGGAGAAATCATGGTAGGCACGCTATCCTTCAACTTTATAAACAACAAAGGCAACGAAGGCTGTGTTTGGATCAAGCAAAGCTAATCCTGGGGGCGGAGAGACTGGGGAGAGCTGTAAGATGCTAAGCAAAGATGTTTGAAATGAAAGATGCCCAGGAGATGCCCAGGAGAATACAACATATTCTCACTCATGTGGTTTGGCAAAAATGTCTGTGCAAGGACCTCAACATGTGTCCATCTCATACCTGAGAACAGAGAAGCTGTTTCCTGTTTCAGGGCTAGTAGCATTATTCAAGGCAGGGACCTGGAGAGAACAGCACTGCCACCCCGGAGACCTGGCTGGTGCCTCACATTTACTGTTTTCCACGTTCCTAAACGTTCTCCTCTTTCAGGAAGGCTTCTTGGATTGAGCCCCTGCCTTGAATGATTTTCTTACTATGCTCTCTCAGCACCTTCATCCTCTTTCTATTTCGTGCTCTTTTGATTTGCTCCTGGTGGGAAGTGAGCTTGCAAGTACTGCCAGGCTTCTAATGCCTGTCGTCTGTCCCAATCCATGGTTTGCACAACACAGGAATCTTATTGCCACATGCACCTATCTTCAACATGATACAAAACCAATGAGTGGTTTAATACCTGTGGGAGGTGAGCAGGGAGGGAAGTGTGGCTGGGATGTGGCCCTGAGTGGGGTGTCACCCCCTTCACCTCTCTAAGTTCTGTGCCTCCGCACTGGCCTCCTCTTCCCCAAGAAGTGACTGTCCCCAGGAATGTAGAAAGCGCTTATGGGATCACTTAGGCCCACCTCTTTTTTGCACAGATAAAGTGACTATGGGCCTGCCTAGGGAAGGAGCTGTTCCAGGCCTCCCCATGGTTAAAGGTGGCCTGGGGACACTGTGGCCTGATGTCCTGTGCCCTGCTTTTGCCAATACAATGCAGCAGTTGATGTCTCCTCTGTGGGGTCATCATTCTTTCATTGTAAACTTTTCTGGTCCCCACCGACACTGAATGTTGCTTGAGGACAAGGATGGCATCTCTGCCTGTCTGTGCCCCTATGGTGTTCAGCACAGCACAGAGCACACGGTAGGCAAATGATGGCGCCATTAACTTAAGAACCATTTTCATTTGAGTCTTTGTTTTTGGAAATTATCTCCAAGTGCCAGGTCGGGGCCACGACTGTCTTTGTTTTGGAGCATCTTGTCACTGGCCAGCCATGGGCTGGGGTCACCTGGCAAGTGGGAGCTCCCCAGTGGGAGGAGTGTGTAAACAAAGATGGGGAGAGGGTTCCGAGAGCGGGTCCGACCTAAGTTTCATTCTCTCTCTAAACCGTCATGATTCTGTCCCTTGGAGAGTGAAAGGAGAGGCGGGGAAGTAGACTGGCTGGCAGTGTGGACAGCCCGGGAAGACAGCTTGCTTTGTGGCCACCAGTCTAGCTCCCCAGACCTCAAAATCCCCTCAAGAGGCGAAGTTGGGAAGTCTTATTTTTATTCATTTACTGTCCCCCCAACACCCTGGTCTGTGTGGCAGAAGTTTTTAAACAGAGAAATCTTAGTTGAGTGCTTGCTACACCTAGGGCCCTACAAACACCTGGGTGACACCTGGGTGCCCAAGGCCAGACTAACAAGGCTTGGTGTCTGACTCCGGTGAGCTGATTGCTTTGTTGGGGAGAAGGGAAGCTGCACATAAACTCGGGAACAGAAACCATAAAAAGTAAATTAATACTCCAAGAGTTAACTAATAGTTCAGAATAAAAAGAGAAGCGATGTTTCAAGGCCATACACGATTAGCTGCCCAATGAGGAATACAGACAATGAGGCTTTGGGTTACTCTGAGGAGAAAGCACCCACTCCAGGCTGCTGGGTTTGTGGAAACCCGCAGAGGCTGGTTTCTGGCATTTTCGGTCTATTAACTGCTGTTGTGACCACTGAGATTTGACTTCCAAGGGCCGGAAGCCCAGAGCTAATCCTGCAGCTCGTTGGTTGGGGACTGGTACCAGTCACCTTCATGGGGCAAAAGAGCTTCAGTGGCCCCTGTCTCCAATGGCAGAAATGGACAAAACCAGGGGCTGTGCCATGGTTTCCCTTGCCCAACGCCCTCTGGGAGTGAGGTGCAGCCACCTTATTACACCAGCAAAGGGTGGCGAGGAGATGGAGGAGAGCGGGGCTTGCTGGGCCGCCCCTCCCTGGTGGGGTGAATGAGCAGCGCACGGGGAGCCAGGGCCTTTCGGTTGCATGGGGACTGGCCTTACAGCAGCCGCTCTGTTGATGCCAGGAGGCCAGAGGTGCAATCAATACATACCCGCAGCAGCTTGCCCGTCCCACAGCGCTTTTAGCGTAGGGAGTGGGGAGGAGACTCTGGTCTCCCCGTAACCCCCCGTCTTCCCAGTGTTTGGTTTGTGATGTTGCCCCTAAAGGCACCCCCTCCTTTTCCCAGTTGAAGCCCCGAGCAGAGAAAATGGGCATCTTGTCTTCCCTGTTGTAGGGGTAGAGTCAGATTTTTTGACCACCCCTCCAAAACTCTCGAGGGAGAAAAATGGCAAGTCCACAGGAGGGAGGCCTCCAGGGGATGTAAGGAGGTCACCTGTCCGCTTTAGTCACTGTTCTCTTCTCTTCCAGCCCTTGTCTGGGCTTTACGGGTAGGGAACCAGGGAAAGGTGCTTCTTGCTACATCCCACTTCCTAGGACTCTGTACTCTGGCCTGACTGTGAACAAACCCCCTTTTTAAGCGTAGCTGAGACAGGTGGGATTTTTCCAGTTCTGCTTCTCGGTGAGCATCTGGAAGCCACAAAGATTACATGTCTTGCAGGAGGCCCAGGGCTTGTTTGGCTGACCTGTGACCAGCCTGCAGCCCATTCTCCAGCCTGGCTGGTGCGCATGTGCAGGTGTGTGTCTGTGTGCGTGTGCATGTGTGTGTGTGTGTGTCTTGGGTGTGTCTAACACATTGCTGCCCTGCTGTTGATGGTTCTAGTCTGGGTCTGGGGTGAGGCTGCCCCTTTTGGCTCCTGGCACCTCTCTTTAGGCTTCAGCTCTCTTGACCACTGACTTTCTCTCTCTTGCTTAGGGTCTCTGATCCCCAGTTTTCCTTGCAGAGCAGACTGCGACAACTGCCAGGGTGTGAACTTAACAAATGATTGAGCTCTTCTCAGCTCAGGATCTCAGCGACACCCACTTCCCTGGGTTCTCTGTGATGATTCATCACTCAGGTGCCTTCTTCCTGCCCCCACCTCACCGAATCCCAACAAGGACCGGCTCCCAGGTGACTCTCAGCAGGGGAGGCTGCACCCTGTCGGTCCAGCCTCAGTTCACACCCCAGTCCTCAGTACTGTAGCCCACCCTAGCTTGTCTTCCAGAGGGGCAGAGCCCACTGGGACACCATACCCCCAGGCAGAGCCTGGCAAGACCCCAGACCATGAGAGGGTCTAGAGGGAGGAGAGGAGGTGAACTAGTGGATATGAGGAATCAACCCAGGACACTGTGGTGTCTCTCTAGGGTCACAGATTGGGGCGGGTGGTAGGCATTCCAGGGCCCTGGCTGCTGGGCACACCTCTCTGCTCACCTCTCTTGGGAAGGGAGAGCTGGAGGCAGCAGGAATGACTTCACATTTTTGTTGCTGTAGCTGCTGGGCTGAAAATAGTCCTTTCTCGGGCAGGCTGGCTCAGGGTGTGAAAAGCTCCGTTCCCAGGGAGCGGCAGGAACCAGCCAAGGAGAAAAATTAACCACAGGCCTGGCGCTGGCTTGCTTAAGAGAAGAATACAGCTCAACTCTCCAGCGCTGCATACCGCTACGTTTGTTTAAGACAGTAACCATGAAGTCGGGAGCAGCTTGAGGCGCTCTCAAATGCTCCCTCATTCAGACAGCATCTGCAGGCGCGCGGGTTATCACTTCCTGAGGGCTTCCTGCCCGGGGTGCTGTGCTAAAAGCTCCTCGCCTTGCAGTGTCTAATCCTCTAGAGACCCGGGGCAGAGCTGGTATCACATTCCTTACACAGATGTGGAAACTGAGGCTGGGGTAAATCAAGGAGGCTGCCTAGGGTCACATGGCAAGGAAGCTGCAGAGGTGGGGTCCAGAACCAGGACTGACCTCAGCCCTCTGGGGAAGGTTCTGTTATTCCTGTTTGCTTAGTTGGGACATGTGGTCCCAGCACTTCCCTGGCAAACAGCTCAGGCTATAGAGAGGCTTTAGTTCTTCACTTCCTGGGCTGCCTGCTCAGGAGAACACACGATTCAGATACTGTTCCTGGAGCCCTTTGAAAGGATGGTCAGAAATAGAGGCGCCTTCTCCCCATGTTGGAGGGAGTGTCTGGGGCTAGAGGGAAGTGGGGGCACTTCTGTACCTCTGCCCAGGAGCCCTGGCATCTAGACTCCCATACCAGTGTGAGCGCAGGGAGCTTGTCTACTGCCAGCACGATTCCCAACCTTCATTTCCACCCAAAAGTACACCAGATAATTAAGTCTCTCTCAGGCCTCCTCAATATAATGCAGATTAATTTATTATTTAAATCTGAGTAGAGTATTAGCTCTTTGTCTTAATAGCTCTGATAATGGGGGAGCACGGGATAGAAATCCTCCCATTCGCCCCCTCCCCAGTCGGAATGGAAAGACCCAAGGGGCCTGGCAAGCAGCTGGCAGAGCGGCTGCATGCAGCATAGCTGGGGGCCAGGCTCCCCAGTGGGTGTCCGTTGGCTGCAAGCATGTACCTCCAAATTGACTCTCTCAGTGCCGGCCCTACCTTGAGCCCTGCCTGACCCACTCTCTGCCCCAGAAAGAATGAATGAGAAGGTGGGAGAAGCAGGAACCAGAAGCAATTTCCCAAGCTGGAGGCTGCAGGGAGACCCCTCTTCCTGGCTGGCGGGGATGGGCAAGTATACTGGTGCAAAGGTCTGAGTGTCAGAGGCCTTGAGGTCTGAGAGCTGGGAAGCCTCTCAGCATTGCAGTCTGCCCTTCTCAGAAATCGTTCTGGGGATACAGACATCTTCACCAAATGATCCAGAGAGCCCTTTTGGTGAGGCTGGTTGTAGGGGAGATACTATGGAAACTGGGGTAATGGGGGGCATAAACTGTCTTGGCTTTGCCAGCACTCTGCTTCCCCTCTGCCACCCATCTTGTGTCCTGGAGGACCAGGGTAAGGCATTGGGGTGGCTGCCATCTCTTCCTGCGATGCACACTACCTCTGCATAAAGGAGGATCTCTGGCGAGGACACATCCAGGCAGGTGGGCAGAGGAGTTGTCCTGGCTGCCTGTCTTTCCCTGTAGAGTTGTCTTCTCAGTCTCCTGATCTCCACAGCCAGAGACAATCAGAACTTTAGCAGTCAGAATATACACCAGCACTGGGAGGCATGGACCTTCCAGCTAAGTGCCTCTGTTAAGGACTTGATGTTCATGTCCCCCTCACCCAAATTCATATGTTGAAGCTGTAACTCTCAAGGTGATGGTATTGGAAGGCGGGGCCTTTGGGAGATTAATTAGGTGTAGATAAGGTCATGAAGGTGAGGCTCTCATGATGGGATTAGTTAGTGTCCTTATCAGAAGAAAGGAGACCAGAGCTCAGTCTCCCTCCACCATGAGGGGACATAGCAAGAAGGCGGCTGTCTGCAAGCCCAGAAAAGAGCCCTCACCAGACACTGAATCTGCCAGCATCTTGATTTTGGACTTTCCAGTCCCCAGAACTGTGAGAAATAATTGTCTTTTTCGTATGCCACTCAGTCTGTGGTTTTTGGTAAGGCAGCCCAAGTTGCCTAAGACAGCCTCACTATGCTGATGTAGAGACTAACGCCTGAGAGGTCAAGTGATTGACTCTTAGTGCAGAGTGGGTTGGCCCCAGACTAAATGGTGTGACTGGTGTTCCAGATGTCAGTGTTACCCATTGATGTGGACTGAGTGTCCATGGTGGGGCAAGGTGCTTGGCAAGGCAGGATGAAGGCATGTAGAAGACTGGGTTGCTATCCTGCACCCAGGATGCTGACAGAGCAGATAGAGTAGATGCAGTTTAAGCAGCTGCCCTGACAGATGAGGCTACTGAGACCCAGGGTTGGTAGCAGGAGGTTCTGGCATCCTACTTCTCAGTGTCATGCACCCTACCATGTTTGAAGCTTCCCTGGCTGGATCCTAACTTTGGAAGAGTGGTTCAGGGTCATGTTTACCCTGGTGCCTTCCAGGTCTGGAGTGGAGCAGGAGCCATTGGCACAGAAGGTACTGAATCCAGCCAGGAAAAATATATGGGACACATCGTGTAGCTGTGGTTTCTTCACACCATCCAGTCATACAGCTGGCAATTAATTTCCCCTATAAATGAAACACCTTTCATATCACTTTATCTGGAGAGCTGGAATTGACAGCCGCGGGTGTAATTTATACATACTTTTTACCCATCTGTTAGCATTCAGGCTTCAGTCTGCTTGCGTTTTTTTTCTTCAATTCTCTCCCCAAATTGAAAGGATTAGGTTAGGATTAGGTAAGTGTTTTAACCAGATATTCAGAAAGATGGATGGCAATATTTCCAGATGGCTAATGCCCAAGGGAGATCTCACACAATGGTGGCCAGGTGGGGCTCAGTGATCTGGGAAATTGCCTCCACCTGAGAGCCCAGCAGCCTCCGCAGTCCTGATGCCGGAGCTGCAGAAGGCCCCAGGGACTCTCCAGGCCCGGCCCTTCATTTTACAGATGAGAAAACTGAGGCCCAGAGAAGCAAAGGGACTCTCACCAGGTTTTGCAGCTGGCCAGAGGCAGAGCAGAGCTGGACCTGGGCCTGGCCGCCATTAGTACTGGAGTGAGGATAGCTCTGCTTTACCCTGAGAGGGGTTGGGCGCGGGCACATGGATACGATCTGGAAGTACTCGGATGACCATGGGACAGTTTCTCTGGTCCCTCGGTGTCCATGAAAGTGGGGTTTACATAAATTGAAAGTAGAAACAAGTTAGGTCAATTTCTGGAGGGCTTTTTTTCTGATCATGTGTGTGCATGTATGCATGTGTGTATGTGTGTGTGAAATATCTAGGAGCTCAGGAGGGTTGTACCACACCCTTGGAGAGCTACAGCCTTGCTCTCAGTGTCCAGTTGATCTTATTTCCTCTGACACTGTGTGCCTTCTTCTCCTAAGAAGTCTTATCTTCCTGACCACTCCAAGGACCTTGAGGGCTATGGCCATGTTGGAGCCCTTGGGGACCTCTACACTTGGCCTGATTTCTCTTCTCTGGGAAGCTCTCTCCCACCAGCTCTCTCCCCCAGATCTCTGGAGTTCCCAGGTAGGAACCAATTGACGTCCTTGAGGCCAGTGTTGGAGGCAGGGCTCAGTTTGCATGGCTGGACAGCATCATGTCATCTCTGGTTTACGCTGGGCAAGGGGTAGTGTATTCCCATCTGGTACATCTTTGGGGAAACATTTGTCCCTAAGACAATTATTTGTGTATTAAATAATGACTGATGTGTAGCACAGCCCTGCCTTAGGTTCCTAGGATGTAGACGTGAACACTATGAGGTCCTGTCCTTGGAGGTTACACGATGACTTCTGGTCCTGGGAATGGCCCACCCCTGCCACTCGAGGCCACAGCAAGGTGCCGATGGCTGCTGCTTCCTTCATCACCTCCCTGTTGCCCAGGCTTGGCCTTGGAGCCATTAGCCATGTGACTCTGTCTGGTTAGGACGAGTAAAGTAGTTTCGTATTAATGCAGGGACCTGGGGAGATTTGGCCATTAAATGTTACATTAGACCCAAGGTGTCCTGTACACGCTCCCGGTGGAGTTTTCCAGGCAGCCTTGGCTGGGGGGCCTTGGTGAGGGGGAACGTGCTGGAACTAACAACCAGGTGGAGAGGAGGGGAGGCTGGGCTGCGCTCTCCCCCTGGAGCTCCGAGGACATCCTAGAGAACCGAGGAGGAAGGGCAGGCACGTCCTTGCTCCCGTTCAGCCCCACCCGGCCTTGCTGGCCATGGCTGGGTGCCCAGTTCCTCCCAGGCCCAGTGTGGAGCCTCCAGGCTCAGCCTGCTTTCCCAGGGCAGCCCTGATTTCACTTCTCCTACCATCTGAGGAGCGTTTCCTCCTTGTCAGACCAAATGTCCTGAGCTTCAGCTCCAAAAATACAGCCACAGGAGGGAAGGGAGACACAGAGGAGAAGTGGTGTCTCCTTCCTTGGAGGAGGTGAGGCCCACAGGAAATAATAAATGGTGCCAGTTCAATTTAAAATGCAACTAACTGCATCCGATGGGGCAGGCGATTACTGCAATGAGTGGCCTGGAGGGGAGAGAGAGGATATTGGCTGCAGTCATCTAGTCTTTCTGTCAACCTATCTAACTACCCCCATCACCTACTCATCCTCCTATCTACCTATCTAACTACCCATCTCCCCAACTAGCCATCCACCTGCTTATCCTCCAAGGACCTTGGACAAACTGCAGACCTTCTGGGCCTTGGTTTCCCTGTTGCAAATGGAGAAAACAATTCTCCCCGATCTCCTGAGCTTGTTGAAAGGATTGGATGGACTTATAGATGATCAGTAAAGTGGTGCAAGGAATATGAATATTAGTAGATGCATTATTTTAGTTGTCAACATTACTACTGCGACAACGTATCTGCCACTGCTGATGCCTAAAGCGTTCTTGTCTTGAGATCACTTTCAGACTGTCTCTCCCCCTGGACTAGTGACTCTGCACATCCGCTGAAGGAAGGCTTGGGATTTGTTTTTAAAGATCTCCTCCCAGCCATGGAGGGTGGGGCAGATCCTGGAGGAAGCTCCAGCCAGCCAGCCCCCTGTCTGTTTCCCTGATGCCAGGGAGTTGGCTCCTCCCTGCCTCCCAGAACTCAATATCGGGGTGTGTGTGTGTGTGTGTGTGTATGTGCACGCGCGTGCGCATGCACGGGTTGGGGGACGGGGACTGGAGAGCAGGCCTGTGGGGGCTGTAAGTGCATTAGTGGCTGGGATGGTGGCAGGGAGACCGCAGACAGATGCCGGATATGTTAGTATTTTCCAATGTTAAGGCCTCAGAACCAGAAAAAAAAAACAAACCAGGGTTTTAAAACAAGGAGGATAATTGTTTGGATGGGAAGATCTTATTTACAGTAATGGGGCAATTAGGTAGGAGGGGTAGAAAGAGTCAGGGTGGTTTGGCTGGGGCAGCCTAGTCTGGCCCCCGTGGGGATGAGGTGGCAGCCAGGGACCATTATCTTGAGTCAGACCATCTGCCTGTGGTCACCCTCTATCTCACAAGGTCACCCTCTTTTGGGGAGGGTGCACGTAAAACAGAAGAGGACACCTGTCCTCTTAAGGTTTCAGGAGTGGCAGCCAGCTTGCCCCCCACCCATCACTAGACTTGTGGCCCTGGGGAGCCTTCCATTCTTGAAGGCCAGTGCAGCCCTCCTCCCCCAGGAAGTCCTACTGACGATTGCAACTCACACCCATTCCCCTCCTTGGAACTCCCTGATCTCCACAACCAAACTCAAAGACCCTGGATCACATGGTGTATCACCCTCTACCTGGGGCATTTTCTTTGCTGGGTGCCCCACCGGCTCCTGCTGGCACAAAGCTGGGCCTGGCCAGACTTGTGGACAGAGGATGAATTACCCCGGGGCTTTGGGAGGGTGAATGGAAGAGGAGAAGAAAGGGATAAAAATCATCAGCAGCAGCTCAGTGGAAGAACAAATAAAAAAAAAAATGACGAGCATGGCCTCTGTAGGGACCCATGCCTGCAGGCCCACATTCATCCACCTGCTTGCCAAGTCGTGCCATAAAGAAATAAAGATGAAAGTTGAGAATTCACACTCAACACGCACCAAACTCTTAGATCTCAGATTGATTCTCACTGGTCATTTGAGAACACTTAAAAACTGGAGATTGCAGAAAAAAAAAAAAACACCAAACTCTTTTTCCCTTTGAAGCTGAAATGGCCCATTTGCAAATTAATGGCTGGGTGGGCCAAGATACCCTCTAGAAAGGGAGAAGGGGTGGCTGATGTCAATACCTCGGAAAGGGAGGGTGGCTGGGGTGAGGGTCATCACAGTGCATGCTCCTGCTGAGGGGGCGTAGTCCAAATAGCACCGCGAGCCCCTGGGAAGGCCATGTGGCGACTCCCGGGAAGGTTGTGCTCAGTCCACAGGGTACATTTCCAATACAAGGAAACAGATTGTGTTGTGCCTCGTCTCTGGACAGTTGCTAAGAGGAGGCTCGGCCGCCGGTAGCACAGTCTGCAAGAAGGGCTGTGGAACCCCGAGCCACCTGCATGGGAATGAACAAGATGCCTTCCGGAGGCGCCTTGGAATCGTAGAGTTCTCTAGGGAGCATCTGGGCAGGGCTCCATAATCTCCCCCTCTCTGTCCTGGTAAGCTCTCCCTCCTTTCTTTACACAGTATCTGCTACCAACCACACTGCCTTCTGGGTTAGTTTGTACCTACTTTCCTAGTCTTGTCGGTGTCCTTACTTCCCACTACCTTCTGCTTTCAAAATTCTACCCAACCCTAAGCCACCCTTGACTTCCGCACATGTGGCCAGACAAGGGGTGACTTGCTTTCAGTGCATAGCTTTTGTCTTCCGAAATGGGAGTTCCTGTGAGAACCTGATGGGAGTAGGGGTGGGATTGGGAGGGGGCGTGTCTCCTGTGGATTACAGCCAAATCCTAAGGCCTCAAAGCGGGCAAAGCCCTAGCCTGTCTCTGTCTCTTGGCCTCCTGAGACTTTTTTTTGAGATGAACTTTCACTCTGTCGCCCAGGCTGGAGTGCTGTGATGCAATCTCGGCTCATTGTAGCCTCCACCTCCTGGGTTCAAGAGATTCTCCTGCCTCAGCCTCCTGAGTAGCTGGGAGAACAGGCACCTGCCATCACATGCAGCTAATTTTTTGTAATTTTGGTAGAGATGGGGTTTCACTGTGTTATCCAGGATGGTGTTGATCTCCTGACCTCGTGATCCGTCCGCCTTGGACTCCCAAAGTGCTGGGATTACAGGCCTGCGCCACCGCGCCCAGCCCAGCCTCCTGAGACTTATTTCTTCTCCTTCCTTTGCTTGTAGAAGTGGAAAAGTAGAAAAGACCTGGGCCATCATTCTGCTTGTTAAAAATAAAAACAAGAGGCCGGCTCTGGGTTAGAGAAACAGGTGAGTGTGGAGGGGGGGTCTGCCAACTGCACCGTCTACCCTGATTCCTGATTCTACCCCATCCTGATTCTAGCACACTCCCTTTGCATAAAGGCCGTGGGCTGGCAGGAGAGGCACCCCATGGCTTGCTGCCAGGTTTGAGGGAGCTTCCCACTCCCGAACTGTGTACTTATGGCGAAGTGTGTTGGCAGAGGGGCTTCAGCCAGTGTTTCCCAAAGCAGGCCAATGACATCATCAGTGTGGATGATGGCTCTCATCACTGAATGGCTGGAGAGTGGCTCCGTGGCTCCCAGGCTCTCCGTGGAGGGCCTCAGGACGAGGGTCCAGGCTTCCCTGCCCACATCTTTACAGGTAGGAAAGGGTGGGGAGCAGACCCCATTGCTGGGCTCCCTCTCCCCTCCGTGTCGGGGCTGCGGGTGGTCACTGACGTGGAATCCTGAGCCTCCTTCTGTGTTCACAAGCTCAATCCCTTTTGGGCACAATTCATCCGTCCTCCATTCGCCAGATATTTACTGCTCACTCTGCCCAGCGAGATGTCAACTCAACAAATATTCAGTGTGCATATTCTGAGTGTCGAGCCCTAAAATAGATGCTAAAAATTTAGAGGTTTCTGTAACTGAATATGGGCCTGACGTGTATCTGTGAGATTCTCCTCACGCTCTGCAATCCTTGGCCTGGAATCTCAGCACTGCCACGTACTGGCTGTGTGACCTGGGGCCAGTTACTAACTTCTCCCTACCTCAATGTTCTCATCTGTAATTTGGGCTGCTGTGCTGATGAAATGAGTTAACATATGCAAAATGTTGGATCAGAACCTACTATACTATCATCTCCCATATTCCTACTCTGTGTAAGACACTGACCCTGAGCCCACTCTCTTGACCCCAGAGCGCTTACCCTGCACTGGGTGTTCAGGCACCTGTATAGACCCCTGTGCAGGCAGGGGTGGGTCCCCTCTAGCATCCCCTTCCTGGGCTGCAGCTCAGGAGGCCAGAGCCTGGGATAGGTCTGGAGACACTGTGGGCAGCCAGGCATGAGCTGTGGCTGGAGGCTTTGATGAACTCCCTGAGAGAGGCAACCACGGGAGGAGGCAGCGGGCATCATCTGCGAGTCCTTTGGGGGTGCTGGACTCCATTTATGGTGAGGTCACTTATGAATATTAAATTCTTTGCTCCAGGCTCCAAAGATTCCCACTGCCCTGCTCTACCCAAAAGCCAAGGTTACAGCTGTAATAAACAAAGCTGCCCTTCTCCAAGAGAAACATGCTCTCTCTCTCTCTAGTGTGCTTGCGTGCACACACACACACTCACACACACACACACTCATACACACACACACAATGCAGTTTCAGAAGAGAAAGGAGGGAGGTGGGGAGGCACAGGGGCGGGCTGGCTCCTGGGGATGGGGTGCTTCTCTGCACTGTCCACAGCCCCCACATGCTCAGGAGGGACCCTCCAGACCAGGACCCCCATTGCCGTCTGCCTCCCTCTACTTCCCTCCCAGAGTAAGGTTCTGAGAGATACTAGGTATGGTCACAAAAGCAACCTGAGCTGACTCTCAGAAAATAAAGGGAGTTTCCAGGAGAGGGTGCTGTTGGAACATCCTGTGTGCGTGATGTGGGCTCCTGGGCTTCTGGCCTGCAGAAGGGCACACGCAGCCTGCCAGCCGCAGGTGCAGACAGAGGCTGGGTGGAGCTGCTCAGAAAGGAGGAAGGGGCCCGTAATTGTAACTTTGGTCACTGTTAAAGACAGTCTGAGGGCGAGACCCAGGAATCTGCCTTTTAACCAGCACCTCTAGTGCTGGCTGATTTAGGTGGCCTGATGCTGAGGACAGACTGAGAAAGGCTGGTGAGAGATGAGGATCCTGCATCCTCCCCTCCCTACCACACCGCAGAGAGACTCGAGCTGCAGGAACCAGAGTGAAGGGGCCCGTCCAAGGCCTGTGCTGGGCATCCTGCCCCAGCGAGCACGGCCAGGGGCTTCTCTGTTCTCCCCCAGGGAAACAGAAACGGAGCCTGGAAGGGTTTCTCAGTGTTTCAGCAGGCTGAGTCCCTGAGGGGCATTTGGGGTCTGCAGCTGGGGTCGGGGTCTGTAGTCACAGTGCCGGCATCCAAACGTGTGTGTGACTCAGAGTTGTCACCTCGTGGGGTAGTGCTGCCGCCAGACAGCCCGGGGCTGAGTTACAAGGACACAATGATTAAGATGATTAAGCAGAGGACGGGGGAGCAAGGAGAGAGGCAGGCTCGAAGACAATGCCCGTGAAGATGGGGTGGCAGAGGCCCGGGGAGGGGCCGAGGAACGGGGCAGTTGGACAGAAGGCAACTCTTTCCAAAAGAGAAAGGGAGGCATGAGTCGGATGCATTCTGTGTCTCCCATAGAGCTTCCCCCCAGAAGCTAAAGAGAAGAGACAGAGGAGGCAGACAGGGACATGGCCGCGGGAGGCCTGGAAGCCTCAGGTCTGTTGCCTGTGTGCAAGTGCGTCTCTCTCTGTCTCCCACTACCGCCATCCTCCTCCTCCTTATCTTCTACCCTTTGAGTGTCTATGCTATGCCAGGCCCCAGGTGGACCCAGCTTTCATCCTCTTCACTACCCTTCGAGGCAGGTATTAATATCTCCACCTTACAGAAAGCGAGAGAGAGGCTGGGAGTGGCGAGAACCCAGACTGTGAGCCGGGCTTTGCTAGTGCCATCCTCCCCGCATGCTTGCGGTTCTTGCTCCAGAGAAGGTCACAGACAGGGATGCTTTGCTTCAGCAGGAGGAGACCAGCGTGGGTGGTGGGGCTCTGTCCAGGTGGGCTGTGTGTGTGACGAGGAGGGTGTGCAGACTGCACAAGTGCTACAGCCATGCCACACTTTTGAATCCTCATGACCCACTTGCAAGAGACAGATGGGTTTGGAGATCAAGGAACTCATATTGTAGGCTGGGGCTCCCCAGTCCAGTGACAGGTAAGGTGGGCTAGACCCACTCTTCCCTTACACAGCCTCAGCATGGAGGGGCCGGGCCAGGCCTGGGTGATTGATGCAGCCCCCACCCCCTAATCCTTACTGGGGGTGCTGTTGGGCTCCCAGGGTGAGGGAGAGCAGGAAAGGCTTGGGCTGCAGATTCCACAGGTTCAGATTTGAGTCCTGGCTGTACCACTCATGAGCTGTATACCCTTGATTAAGGTCCCTGGTCTCTTTGTGACAGCTTTACCACCTGGAAGATGGTCCCAGCCTCCAGGGTGAAGGGTTAAATGAGAGTCCGTGTCATGCACTGGACACAGTTCCTGGCACACAGCAGGCCTGCAGTAAATATTAGCTAACATTTCTTAATCATTCAAATCATCATTTATTCTTCGTCGGTTTCTCACCCTTCCTCCTTTCTCTACCTCTCCCCTCTCCTGAGCTCCATCTCTCCTCTCCCCTCTTCCCTCACTGTCAAGCCTGTTTTCAGAGGTCTATCAGGGGTCAGGAGCCACGCATGAGAAGACCATGGTGTGGCTGGGCAGCATGATTAAGTCAGTGCCACACTACTGGGCATTTTCTGTGTGCAAAGCCCTGGAATTTGCGCAAGACACACGGGCTTTTCTTTTTCCCTCAAGGAGCTTCTGCCAAATAGGAGACCCTTGGCAAGTACAGGAGTGACTTCACTCACACACTCACTCACTCACTTATTCATTCACCATTAAAATATCCTTCACTGACTATCCAGCAGTGTGTGATCAGTTGCAGAAATGAGGAGCTGCAGTAAAATCCTGCCATAGTGCTAAAAGTGGAGTAAGAAAAGAAAAAAAAATTCAATCTGATAAAGGGCAGGATCTATTATTATGAGGCCAGTGAAATGCCACAGTGGGTGCCTGAGCCACAGGCCAGGGGCTCTGGAACCCAGAAACCAATCACCAAACACTTGGCATCCCAATTCACGTGATCCAGAGCACGTCACAGAGAGGCTCGCCCTGGATGACAAGCCTCACCCTCACGCGCTGGTTTGTGACAGGGCTTGAGTGCTGCATTTTCTTGTTGCATCCTCCCTATAGCCCTGGGAGGGGCTCCAGGTGTCGCTACAGACACTGCACAGGGAAGGACGGTGACTTCCCACAGTTCCTCAGTGCTCACTGTCAGCGCTGGGGCCTCACTCCCACCCCGTGCTCCTTTACCACCCCTTCCAATCCTCACTGACCTGGCCTGGGCCTTCCTCTCCTGCTGCTGGGGAGCAACTGGTTTTCTCTCTGTGTGCAGGCTCACTCCCCGGCCTCCAGGAGCTCCCGAGGAGCCCTGGCCCACCCAGCACATGCTTGGCTGCTGGAGGGCTCAGAGCCTTCTTCGCAGCTCAGCTGTGATGCCACATGGACTTGAGTTGGGGGGTGGGTGTCTGCACCCTCTACACCTCTGGGGCTTGACTTTATTTTCTGATTTGTACCTGCCCTGGTGTTTGAGTTTGGGCCAATGTTCCTGAGTTAATTTTATTGACGGCCTGTCTATTACAGGGAGATTCATTCACTTATTCAGTCCCTCCTCCCATCTTTGTTCATTCATTTCACATGAGCCAATTGAGCACCCTGACAGCCAGATGGGGGACGGTCACCAGTGGTGACCCCCAAGCACCTCCACCTCTCCTCCACGGCCCTCCAGGGCTCCCTGCAGCTCCTTGCCTCCATCCTGCTGACAGAAATGGAACGTATCTCTCCTCAGAGCCACATTGGTGTAAGCCTAGGTCTGAGTACATGGTGGCATTCAGTGATTCCCAAATTAAAATGATCTAGAGCCACAAGGCGGTTGAATGGCCAGTTGGACACAGCATTGCAGAGTCATTACAGGTAACTTTTGGAGGCTCAGTTGTGCTGACATCAGCAGGAATTTACTTGCTGGTTCACACTGGAGGGAGTGGGTCTCTTGTCACTGAGGTCTGTATGTGATGACCGGAGCCTGAAGCCTGGGCGGTTCTCCAGGAGTGAGTTCTCTAAGGAGGATGGGGCCAGGGCCCTGGGTGCTGGAAGAGGACAGAGGAAGTCCTTCCCTTTATCAGTCACCAGTCCTCTGAGGTGTGCCTCCAGCCCAGCGCTGCCCGGAAGCCTCCCTGACTGCAGCCCCACTAATAGCTGAACCCCCTCCCTGGTGAGGCCTTGCCTACACACAGCATGGCCCTGTGCCGTCCCCTCCCAGCTGTGACCTCAGTGCCACGGCAGGGCATGTCCAGCTCTGACGCATTTGCTGGCTGGCTGGGGATGGGAGTGGCAGCCATCCCCACCCTTTCTGTCTTGCGCAGGTCCTGGCCTCTGATAGCGTTCTGGCATCTGGGAGGCTGGCGGGAACTGCCGCTAGCTGCTCTGACCGCCTTCAAGGGCACTGCCAGGAATAGATGTGGCCACCCCACTGCCTGGATGGGTCTGGCAGCCTCCAGTGCCCCATCTCCAGACTCTGCTTCCTAAGAAGTGCTCAGCCCGCTGCTTGTTTCCTTGGGGATGAAAGCTCCGCTTGGCACTGGGACCTTGCTCTTCAGAATGTGTCCACTCACCTTCCCATGGCACTGCCCAGCAGATGCCATCCTGCCCACCCTCTGGGTCCACAAGTCACAGCCACTGAACAGCCAAGCAGACACAGAGCCAGCTGACTGCTTGATGCCAGCACGGCCCAAGCCTCATGAGCACCCCCCTCAAAAAGGGTTTGTCCAAGCAGGAAACCCTTAGTGACAGCATCATGCTCCTTTGCTTTTTTGGTCAAGAAACAATGCCAGGGAGATGAAATGACTTGCTGAGTCACGGTTTGCCAGTAGCAAAACCAGACCACCAACCTACAGTTGGTTGCACAGCTCAGTAGCCTAGGTGTTCACAGGAAAGAGATGGCTTTGGGACTGGAGGTCAGGGAGGGCTGCAAGGAGGAGGAGGCATCTGAATGCTTTAGAATGATTTGGGTCCTGAGAGAAGAGGAAGGATGTCATCCTAAGGCATGGGAAAGGATGGGTCACCTTTAAATGAGAGTGACTGGGCCAGTGTGACTGGGACAGTGGGATCATGGGGGACAGGGAAAGGAAGAAGTGTGCAGCCCAGAGAAAGGGGCATGAAAGTGCTGGGAGCTGGATCTGAACTCTGCTGGGAGGCTGGCTGTGTCACTCTAGGCGGGTGGGAGAATTTCTAGCACCCACTCATTTCAGTTTGCAGGGTTCTTTGAGTAGCCCTATGCCACTGAGTGACAGGTCCTGTTCCAGATCCAGAGATACAGTGGTGAACAAAGGCCCTACTCACCAAGCACATGGTCTAGTGGAGGGAGACCAACAAGGGACATGCAAGTCAGGGAGTAACTGGTTGGACTGTCACAGAGTAAAGCAGAGTAAGGGGGAGGGAACAGCTATTTTAGATAGAATGGCCAGGGAAGGCCTCTCTGATAAGGTGACATTTGAGGAGAAACTGGAAGGAAGTGAGAGAGTGAGTCAAGTGAGCATCTGAGAGCAGAGCTTTCCAGGCAGAGGCAGAGCACGTGCAAAGGCCCTGGGGCATGTGGGGAACAGGACAGGATTTGTAACCTCAAGATGTCTCCCTCATTTAGCTGGAGGCCCTTGGCTCTGGCTACCAAACACCCACCCACCTTTCACTCTTCCACACCCAGGATGCCATGAGCAGAGATTCTGGGCCCAGAACAGGCAGTGAGAGCAGGGGGTGCTAAAGTCCCTGCACGAAGAAGGAGAAAACCCAACTCCGGGAGTTGAGGGACACAGAGTTTTCCTGGAGGAGTCCCAGGAGTGCAAGCCTATGGCAGGGCCAGGAGTGGGGGAAGAAAATTCCAGGTAGGGGGAGGGCAAATTCCAGGTGGAAGAAGATGGGGGGAGGGAAAATTCCAGGTCAGGGGAGGGCAAGGGAGGAGGGAAGGGTCAGCGGCTGAAGGGAGTGTGTGTGTATTTATACGTGCTTGTGGGAGGGTACGAGTTTGTATGGGAG
Source organism: Cheracebus regulus (assembly GCA_963574635.1). Lineage (NCBI taxonomy): Eukaryota > Metazoa > Chordata > Mammalia > Primates > Pitheciidae > Cheracebus > Cheracebus regulus. Next base: position 114,599 of record CAUYQU010104207.1, on the reverse strand, counting down.
TACATGTCGGTATTTCTGTCTGTGTATGTGTATTATGTGAGTATGTGTGTGTCCGTGTTTTGTGTATGTGTGTGTGCATGTGATGTTGGGAGGAAAGAGCAGGCTGAGCAGTCCCATTGTGGCTTGAAAAAAACACATTCTCTCTCTTGCTGTGTCTTTGTGTTTATGTCTGTCTCTGTGGATCTTCTCTGCACCTGTGTCTGTCTCCCTGTCCAGGTCTCTCTCCACGTCTCTCTCCTCTCTCCCTCCCTCCCTCTCCCCCGACCCCCCTTCTCTCAGAACAGGAAGAGGCCTGCAAAGGACTGCCATTTCCCTCTGCCTCCCCACCCCCTTTCCCTCCCCAGGTTTTTTCTCTTGCTCCTTATTCAAGGCAGATAAAGTGCGCACAGCTGCTCCCAGCTGAAACGGGCCTTAATTGCACCCCCGTTGCCATGGCGATCCCTGATGATCGCCATGGCTGGAATGTTGCCCTCCCAATCTTCCCGCTGGGGCCTCCGGGCAGCACAGCCTTGCTGACCCCACAAGGCACCCGCCTCACTTTGTGGGCTCCCCAGATGCCTTCCTCTCTCCCACCCGTGCACTGCCCATCTCTGTGCCTGCAGGGCCTTGGTGGTACCTGTCACTCCTTGGGATGTTCCTGGGTCCAGCGTAACAATGCACAGGCTCCTAGAAAGGGACAATGCATTCCTCTGTCACTAGCCTTGGCCCGGGCTTTCAGGAGTGAGAAGGAGGGGACCTGGCTCAGAGGGCTGTGCTCTGGACCTCATCCCTTCACCCGTGGACCTGCCACAGCCCCGCTGAGCACCGAGTGTGGCTGTGGGAGCCTTTGTCAATGTAAAGCAGCCCACATGTTGCAGTTTCGATCTGAAGGAGCCCTAGGCATAGGGAGGTGGTGGTGGCCCTGGTGGAGGGCAGGGCTCCAGAGACCAGGCTCTGCAATGGTCCCACTAGCAGGATCAGCTGCCCCTATCCCACTGCAGAGGACATGGGCAGAGCAGGGGGCAGAGTGATGGCTCCCTGGACACCTTGGGAGAAGGAAGGGGGGGACACTGAGGAAATCCTAATGGGGACAGGCTCATTGTGGGCCAGGAATGTGAGCCTGATGAAGTGGAGAGTGTGGCGTGGGCTCTGTGTATCTGTGTGTGTGAATGTAGTGTGTCTGTGTATACATGCTTCTGTGTGTCCTTGTGTATCTGTGTGTGTGCATGCATCTCTGTGCATGTGGTTGTGTATGCATGTGTCTTTTGTATGTGTGTGGGGTGTGTGTGCATGTGTAGGATATGCATATGCAGGCATGTATCTGTGTGCAGATGTGTGCGTGTGTGTTAGTGCATGTTTGTGCATGTGTGTGTCTGCATGCACATGTGTGTATCTGTGTGCACATGTGTGTGTGTGCATGCGCCTGTGGTTTGGTCCACATCCCTGCCTTGCACTTCCCTCCACAGGACCCTCTACTGGCATCCGTGCTGGGCCACACAATAGCATGTGTTCACAGCTCAGTGGCTCCTGACAGGGGTCTCCAGGAGGGCAGTCATACTTAGCGCCCAGTCAGCACACCCTGAAGAGCCATCAGACATGATGTGGGACATTTCTGAGCAGCCCATGAAGCCCCACTGCTGGGGCTGCTCCCTCGCATCACCCACTCCATCCTCTGAGCAGCCCAACCACCAGTCATCCATCCAGGGGGCCCTGGAATGGAGTGTGCTTCTCATATCCTGTATCTGATGGGCCCGCTTAATTCCCTCCTCCACCAGCAAACCTAGAGATGAGCACAGGGCGGGGGATCCCAGCACTCTCTGGCCACCCCTCCATTCTTGGGATCCCAGCCCTCCTCTGCCCAGCACCTGGGCAAGGCTCCCTGCCTCCATGGGCCCCTTCTCTGGGCTGGCCTGTGCTGCCTGCCCATTGGCCAGGAGGCAGGGACAGTGGGGTGTGGGGCAAGATTTTGCAGAATGGAGCATCTCTGATGCCTCGCTCTCTGCCAGCAATGGTGTCGGCTGAACACACGCCACCCTGAGCCATACTTGGTAATGTAATAATGGCAGTAATAGCAGCAGGAGTAATAACAGCTACTCTTATTAAGTGGCTGCCACGTGCCAGGTGCTGTGAGTAGAACTGCAGAACTCACCATGGCATCTTCTCATAATCCTTGAGGCCAGGACAGTCATTTCTGCACAGATGGGGAAACAGGCGGTACCTGCCCAACCAGGCTACTCAGCTCTTGGTGGCCAAGCTCAAGGGACCCCAAGGTGGACCCAGAGGCCTGTGGCTGCCCTTCCCAAGGCACTGGCAAGCAGTTTCTCTTTCCCTGAGTTGTCAGACGCCAGCACCTCCTGCCTGGGGTAGGGCCATAGGCTTGAGGGGCTAAAATGTCACCTCATGCATTGTTTTGGAAGCAGAACTCTCTGGGGCAGGATTTCTGCTTGAGCGTCTGTGCCAGTGTCCCTGCATTGGAGCACCACACCACCGTTTCCCCAGGCCTGCTGGACACTGCTCAAAGAATCATCCTCTCTTACAGACCCCTGGTTTGTAGACTTTCCATACATATTTGTAAATAGGGAAAGATATGAAATATGAGTGGTTCTTATCTTAATCCATCACTCTGACTCCTCTCTTTTCTCAATTCACAAATGGTTCCAGAACTCATGTCCTTTGTCTCTGCATAGCCACCTCTCTGGCTGAGATCCTAGCATGGCCTAAGCCAAGTCCCCACTGCCCCCCACCCCTTCTTAGCCCTCACACTCCAAGGGAATTGAAACTGAGGGCTGGTACCTCACTGCTCCTTGCAAAAGTCTTCTCCAGCCTGCAGAATAATGTTGCCTGGCCTTGCCAGCCATTCCAGGCCCTCCAGATGAGGTACCACTCCCAGCTGCACCTCACATATCTGCAGATGACCCACCAGGGCCTCCAATGCAGAATACACTTCTACATCTGGCGTCTGACTTGCTTCCAGGTTCCCTCTACCTGGAATGGCCCCCTCCTTTTCTCTGCCTGTAGCAATATCATTTTTTTTTTTATGGTCCAACATATCTGCTCATACTTCTGGGAAACCTCTTCCCGGCCTGCAAAGGCACTGGCCTCTTTTTCACAAAACTGATCACATTATGTGTGTGCTCTTGCCATTTGCGGAATGGATGAATGAATACGATAAGGCAGTTCAGGAAAAACAGCTTCTGTGTGTGGGGTACTCCCTAACCTTTAGCCCAATGCTAATTTTCATGAACATTCTCTAACCAGCCCCAGCAACCCTCAGGGACACTTTCTGGAAAGCTCCCAAGGAGGGGATTGTGATTACTGACCATGTGACACTCTTGGGAGAACTGATCCCTGCCACAAACCTTCACTGGGGCTGGAGGGTGCAGTCCTGACTTGAAGGGCTACGGGATTTAAGAGAAGGGGGTTGTAGAACTGGGAGAAATTTCGATGGAGAGAGGTCATTTCAGGTGAAGGGAACCTCAGGAGCAATGGCAAGGAGGTGGGACTCAGCATAGAGCATCGGGGGTCAATGGTGAGGAGGCTGGCCTGCTGGGGTGGAGCTCAGACTGAGGGCAGGGTGCAGATGACCCACCAGGGCCTCCAAGGCAGACTGCAGTCACTGGATGGCTGGCAGCCTAGGAACAGGGATAGTCTAAAAAGAAAATGCTGATATGAGCCTCTGTCCCACCCTGGCACCTAATAATACATAAGGTAAAATAAAGAAGCTTATTTTCCAGCAGGACTCAAGAACTCCCCACAGGCAGCAGCTGGTTTTCTTCTTCCCTCCCCCGACTCCTCCCACCCCTCGCCCCATTTGATCTAACCTAAGTCTTGTCCCTCAGGCCGACCTTGGGTTTTGCCTGGATTTGGACTGAGTTGCCTTCTCCAATGAGCCAGCATTCCTCTCCACTCATCTGTCTTTCTAGCCAAAAAAAAAAAAAAAAACCCTATTGCCTTGTCTCCAGACAGACTTATCATATTTGGAAAAAGGAAGTTATGATTCAGGTAAAAAAAAATAACTAAAAACAGCTTTGGAAAGATTTGTGCACTGGGAAGCCGAAAAGCAAATCACATCCCTTTGCATCCCAACAGGTGGGAAGTAGTTTCTCGTTGCCTGAAAGGTGGTGGGAGATACCAGAGGATGCATCTGAACTCTGAGCATCTCCTGGGTTCCATGCCAGGAAGCAGGTGGGCTCTGTTCTATGAAGGAGGCCTGGGAGCACAGTGGAGTTTGCCCCATTCAAATGACCCAAGTCAGACTCCTGGGCTCCTCCAGTCACCCTGTCTTGCTTGGATGGGGAACAGCCAACCCTTTGCTGACTCCTCACAGGTAGCCTCCGCATGGTCCGTAGTCTGCACCTTATGACCTGATCTGTTGTAAGCTCCTTGAAGGCAAGAATGTAGCTTAATCTTCCCTGTGTTCGCCCACAGCTTTGTTCACACCCCAATAAGCAAGGTATTCGGGACAACCATGCTGCTATGTTGTATTATGACCACCCATCAATATGGAAATGTCCATCCAGCATCAGGGAAAAGAAATAGAGACTGGCTGTAAAGCATATTTCACTCCCAACACCATGCTTTGTTTAATTAACTATCTCCACTGGGGGTTGTTAACACAATAAAATATGTTTTTTTAAAAATAACATGATTAACCTTGGGAATTAAAGAGTCAACTGAACACACTGTTTTCAGTGTACCAGGCTCAGGAACCAGCCCTGGATGTGCTCAGGCCCTAATGAGGAGAGCAGCCATCAGTGAACTCACAGTCCGTTCCTCTCTGTGAGGACATGGGTCCCTATCCCTAGAGTCAGCTCTGCCACGGCCAAAGTCCCGTCCCATCTCCCTGGTGAGAGCCTTCTCCCTCAGGGATGCCCAGGCAATGCATTGCTAAGTGGCACTTCAGAGGGAAAAAAATTCATTCAAATGTATTTGTTTTCCTCTCTACTCAAAACCTCTGAGCTTTTGGACAGAAGAGCCTTTTATTTCCTTAAAACATCAGCACCTTCGTTTTGTTTTATGGATTTTATGCATTGAGAGGTGGGAGGAGCAGATGGGAGGGGTGATTTTCTCAGGCCTATCTGCTCACTCCCTCCCATGGATGAACCATACTAAGGGCAGAGCATCCAATATTTGGGCCAAAGTTAATTCTCTCTTCCTTTGTCTTAAGGCTTAGTTTGCTCAGAGAGTTCTTGTGAGACCTCCCCTGTTCTTTATTATTCTACCTCTTCTACCTTCTCTCCTCTTCTTCCATTTCATGTCCACTTGCCATCAAGGGTGTCACCGTAGGTTGTGGGATAGCACAGCCAAGGCCTGGGCTGTAAGGGGCAGAAAGGAATGGGCCTTGGGGCTCCCCAGTGAGAAACCCCTCTCTTTCCAGGCCCATAACTGAGGATCCAGGGCTGACAGGGCTGAGCCCAGAGCACCTCTATCCCAGCCCTGTGACATCAGGGCTGTGGTCACAGAATGTGAGCATGGGCAATCAGGGAAGGATGATGGAGGTGGATGGCACATTCCTGCAGCAGATCCACATGACACATGCTTTTAGGTCACAGACAAGGTCTGCAGGCTGGGTCACTGCAGGAAATCTTGCCACAGGGAATTACTGAGCATACACCTGCAGCTGGGACAGGCTGAGGTTTGGGACCCAGAAGTGACCTCACTCTCCCAGGGCTCTGCAGAGAGATTCCCTCACCCTGACCCCACTGAGGGTCAGAGAAGCTTCTGCTTTAGAATCTTGTGACCTCCTTCCTTTGGAGCCTGTCTGCACCCCCAGATGGGAAGCTCCCTGGAAGCTGGGGTCACTCTTCACTCACTGTCGTATCTCCAGCAGCATGAAATGCGCGGAGTGACTTCTTGTTGCTGAATCTGGGCCGTGTGGCTTCTGTTCTCCTCCTGAGGGCCCTGGAGTGTCATACCCGCCCCTGGACACCTGCGGCAGAGGGAGCCCCAGAGCCTCGGACCTGCTTTGGGGCCAGCACCTCCCTCTTTGGCTGCACAGCTGCTCCTGCTTTCTCCCCATCAAGTTGTCCTTGGGCCTTTTCCTCCTTCTCCAGGGCAGACACCCTTTGCTTCTGAGGCCTTGTTTCCATCTCTGTGCCCTGAAAGCACCCGCCATCGTGGGGTTCGGTAAGGACTCAAGAAGTGGCTTCAGTGGGGTGGCCCATAGTGCTGGCTTGTCGAGCCCAGAAAAGACAAGCCTGCTTCTGCAGGCCAGGACTCTGTCCGCCCTGTGTGGATCGAGAAGAGATTTTGCCTCTCTGTGTGCAGGCCCTGGGTTAACAACCTGCTTTGTCCTGCTCTGTCCAGCCCTGCACCTCTGACAGCAAGTGGTCCCAAAGGGGACTCTGTCAAAGGCCACAGGTCCACCCAGCTCCACGATGAACAGGACTCCCTTATATGCAGGGCTGCGTCTTGCCCAGAAGGCTTCTGCTGCCATCTTCTGACTGAATTCTATGGGGTAGAAGTCAGGATGGGTCTTCTTAGCCCCCATTTATAGCTGGGGAAACAGGCCCAGGTAATCAGGTGATACACAGCCATGAATAACAGAGCCAGGCCTGCACCCTCCTGTGGATGCTCAGTCTGAGGCCTACTCCTGATACACCGTGGCTGTGCCCAGGTGAGAGGCAGAGACCTACCTGCTATTATCTGGGCTGCCAGTCTAGTGACCATCTTTACCAGGCCAGAGGCGTGGCCTGAGACTGCACCTCAGGAACTCCCTCCAGCCCCAGGGCTGCGTGTTTAGGGGTTCAGCCCTCATTCCACTTCTCCCCTCCCTTCCTCGTCTTTGGGTGGGGCAGCGTCCCATCTTCAGAGGCTTGCAGTATGAGCCTGATGTTATTCTCTCAGGTCTTCTGTCACTGGCCCTCCTGGAAGCTCCCTCTGTGGGTGATGTCTCTCCTGGGGGGGCTTCTGAGACCTGCCCCCATCTGGAAGGTGCAGTGGAAGTGGGAGGCAGCTGCTTCTGTCACTGGGAGCTTGCAGAAGCCGGGCTGCCTCCTAAAGAGCAGGAGCGCCTCTGAGCATTGCTGGCTCTCCTCTTGGGATGAGGCGCTGGCTTCCCTGCGGCTTTGTTGCCTCCAGAGCCTGCCTGGAGCTGTCTTCAGGAGACAGCAGATGATGGCCCCTCGCTCCCGGATGGGCCATGGCCGAATCTACCAGGCCTTCCTTCTCCTCTGAGTGGTTTCCCTGAAAATATCCCAATCCTCTGACAGCCTCCTCCAGACACGGAGTCAGCTCTTTCTGGGACCCTCACACCCTGAGACCCAGGGCTGAGAGTGCTGCTGGGCATCTGGGAGGGTACAGAATTTGCAGAGAGGAGGAAGACGGAGCCTTCCACCAGCTACTTCCCAGGCCGCTGCTGAACAAATCCAGGCAATTAACAGGAGTCACACAAAGCCCTTGATTTGCTCCAGAGGTCAAGGGTCAGCCTGAATACCTCATTAATTAACCGAGCAAGGCTTCCTGCTATTGACAGGGTCTGGAAGCTCAGCCCAGGAGCAGACCTCACATCCCACAGCCCGAAGACCATCTCCAGTTCCTCCTCTTTTCCTTTCTCTCACTCACTGGTGCCCACCAGCCTGTTCCATCCTCTGAGTCCAGCTTTCCCAGGAGGCTCTGGCCTGGCAGGACTGTGAAATGTGACCCTTCCATTTTTGAGCCTGACCCCCAAGTTGTCTTCCTGTCCTCCATCCCTGCTCATTCCGCCTCCAGTCCTTTCTAGCATAATATCCGATGCTCCAAGGATCCAGGCACAATCTGGCTCCCACACACCTTCAAATGCTGCTCCTGGATGTCTATCACCAGGCAGAGGATGTGACGAGCTGATTCACACTGAGGTGTCAGGCTGAGGGTGTCGGCAGAGTGGGTGGGTGGGTGGTGATTTTATTCCAATAAGGGTCATGCATGAACTCTAACAGTGTAAGTTTTAATGATGGGACTTAGAGCATCAAAGACAGGCCAGACAGCAGGATATTTTGAGCAAGGAGCCCTTTCCTGGGACTGCTAAGGTCATGAAGTGGGGGTGGCAGGATTCTGTGCTGGCGGCTGAGGCTGTCCTGTCTCTAGAGCTCTTTTTCCCATTAGGGCTCTGCTTTTTCTCTGCAGATGTGAGTATCTGCTTTGGCCACTTTCACTGCCATCTCTGGCACCACCTCCAAGTTTTCCAGCTGTACACTAGAACTGTTGCCTCTGAGGTTTCTTTGTCCTAGTCAGGATGCACCACTAGTGGAGATTTCCCCCTGATGGGGACTGGCCTCCCATTCAAATGTTGCTGAAGAGAGGGCTCCATGACCACCTTTGGGCTTACGTGGAAGGAGTGCTGCGTGGCCAGGTATTTCACCTCCTGGCATGGAGAGAGGTTCTTCCACCTGCTATTTTTGGGGACCAAGACATAGGAGACTTTGTTGCAATTTGCAGTATCTCTGTTATAACTTGCAGAGCTCATCCCTACTGGCTGACATTTGTAGAGCCTATTGCTGTTTGCAAAGCCAGCTGTTTCCTGAAGGGCTCGTCACTGGTTTTAGAGCCTGTGCTGTTTGTAGAGTCTGTTGTTTGCAGAACCGGGCATCACATGCAGAGCTCATCACTGTCTGCAAAGCTTGCTACCACTTATAACGTTTCTTGGGGTTTGCAGAGCCTGATACTGCTTACAAAGCTCATTAAGGTTTGCAGAACCCATAGCAGTTTGTGAAGCCTGTTGTTTGCAGAGTCACTCCTTGCGCGCAGAGTTCTTCACTGGTTTTAGAATCAGTTGCTGTTTGTAGAATCTATTGTCTTTTGCAGATGCTAGGCTTGTAAGCTGAGCTCATCAGTATCCACAAAGCTTGTTGCTATCTGGAGAGCTTGGCTCTGCTTGCAGAGCCTTCATTTCTTGCAAAGCTCGCCTTGGTCAGAGAACTTGCTGCTATTTGTGAGTCTGTCATTGCTTTCAGGGCTCATCACTGATGACAGAGCCCTGGGACACTTTCTGATTCTACCTCCTATGCATGACTACCTACCTTGTGGTGAATTTTCAAGGACGTGGGGCCATACCACATACCACAGGGTTTTAAAGTGTTTTCTTGCACTCATAGGTTTTCGGATTTAGCTGCTGAGTTCATGCTCCACATCATTCTCTTTGGTCCCAGTGTGTCCCCATGACGCTGGCTCCATGCTTAGACTCTGTCACCTCTCTAAAGCCAAAATGCTCTGTATTCTCTCTCTCCCAGAGCTAATGGTCTATGTTGGTAACTCTCTCTTTTGCTCAGAGCTCTTGAACTTCCAGTCAGTTACCTGAATTCTCTTCACTTCTGTCTCAGTGGGATCTTCTTGTGTCCTTCCATCTACTCACTCTCTCCTTAGCACGGAGACCTCATGTTTTCATATCCACAGTCATCCACAGAATTCATGGAGGTGATGTGCTGGAAGTGGGAGGAATGAGGACTGGGACAGGAGTTCGAGCTCAACTCTGTGAAGCTCATGCGTGACCCAAAATCCAGTCACACATGAGCCTGTGGGCCATGTGACCTTGGCCTCAGAGCCTGGAGGGATGCATGCCTATCTTCAGCAGCTCTGTCTTGCAGCTTTTGCCTTGGGTTGGCTGTGCTCACACCCAGTGGGGAGGGGGTGGGGGTCTTGCCACTTATTGTGCAAGGTTGTCACTGGCCATTGCTGGAACACCCCAATCTATCCTCATCAGCTTTGGACATGCAGCCCCTAACACCACACCAACTTTTATGTGTGTGTGTGTGTGGGTGTGTGTGTGTGGTGTGTATGTGTGTGTGAAGATGTATTTTTCTAAATACATATGTCCCTGGAAGGCAGGGTTTGAATGGCATGATTTGTGGTTTGTCATATTGAAAGACTTTTCAGAAAATCAAAAGGAAGATCAAAAAGCGATTCCCAGGTACTTTTTACAAAAACCTGGCTGGCAGTTCAAATTCGGAATGGTTGGGCAGTATTGGCAAAGAGGAAGGAAGTCGAAGGAACAGACCCAATATCACTGGCACTTTCTCGGGAAGTTTCCTAAGAATCACTCATGTCTGAACATGAGTGGGTCTGTGTAGTGATCTTAATCCTAAAAGTTTCTGCACTTAAGAAGTCTGTGATATGAAAACTCAAGTCCAGAGATGATCGCCCACTTTATATAAGAAGTTCTTCAAATAACTCCCTGGACACATTTAAAATGGAACACGCTCCTCACTGTAGTCCAGTTAGGAACACAGCTCTTACGCTGAGTGAGGGGTTCCTGAATTACCCTTGTTTCTTCTCCAGGAGGTTCCAGCTGAGGACATCATGCAGCCCAACTACTAACAGTGATGAGGCCTGGATTTTCTTGACTTTCTCTACTTCTGTGCTGTGGAATGGCCAGAGGTTCAGCGGATGGAGCACAGAATGGTCTGGAAGCACACTCTTTCCCTTCCTTGAAATCCTGTTTTCCTGTCCTTTGTTCTTAGAAGAAATTGAGCTCTAGATATGTCTCACTGTTGGCTTGTCCACAGGGCCCTGAGGCAAGCGCTGCCACTCAGGAGATAATTCAGAGTGCTAATGGCATACAGATGCATACTAATTCATGTGCACACACACAAATTAGGCTGTAATTATCACAGGAACTATTTGCTAATGCTGGTTACCATTTGAACCATTACTCAGCACTGGTTCTTACAGAAATCTGGTCACTATGGCTCAGCATGAGGCCTGTCTCTCTGGCAGTCTTGGAAACTTGGCATCAACACCAAGTAACAGCTGTGGGTTGATTGGATGTGGGAGGTGGGTCTCTCAAGGTTTGCTATGGGAAAGGAAAAAGCGTGCTGGAAAATGACACTCAGATTCCATCAAGGGAAGGAAAAACCAGCACCAAAGACAAGGAATGCCATATAATACATCACATGCTAGTGTGGATGACCAAAAGTGTAAGGCACACAGTATGTCCATTTCATTCAACAGCTCTTCCCAGCTGTCTGTTGCATGCCTGGGGCATGAGGGGCTTGGGAGAAGATATCTAAGACAGGAGCCACCCCACAGAAGCAGCTAATTCACTATAGGTATGGAGGCTGATTCCCCATTGAGTCCTGTGGGAATTATCAAGGCCCTAGGGTGGAGGCGGGGCTTGAGCTTTGCTGCCAAGCGTGCTGTATGAGTCTGTTCTCATGCTGCTAATAAAGACAAACCCAAGACTGGGTAATTCATAAAGGAAAGAGGTTTAATTGACTGGCAGTTCAGCATGGCTGAGGAGGCCTCAGGAAACTTATAACCATGGCAGAAGGGGAAGCAAACATGTCCTTCTTCACATGGCAGCAGCAAGAAGTGCTGAACAAAGGGGGAAAAGCCCCTCGTAAAACCATCAGATCTTGTGAGAACTCCCTCACTATCGTGAGAACAGCATGGGGGAACCGCCCCCGTGGTTAAATCACCTCCCACCAGGTCCCTCCCACAACAAGTGGGGATAATGGGAACTATACTTCAAGGTGAGATTTGGGTGGGGACACAAAGCCTAACCATACCAGATGGGGTGGATTTTAGTGCTTGTGGAAGGAAGCATGGCATCTCAGGCAGCCAGAGCTGTCCTGTTAAGCAATGTGGCTGTACACCAGAATGGTCAGTGGTCACCGAGTCCTAGCAGTAGCTTCTGCTCAGGGAGTGGCTGCCATTACCCCGTCCTTGGCAGCCCTGCAAAGGAAGGTATTGTCAGGCTCATTTTGTAGATATGGAAATAGAGGCCAGTGCAGGTAGGAGACTAGCTACAAGGCCACATGGGTGCTCTGGCTGGATTGAAATTAGAATCTGGGTATGTCTGATTATTGGTGAGGATGCTGAGAAGGACAAGGAATGATTAGGGGGAAAATGTGGCGGGGGATCAGAATGGTACTGCTGAAAGGGCACCTGGGAGGACCAAGTTCATCTTACCCATGAGGGAAGTACAGCACAGAGACAGTAAGTAATTGATACTTGGTCTACAGCAATGGATGGCAGAGCAGAGCAGGTGATGAGCTGCACTCCACCGTGAGCCCTGCTGACTCCGTAGAGCACCCTGAGAGCTCAGCAGAGGTAGGAGGATGATCTGGGGATTGCCCTTGTATCCATTTGCCCACCCCTGACCCAGAAAGGCTTCTCTGGCATTACCTGGAGGTCTTGAGCAGGGAAAAGGAGAAGCAAGTATCACTGGTTTCCTCGGGTATTCAGTAGCCTCTAGAGAGCAGTTTGTCCAGCTTCCCTTTAGGCAGCAAGGTGGGCTTCCTATTGCTGGCTCCTATCCTCACCCTTGTGTCTGCTCCTCCGGTGGCCTTCCTGTCTGGCTGGCCATCCACAAGTCCTACAGGCATTGTCTGATTTTCCTCCTAATCCTTCCCTGGTGGATGCACCCTGAGATCTCTGAGCTGCCAGCTGGGCAGGCTCCCAGCCACTAGAGATTGGAGTCAACAGTGGGGTTGTCACCATCAATGAGTCGCTGTTGCAGCAGGTGATGACATCCACTCTTCTAGAGCTGGGCCCCCACGTTTGCTAGGAGAGGGGAGTAGGGTTGTTGGAAGATGCTTGCTAGGGCCATGAAGGGAAGTAAAGGGGCAGTGGGTATGGCAGATAGACAAGATTTGACTTATTCAAACTTGTCCAACCCCTGGTCCAACACAAGTTTGTGAACTTTCTTAAAACATTATGAGGTGTGTTTTTTTTGTGTGTGTGTGATTTTTTTTCTTTTGGCTCATCAGCTATAACTAGTGTTAATGTATTTTAGACATGGCCCAAGACAATTCTTCTTCCAATGTGGCCCAGGGAAGCCAAAAGATGGGGCACCCTTGTTTTAGACAATGCCAGGTGCACCTTGTGTAAGAAGCATTTGGAATGCCTGGGTTCTCTGTTGAGCACTCTGTGGACCTGCCCTCTGGGGAACCACAGGAGAAGACACAGCACTTGTCCTCAGCGAGTTCCTTTTCCAGAAGACACAATGAATACACAGAAGTCCCTAGAGAACTTCCTCCATGAAGACAGGGTCCGATGTAATTTGCAGATGCAAATTGGAAATGTGGAGCCCCTAGTTCGAAAATGACTAAGAATTTCAAGATGATGACTGCAGAGCATCAAGCCAAGCATAAGGTCCTCCTGAGAGTGCAGGGCTCTAGGTAGCTGAGCCGCACCTGCCCATGGCACTGGGCCTTGCTGCTGCAGGTCAGGAAACTAAGAGCCCAAGCAGCTCCCCAGAGAGCCCTTGCTGGGCCCTCAGAGGCACCTGCATGTTTGTGGATGTGTCAGATAATTCACAAAGAACTCTTTAACTCTCATTTCGTGGGGTCTCTACTGAACCCCATGCTCAATGTTGAACTGATTCTTCCCAATTTTCAGAAGTGGATTCCAAGGCCTGGGGAGATTAAACTGTCTCTCTAAGGTCACAAAAGAAGCTATAACTGGAAGTAGAAAGAGAAGTCTTTGGATTTGGGCCAAAGGGTCCTGCCTGCCCCGTTCCCTCCTGGACACTAGGATGCCAGCCCTCTGGGACTTCCGTGCCATTACCCAGTTGGGCCTGAGATCTTTCTTTGCAGGGAGTCTCCCAGGGTAATGACCACGCTCTTCATCACTGCCCCTCTCCAGCTCCCACTTTGCTCAGTGGGTCCCAGTTCCTGGCTTGTAGCGTCCAGGCCCACTAAACACTCCTGCCAACATGGAGCTTTTTTTTTTCTTACCTTTGTGGGCATTTTCTAATCTGTCCCCACCCAACAGGGTGTGATATTTTACAGTCACATTCCTACCTCCTGGCAGGGCTATCTGGGGCTGCTAATAAAGCCTTCCTTGGCTTATGGTAATGGCACCCTCCTGGCCCCTCTCCCACATGAAGTGTACCACACCTGCCACCCCTAGACTGCCGGGCCCCTCCTCCTGACCCCAAACTCAGGCTGCCCTCCCTGACAGGCCCCCAGCCTTGTGGCATATTTACAGAAATGCCACTCAGCAGAACGACCCAAATCAAATGAATGGTAACGGGAAAGCTGCTAGCTTCTAAATTAGCGGTGCATAATTAGTTTCATGCATAAACCTCTGGAAAGCACGGGGCTCAGGCTGGTGAGAGAGACAATTAGTTTTTTGCGAGGATGAAGAAGAGGAGCAGAAAAGGGGTGAAGGAAGGTGGGAAGGCTGGCTGGAGTGGTACCTGGGCTGAGTGAGACGTAGATTGCATCTGCATAGCTGAGCTCCACACATTGCCTTTCTATCTGGGAGGACTTTCTGATGCCTCCAGCTTGGGCCTCTTAAAGACTCCCATCGATCCCCAGCTTTTCCCCTCCCACTGTTCTGGCTGCAGGATGACTCAGGCAGCCCTTTCTAGGCCCCTGGCTGGGACTACACGGTAGGACACTTGGACCATACCTTGGCTCTCAGGGGAGACATCAGAGCCTTGTCCATATCTGTCCCATGACTCAGGACTCTGCCTGGGGTGGGCTTGGGTGCTCTGGCTGGCCCACTGTTTTAGGCGTGGAGGTGTGTTTCTCAGACAGGCTAGCTGAGAATCACAGCCCTTTGAATCTCAGAGCCTCTGGCACTCTGTGGGTCACAGGGCAGCAGCTCTGCCCGAGGAGGCATCTCCCAGACGGGGAGTGGAATGGCCCAGACTGTAGGCTGCCCTGGCTGGTTGACAGGGAGCAAGGGCCACAGTGCTATCTCCATACTTCTAAACTCAGCCAGTTTGACCCATCCACACTGGTAATGCTGCCAAAGGGGGACAGAGGAAGAAACTCCAACCTGATGTTCTCAGATGCACTCCTGGGATAATGACTTCCTTGTGTGCAATCTCAGCAGATGGACAGGTCTGTGAGGAGTCTCCTTGGGTCTCCCGAGTCCTCAGGACACTGCCAAATGCTGGATCACCATCATCCTGCTTCTGGGCAAGGATGCCCACAGGCCTTACTTAGTTTCCCCACCTATCAATTAAAGATGCCAGTTCCTGTCAACCTTCCTCCAGGCTCTGGATGGCCGGTGTCTCTCAGGTTGGGGAGATGCCCGAGGAGAGCTCTTTGCATGGAGGCCTGCAATCTTTATTGCTGATTATATATTATTTATTTAGTCTTAATTTACAATTGCTTGATTTCCAGAGGATCTTAGTGCCATGGGGACAGAAATGTGCTGCCCAGTCCTCAATAAAGAATGCTTTTCCTGCCATAAATAAACAGAATATCCAATCAACCACCCATCAAATTGCCTGGCCCTGGCACAAACAGAATGCCACTAATGAGACACAACATGCATTAGCTTAATGCTCTACCAGGGGAAGAAAGCCGGCCCTGAGTGCCAGCCGGGCTATGATGGAAGACGGGAATGGGCAGTCTCCATGTGGACACTGTGGGAGGGCTTTGTGTGCCAGCATCTTGAGGGCCACTGGGCAACCCCCAAAGAGCTGAGGTTTGTCTCAGTGGGGTCACTGCTGTAGATCCTCTTTGCTTGAAGACAGTGGGGGTTGACTGTGGGTCCACTGTGTGCCGAGACCTGGGATGGCTCTGTGGGTATCATCAGGGGAGTCTATGTAGGTTCACGATATAAAACAGAGTGCAATGCAGGTTGAGACAAAGTAAGTGCCATGGAAGGGAACTGGTATGCATGGGGTAGTCAGGAAAGGCTGCATGGAGGAGGAAGACATGAACTCCTCCTTCAAGAACAAGCAAGAATTAGAGCAGGGGATGCATTCAGGTGAGAGCCACCCCATGGGAACAGGAAGGAAAGGAGAGCTCAGTGTGCTGGCAGCAGAACGATGGGAGCCTAGGAGCTGGCGTTAGGAATCCTGGCTTTGTTTGGTAGCACCAGGGAGCCACAGAGGGTCCTGGAGTGCTGGTAGAGTCAAAGGCCACTGCGGACCACATTTAACCAGGTTTCTTCTTCAGCTTGCTTCTGCCCTCCCCCTTTCCAGGCCAGCTGGGATGAGGCTCCACAAGGGGTCGGCTAAGTCGCGCCTGCTCTTTCTGTCTGCTCTTTATCACTGTCAGCTGCCTAAAGCCAAGCGCGAGACAGCCGCCCTCCCCAGCGGAGCTGAGCTCCCCGAAGATAAGATGAATGTCTGCAGTCCACAGAGCTGAGATGTTCTGAAGGAAGTGGAAGAGGAGAAAGAAGGAATAAACACCCATCACATTAATAAGAGTTTGGGAGAAGTGAGGGGCTGAGGCCAGGAGTCTCCAGATGGTGTTTAGTGAAATGACAGTTTGATGCCTGTGAGGAAAAATGGAACTGTGGTATGCTGGGAGCTTCAATCTTCATGGGGTTGGGGTGGGAGATGTGGGTGCATGAAGCCCAGTGTGAGGTCTGTACTTACACCAGCCTGACAAGAACTCATTCCAGGTCCCAGCAGAAAGGGCAAACAACCTCCAAGATATCTGCTTAGGGACTCCCACAAAGTGGGTCTAGTCCCAAGGGTTCACATACTCATGCAGACACCTACTGCATTCCAACAATCTCACAGCTGCTGAGAACTTAGCAGGTTAGCCTTGTGCCAATGCTGAGTCCATAGGAATAGGTAGGACCCAGTCCCTGCCCTCAAAGAGGGCAGTCTAGAGTGGAGCACTCATGTTAAACTCTGGTAAACTGAGGTAGACATAAGAAATTCTAGGCATGCAGGAGGGAGCATCTTATCCAGCCTTATCCAGATTGGGGAAGGCTTCCTGGAGAAGGTGACATGTGAGCTGAGTTTGGAATGCTGGCCAAGGACTGGCCTGGCAGAAGGAACTTGGGGCAGACATAGGAGGATGCCAGGCAAAGGAAACTAGTGAAGCCACTCAGGGGGTGTGAGCCACATGCTCGCAGGTGGGGGAGTCAGGAGCCAGCATCGTCTCGGATCCTGAGGTCAAAGTGGGAGGCGGTGGGGAGTGGGGAGGAGCTAACAGTCACAAGATAAGTGACCGAGGGCCTGATGCAGGGCTCAGATGTCACCTATGGCTGCTGGAGAGTCAGTGAAGGGTATTCAGGAGTGTAAATCTCAGAATCCCACTTGATCCTATCCCTTGCCCATATATGGGCCATTATGTGGTGTCAGAAAGCTACCCTGATTAAAACATTCTCCCTGCCCTGCCTGGTACACTGCCTGACATTCCACATCAGAGTGCCCTTCTTTTAGGTTAAATAGAGTACTTCTACCATCTGTCCTTGTTACAGGACAGGTACCTTGTTAGTTGGTACTTTCTCTGCTCTCACCTGGGGAGAGCAGGGGTCCCAGAGGATGGGAGGCCATTTCTGGGATGCCGGCCATGCCTGGAACTTGTCCCTGCCCATCCTGCAGGTGGGCTGGGGCAACTCCACAGCAGGGAGTTTTGGGCACAGCCAGAAGAAGGGTGGTGGCTTTGTTAGCACTGGGAGCCATGCACTCAGGAAAGTCAGGCAGAACCAATGGCCACTGTGGACCAGGCTGAGGACGAGGTGGCACAGAGGCTGGTGCTGGGTGGAGCCCACAGAGGAGCAGGCAGAGGAGGGCAGTGGAGGGATAAATGAGAGAGCAAGGAAGGAGAGTCAAAGAGGAGTCCCAGGCTTTGGAATCATTCTATTTCCATTTCCCCCAAGTCACACAGCTGCCAGGGTTCAGACAGATGCTGTGATTAGCATTTTAATGCATTTCAGAGGACCTTGTCCAAACTGCTCTAGAAATCAGAAATCAAGAGTTTATCTTCAGCTGTCCCTAAAGAGCTAGATTCTCTTTCAATTCCAAAGGAGTCTGAAAAACAAAGTGCTGCACATGTGTGTTCATGTGCCCACATATGGACATTTGCAGGATGTCATGTGTCTCCCATGTGTGTTATATGGTCAGATCACCTGTTACATACACATACATTTGTGGGCACCTATATGGCATGTACTCTGGTGTATGTGCCTGTGTGTGTTTGGGTGATAAGAGTGCAGCTGCATCTGTGTGTACACAAGTACATCTTGCACGTGTACGCATATTCTACACGGGCCTTTGCAAGTACAATTTTATCCAGGATTGTTCATGTTAGAGGGAGAGCTCCACGCTAGATGAAAACAGGTCAGTACTGAATGACTCGGCCTGTCAGGGAGTCTGGGCCTTAGGTAATGGGAAATGCGTTTCAAATGCGTCTTTGGCTGGTTGGCCTGATCCTGAAGCTGTGTTTCAAACAATACAGCTGAATGGTATTTCAAGCAAACTGCATTTCTGGAGTAATAATTCTCCCCCTGAACACTGTTGGCCTTGGAGGCTTAGCCTCTGCAAGGGTTTCTGGAGCCCCAGAAGAGGGTTGAGACAGCTACTAGTAGGTCAGAGCCATGGCAGGACAGGGGTTGGGAAGCCAGGAGGCTATCAGGACACCTGTGTGTGGTGAGTCCCCTCTACCTGCCTCCCAGGATTCTCCTCCTGCTGCCTCAATCTGGCCACACCTATATTTATCTAGGCTGTCTTCTGGGAGATGGATGGCGTCAGCCATTTAACTAGCTTCAGGAGGAAGAATTTCCTTCTCCTGTTGTATTAGCCCATTCTCACACTGCTGTAAAGACATACCTAAGACAGGGTGATCTATCAAGAAAAGAGGTTTAATTGACATACAGTTCTGCATGGCTGGGGAGGCCTCAAGAAACTTACAATCATGATGGAAGGTGAGCAGAGGCAAAGGCACATTTAACAGGGCAGCAGGTGAGAGAGTGAATGAGCAAAGGAAGAAGAGCCCCTTATAAAACCATCAGATCTCATGAGAACTCATGCACTATCACGAGAACAGCATGGAGGAAATCACATCCACGATCCAATCATCTCGCACCAGGTCCTGCTCTCAACACATGGGGATTGTGGGGATTATAATTTGAGATGAGATTTGGGTGGGGACACAGAGCCAAACCATATCAGCTGTCCTGGCCACCTTCTCTGGACATACTTCCCTGAAAGTGTAGCAGTCAGCTCCAAACTCAGATTTCCTGGGCCATCTTCCCAGCCTAGGGAAAATGGGATCATCACTTTCCTTCTTCAGAGGGAGGTACCTGTTAACTGCAAGACTGTGTCAGCTTTCAGGGAGCAGGGCAGCACCAATGGCTCCTTTGGAGTCTGTGGCCAGCTAAACTTCTAGATCTTTAACCCTTGCCTGACCTGCTTACCCCTTCATGTCATGATGGCAGGGGGATCTACTTGTAGCTGCATGGGGCACCTCAGAGTCACTCTCTGCCCAACCTGTGTGGCACAGACAGTGATGTGGAGTTAGGGGATGCATCTGTTGGGAGGGGGCAGGGGAAGCAGCAGACAGTTCCTTGTGAATTTGTTTAATGTAAATACATCCTCTATTTATCTTTGGCTGTTAATAAATTCATGCATTATTAGAAAATCCCTCATACCAGCAGACCCGCTGAGTTAGATCAGCTCGTTTTAAGAGATTTCCTGTTGGCAGGATTCAAAGCCCACACCTGCAGCCGGCCCAGGCACAAGGATTTAACTAAACGCCGCAGATAATTAGATCAGTTAACCTCGCAAATTAAAACAAGCACATCGCATTAGCTCAGTTTATCCTAAAAGAAAATATTAAGTTCCCCCAGATAAATCGTTTAATAAGAATAGAAGAAGATGGTACATACTGTCTTCTCAGAACCTGTGGGCAGGAGTAAGGGAGGGCTCAAACAGTGGCCAGATAGTGGGTTTGCTTCCATCGATTTATCTATCAGTGATGGATCAGGTTCTTGCCCGCTGACCTAACAGGAGCTAGAAGGGTTTGAGGAGCATCCAGGCATGGTGCAGGCTAGAGCACACAAACCAATAGCAAAGCTCCATGGGGTTTGAGAGTATGAAGGGGCATCCGTGGGAGGTAGCCCACCCCACCACCTCATAATGCAGGACAGCCGCCAATGAATCCCTGGTGGGGCGCTAGAGAATGAGGGTTCAAGCCCATTGGGAAAGGCTTTCTGGAAGAACTCTGGCTCTCTGTGCTTTAGCCACTGCAAGTTCATTGCATCTATTAGATAATGAATACTTAAGGAGTGGGCTGAAGTCTTTGTAGATTTCACCCTAGCGAGTCAGAATAGAGGGTAATTTGGAGTTTAGGAGTAAAGTTGTCCTTTGCAAAATCTATCAAAAATTTTGATCAGCAAAGAAGTAGTGTAGGCAAAGTTCTATGTGCAGGAATATGTTGTCAATTTAAGAGCAATGTTTACAAGTGGCTTATGAATCCTCTGTGTCACTTCATCACTGTGCTAATTACACAGGCTTTGCATCTGTTCATTAAAGCAGGGCTGGACATTAACTTGGAAGCACTGTTGTGTTGTCTACTGAAAAGTAATAAAACTTCACTGAGCACACCCCATAATATGGATGCTAATGTAAATGGGTGTCCTCCCAAGCTCTTCTGAATTAGGGTGGGTTTATCAATCATGGAGCCTTTTCAAGATAAAGGCCATGCTGCAAATGAGAACACACCCAAATGTGGCATCTCAGCAGCGCTGTGTACAACTGTGTAGGCAAGTGATGGTTATGTCCCTTCCCGCTCCACTTTTTTCAGGTTCCCTGACCCTCAGGAAGGAAACATAACAGCAGAGTGGGGTCCTCCTCATGGATCAAACCCTTCTAGCCCAAGAGGAGGAATCAGTATTTTCTGACGATGCTGGACAAAGACTGGAGGAACACTCAGGGTTTCTGAAGCCGGAGGGGCAGTGAAATCACCCAGGGAGCATTTGCAACAATGGGTCTCAGGCAGATCCTGACTCTTCATGACTCTCTCTTTCTCTCTCTCTCTCTCTCTCTCTCTCTCTCTGTGTGTGTGTGTGTGTGTGTGTATGAGAGAGAGAGAGAGAGAAAGAGAGGTGAAGCCTCTTTCTTTGTATTTATTGTAAATCTGAATGTCAAAGAAATCCCTAGGTGCGGTATGAGATGGGGTGGTTTGGAAACCTCTCCAGCACTGTGAGCCTTGCCCTGAATGGAGACTTTCTCCTTCAGGTAACAGTGTTCAAATGGTCAGAGCAATGCCCAGTTCCGTTACCAGCTTCAGGGCCCAGAGGGAGCCAAATTTCCCTTCAGCCTCCACCAGCAGGACTTGCCCCAACCAAGTGAGTAGTACCTGCCAGCCTGTGCCCACTGAGGCTGCTCCTGGGTAGGGGGACTGAGGCAGGCTCTCCACTGTCCCCAGCTCCTGTTCCTGATGTCACTTCCCCACCTCAGTCCTCTCACCAGGATTGGCACAGACCTTCCCCATCCAGACCATGCCACGTACCATGCGGAGGTGGACACTCTCCTACTCAGGAAGCTTCATGGGCTCCCAAGCACCCAAAAGAAAACAAAAAGCTCCTTAGTGGGATGTGTAAGGCCTTCTTCCCCATGCGGGTCTCAACCCACACTAACACCTGTCCCCAAGCCCTTCCTGAACTCCAGCCAGCGCTCCCTGAGCTCTCCCTCCTCCTTGCCTTTGCTCCTGCTGTCACCTCACTGGAGTGACATCCTGAGCCCCCTCCACCCACCTAGATCCTGCCGATCCTGCCCAGGCAGGACATTCAGTGGGCAGTCCTGCCTCACAGTGCTCCCAAGCCACTCCCCGCTTTAAATTGCAGCTGGGGGTCTCAATCCCTTGTCCTCTAATTGCTTGGCATGTACATCTTTTCTCCTCTGCAGGAGGGAAGCCCCAGGGGCAGCAGTGTTCTCATCCTCTCTTCACTTCCACCTGCCAAGCAGCACCTAGCGCGGGGCCATGCTCCTGGTGGGTGCTCAGGAAACACTTACTGAATTGAATTATGAACCTTCTCCCAGGCTCTGAGCCGTTCCAGCTGCTGGATGCCAGCTGTCAGGGCTGCTGAGAGAGGCTGAATGCATATTCATTTCAGACCCTCTGTCTCCTGGCCTTGAAGGGCCTCCTGGACCATCTTAGTCCATGAGGGTGTCCAGGGCACGACTCTGCCCTGCTCTCTTCCTGGTTAGGGTTTTTAATCTTCTGGGCTGTGCTCACCAACATTCCATGGGTGCTGCCCTGTTTTGAGGTAAAGAATGGTGAACAAGGAGTGGAAAGCGAGGTATGGTGTAGGTCTCCTGCAGGGGGTTCTGCAAACGATGAGGACAAACTTAACTAACCTCTTGCGGGGGCATGAAGGTGGTGATGTTGAGCCCTCCTCTTCCAGCACATCCAGGCCTTGGCAGGGCCAGGTCCAGCATCCTTATGGACCTGCCTGCCACTCCTACAGTGGTTTCCATTCAGTGTAGTGGGGTTTGTTGGTCCCTCCCTGCGGTCAGCCCTGCACTGGGCTATCCAGCTGGGAGGTTTGCTGCTATGCACCCTGGGTCAGCTGCCCTCCAGACCTGGGCAGCCAGGGGCCGGGAATGGATTGGAAGGAGCCAGGTGGAAAGATTCAATCCTTTCTTGGAGACAGAATCACTGCAGCAAGAGTGGCAGCCATAGAGAGACTGTCATTGTGCACATTTCCTGTGTGCAAGAGCAGCAGGGTGCTTGGAGCTTTGCATGCTTCGTGCTATCCAAAAACAGCCCCTGGATAAAGAAACTATTGGCACTCCAGGGCTGAGATGAGAAAACGGAGGCACAGAGAAGTTAAGTGATTAGCCCAGCGTCACACAGCTCAGAGTGGTGGAGCTGGGATTGGAGGCTCAGTGGTTAAATTTAAGGCTAGAGCCTGCCCACTGGCATGGAGGGCTTGGCCTCTAAGGCCTGAAGGTCTTCAGAGAAGAGAGAGATTGGGGGGCCTGAAACAGAAATGAGGATTACTCCAGTATAGAGGCTAGGGAATTTGCGACCTAGGCAAACTGGCTGGGGCTGAGGACTGGGACTGGTGCCATGGGGGCATTTATGATGGTAAAGATAGTAAAACTTAGGTAAAATCATGGGATCTTAACTCGCCCCCACCCCAGAACTGATTGGGTCCAGTGTTGGAATTACCTACACCAACTCCCGAACACTGCAACTCAGACTGTTTGAACATGTCTGTGACCAGAGACTCATACCTTATGGGACAACCCTGAGGCTGTGAGGGAGGCCTCAGGAGTAGAGGGCAGCACAGGCCAGCCGGGCTGTCCCTGGTCCCCTCCTTCCTGGCTCTCGGCCATGCTGAAGCTTACCAGGAGGGTCAATCTGAGGCGGGCTTTGCACAGAGCACCCCTGCCTTACCCGCACCCCTTTACAAAAGAGGTCCTGCTTCAGTGTCTGAAAATATAGTTGGTGCCATTGCTGCTGGCCCTGAAAGCCTACCAACCCACTTTCAGAGGGTGTGAGACCACTGGTGCAACCGTCAAAAAAGTGGGAGTGGGGAATCGCCTGTGGAATGCCTGTGATGTTGCACAGCTGTCTGCCGACATGGTGGCCTTTGAGTCTTCAATATTTAAGCCACACACAAAGGCACAGAAGGGCACACACTTGAGAAAGACACAGAGGACACAAATATGCTACCTAAGGGTAGCTGAAATCTTATTCCCTTCCCCCTTATGAATCTCACAGAATTGGAAACCATGTCAGTCGCTGGAATAAACATGCAGAGTTAGCAGCGCTGCATGAAGAAGCTCCTCTGGACCACACCCTAAGACAGCTTTCTTGACTCAGCGTCCTCATGGAAGCATCAGGGTGTGATCTGAACTGAAGGCAAATGCGGCGTGTGTGTGGGGGTGCGGCCGCTCCTCCAGCCAGCGTGCTCTTCTGTAATCCCTGACCATCTCTACCAGACTGTGTCCGGGCAGACTCTTCCAGGTCCTACCAATATTATCCGGTCCTTCTCCTTCACTACAGAGCACAGATGTGTTCATGGCAGACATGTGCAGAGTCTTTGGCAAGATATCCCCTTTCCCAGATTTCCTTGCAGCTAGGGTGGCCCTCTGACATAGTTCTGGCCAATGAGACATATGTAGATGTCTCCCGGGGAGGGACCTCTTGGAAACTTTTGCATTCCAGATAGAAAGGACAGAGGCAGCTGGAGCTGCTCTGCTTGATGACAGATGCAATGCGCTCCAATGGCGGTGAGGAGAGGGACTCTGATGCCTCACGTGGTTATGTTGCTGAAGCAACACCAGGCCCCAGATTCTGTGATGTACAAAAAACCCAAAGCATTATTTGTTGAGGCCATTGCAGCCAAATGAATTTCTAAATCGAAGGGTGGCCATTTAGAAACTGCAATTCAGAGAGGTTAAGTGGCTTCGCAAGGGCACACAGTAAGGCTCCAGGCAGAGCTGGGGATGGAATCAGACTCTTCCTTCCATTCGGAACAGGAAGTCCAGCCTCTAGCCTGGAGTAATGGAATCCAATGCAGAGACAGGCCAGGTGTGTGGTGGCAGCTCCAGGACCACTGCTCTGCCCCACAGGCTCCCCCCGACTCCGCTGTCTAGCAATCATGCCAGAGTCTCCTGCCAGAAAAGTCTGGTGTGTGGCGTTGGGGTGACACGGATGGTTCCTGCCCTCATGCAGCTCTGGCTTTCTACAGGGCTGGTGCCCTAGGATAAGGAGGGAGGAGTGTGGGCTCTGGAGCCAGATCTCTCCTTGGTTTTCTGATCTGAGCAAGCCCCTTTGCCCGTTTCCTCTTGCATACAATAGCACTAATAAGGCTTGGTTAAGACTGGGTGATGCTGTCTTAAACAAAGGAGATGATATTCGTGAAGTGTCTGGCTCATAGCGAGTACACAGTGAATGGTAGCTGTCATCGGGGTTAGAGAGACAGGAGACTTTGATCTGCCCTCTTGTTTGGGACGATGTTGCCAGGCTAGATCTGCAGTACGTGTAGGTGGTCTCCTGCCCATGACCCCTCCTCTTCCCCACCTCAGTGACAGTGGGCTGACTTCCAACTGCCAGCACTGGCCCTTCCACCTTGAGGGCTTCCTCTGACTGTGGAGCCCACTTTGCCCACCCATGCAGCAAGCCAGAAAAGATAGAAAGCAGAAGGCCTTGGGGCACATCCTCAGCCACAGCCTGGTGGAAACTGGTGCATGAATACCCCAGCTTTCTGGCCCCTTGGGTGGGATGACTCTAAGGAGTGTAATTGACATTGGCTCTAGAGTGCCTTCAGCACCCCCTGCAGTGGAAGCTGGTCTGCCTGATAAGTCACCCGTTATTGATTTCCTCTCTTCCTTGTCTCCACTATTGACCCAAGTTCCTGGGGTCACCCCCACAAAGAAACTACTTGCTCTCAAATGCTTGTCTAGAGCCTGCTTCTGGGGGTGCTCCAACCAAGACAATATTCTTTAAAGCCTAACATTAGGCCAGTGGTGCTTGAACTTCTTGTGCCCACGAATCTCCCAGGGATCTTATTAAAGGGTGGTGGGTGCAGTCTGAATTACGTGGCTCAGATGATCTGGAGTAAGCTCAAGACTCTGCATTTCTAACAGACCCCAGTGATGCAGATCTCATGTCCACACTTTAGCCAGGGTTTAGACTTCCGGTGCTGTTGACCTGCAGAGGCTCAGGCAAGGGGGAGATCAGCGTGGGTTAGAGCTGCCTAGGGGAGCCTCATAGAGGAAGGGAGCTTGGGGCTAGGTCCTGATGCCCTGGGAGGATTCTGGTGGGTAAGCTGGGAGGAGGCGGGGCCTTTCCAGGAGAGGGAAGCTGGGGACTTGCTGGGGCCTGAAGCCATGCCCAGTACATGCAGGATTTCAGAGCAGCTGATCTGCATGGAGTTGATTAGAGCCTACAGGCTGTAAGGGGCTGGAGGTGCTGAAGCACAGCAGTGTGAGAAAAGCCTCCTCCATCTCCAGAAACATGTCCCCTGTTCTCATCCTCAACTCCAGCAGGAAAATTCAGACTGTCCTGGATCCCCAGGCCATCCTCCTCTTACTCATTTCCCAAGATCCCCTCCCTTTACACACACAACCAACTTCTGTTCTCCCTGCTCCACGGAGTCCTTTCTGGTCATTCCAGCTCTTTCTGAAATATAATGGGACATATAATCCAAACTGCATACTTGAGCCATTCTATATTTCTATTATCCACTTAATTGTTTCATATGTGAATTAGGGGGTCACAGGACTTTATTGTGGCAAATGACTCTGAAGGTCATCCCCACTCACATCATTGTTTTGTCATTAGTAACACAACTTGGATGCTTTGTAGCAATCCACAGCATATAAAGGGCTTACACATGTGATTTTCATGATGGCAATTAGGGAACTCAGACCTGGAAAAGTTGGGTGGCTGTCCCAATTCATCCAGCTGGTCGGTGTCCTCTGGACAGGCTGACAGTGTTCTGAAGGTTAGAGCAGCACATTAGGCATCATTTTGCCTCTTCTGTGCTGGGCATAGGGTTGGGCACACCAGGCACACCATTAAACACCCTGTGACCCTTCAGCCACCAGAAGAGGATGCCACCCGCATGGTGCCCCCTGGTGGGCTTTTGGGAACATACCACAAATGCCTTTGATTAAAAAAATGGGCACTTGAACCACGGTAAACTTCAGGGCCCTGGAGAGACCTCATCTCCCCTGAACTCCAGCCCTTTCCTCTTTACAACAGCTGTTTTCATGAGGAATTAAAGAATAAAGAACAATACCACTTTTTTCTATCATCACCCAGGCTTGCCCATTTTTGATGGCACATGGCAGCCCACAGTTCCGGATCCCTGCAGGTCAGCAACAAAGACATGCATCCTTCTGCTCGCCCACACACATGTGCCCCAGCAGAAACCCTCCAATCCTAAAACACATCCATCCCAGAGCAGGAGCTCACACAGACATTCTGTTTCTCAGCCTCGTTTTCTGGCGAAAGGTCAACAAACCCTTTGCAGCCTCACACGGACTCATGCAGGCACAGCCCCCGCGGCAGCCTCACATTCCCACTCCGGTGGACACACACCTCGCTCCACACACACCCACACTTACACCTGCACCGGCAGGGACTGCCCGGACCAAAGCACCTTCCACACAGCGCTTCCCTCCTACATCCATGACCAGAGAATGAAGCCTTCTCCTCTTTCCATATGTACTCCCACAGGGTGGGCTATGCTGAAGACTTTTGGAGGGGCATTGGAGGTGATATGGCTAAAACAGGAGCTGCCAGAATGATCTGTTGGTGCCTCTGGAAATGCCAAGGCCAGCGAGGTCGCTCAGCAGAGCGGGAGCTGCCTCCCTCCCACCCATCCTTGATCTGGGCCAGTTCCAGGCACAGGCGCGGAAACAAGAAAACAGGTACAGGCTGGTAATCCAAGTTGGGAACTCTGGAGTTAACGGAGCAGCCTGGGTCCCAAGGGCAGTGTTGGGTGCTTGGATGGGGGTGGATTGGAAAGCTCCCCGAATGGGGTAGAGAGTCTGTTCAGAGCAAGTGATGTTGGATTTGGGCCTCCAGGGATGAATGGAAACTCTCCAGGCAGAGGGAATGACAGGGAAAGAGAGGAGCTTGCAGGAAGACAACTGCATCTGGGGGGTTTGTGGCCACGAGGGCTTCTGCCCTGGCTGAATCTTGTGGGTGACAGAAGCCTGGGTAGTTTGCGGGTGGTGGGATCTTCATCTTACAATGACACCCTTGGCCAGTCTCTGAAGAATACATCAGAGGGCCTGGAAGCAGAAGGCCACCGTGGTGGTGTGGGCTCCTTCCTCCAGGGCACGTTGGCTTAACCCACCATCTCTCTCATCTGAACTCCTGGGCACTTCCCATCACTGCCATTTTTGGGGCCCCTAAAGATATTTTCTGGATCATGAGCTGTCTTCACACTTGCCTCCCAAACCAGATTATAAACTCCTTCTGCAACAGGCCGTGTCTTACTTATTTTTGTCCGATGCCAGACACCCTGCCTCCCACAACTAAACTCCACAGGGGGCAGGCTATCTGTAAACGCTGCCGCCGCTGACTTGGATGATGGCAACCGTGATGCAAGCCACACTGGGGCAGTGCGAAAATTGCAAAACGCCTGTGTGGTGCCCTTAGAATGAGACCTGAGCAGAGGGCACGAGTGGAGGTGCCATCAGGAATCCAGCCCCAGCCCTGGGGGGCAGGCAGTCCGGCTGCTCTGCTTCGGGGAGAGACATATCTGATCCACACTTTATTACACTTGTCACCAATGGCGTCGGGTAGTGGAGAGCAGGAGACACTATTGTCCTCACTCTCCCCCTCTCCTCTCGTCTCCCTGTCGTCTTAAGTAATGTGAGTAATGCTGAGCTCATTATTCTTAGAAATATAAAGAATACCAGAGCTGGAAGGGGCTTGAGAGGCCATGTGGCCCACCATCTCCTTCACGGGCTAGAGGGTGTTTGCAGGGAGGGGCCGAGCTTATTGCTCTACCCAGGCCACATAGCTTGTTGGCTGGCTGGACCTGGCCCAGGTTCCCTCTGTTCGTTATCTCATGTGCCCTCTTGTTTATTTCCTTCAAGTCAAGTCTGATGACTGTAGGCACAGAGGTTCTCTGGTTCTTTCACATAAACTGGGCAGTCTAGGAGGGAAGACTGTGGGCACAGCCCCAAAGAGAAGGAGGACTTTGAGACGTCTCTGTGGGGAGGAGATTGAAAGACTTTGTCTGAACACAGTGGGACATGGGGCTGGGCCGAGGGCTAATGTGGAAGAGAATAGGCAAGTCTCAAAGGAGCCACAGATGTAGCCCCTGTGCCCAGCTGTCCCTCAGTGCCTGATTTAACGCACTTCCCACTTCCCTCTTGGAACCTTGGCATTCCCTTCTGTATAATGGGCCCAGGCTGGTCCTGTGGGGAAGGTGCTGTTGGGCTGGAAAGCCTGGCTGGGGCACATGCCTGCCAAGCCTGTTTGCTGTTGGGGTGGGGACTTTTCTGAAGGTATAGGCTGGAGAAACAGCCACATGAGTGGGTCTCGAGCCCTGGGTTCTGGTCTCAGCTCTGTTATGAGCGAAGTCACTGTTTACCTAACCCAGGAGAGAGCTGAGCTGGAGTCGGTGCTGAAACTGCTAAGTCCTTGGGTCAAGTCTGCCCTGCAGACATGAGTGCATGTGAATGGCATGTGACAAATGATCCTTAATACCTGGAGGCAGGCTCTGCCCTCTCCTCCTGCCCATACTCTCCCCTACCCTGTGCTCACACCATTGGAGCTTTTGCTTCTTCACAAGTCCCCCGTCTTGTAACACTCTAAGGGTTTTTGGGGTCATTTCCTGAATGAATGAGAACCAGTGAGTAAGAGAGGAATGCTCTGCCCCAGGGCCTCACTGTCCTGCCTTCTCCCTGCCCTCGACCTGGGATGGGGTTTCTTTACCTTGGCACTGTTGACACTTGGGGCCAGATCATGTTTTGCGATGGGACTGTCCTGTGCACTGCTGGACACTCAGCAGCAGCCCTGGCCTCTACCCACTAGATGCCTGCCAGTAGCACCTCCAGACAATGTCAAATGTCCCCTGCAGGGCAAAATTGAGAACCACTTCCCTAAAGGGACGGACGAATATTTCTTTTCAGGGAATATGAGAAAGAAGAAAGATATATATCATCCATTCCTCCAAGGGAGAAAGAAAAAAGCATGAATCCAGGTGAGATTCAGAGGCAAGGCTGGGGGACCCCCGTGACTCAGACACTATTGTAGGCCTTTATCCTCCCTGCTATGGAAGAGCCACAGGGCAGTCCCTTTCTCAGTGGTATGGGTTGAATTGTGTTCCCCTCACAAGATGCTGAAGTCCTAACTCCAAGACCTGTGAAGGTGACCTTTGAAATAGGGTCTTTGCAGATGATCAAGTTAAGATGAGGTCATTAGGGCAGGCCCTAACCTGATATGACTGCTGTCTTCATAAAAAGGAGAAGTTTGGACCCAGGCAATGTACACTGGGAAGATGATGCAAAGACACAGAGGGAACGCTGTCTACAACCAAGGAATGCCTGAGGCTCGTAGAAGTGAGGAGAGAGGCCTGGAACCGATTCTCCCTCACAGCCTTCTGAAAGAACCAACTCCGCCAACACCTTGATTTGGGACTGCCAGCCTCCATAACTGTGAGACAATACATTTCCATTGTTTACGCCACCCAATTTGTGGTACTTTGTTGCAGCAGTCCCATGCTAATACATTCAGCAAGAGGAAGGACAACAGGACCGGGGAACTGGAGGAGTGTGTGGGTCTGGCTGAGATGATCTCTGCAGAGACACAAAAGGTGGCAGGGGCTGGGAGGGAGGATGCAGGTGCTGACGGGACTGAGACTCACTGTTCAGAGACAAAAACCAACACTGCACCTACAGGAAACACAAGTGGAAATACATCTCGTTTCTAAAATGAAACGCTTTGATTGCACCAATCACTGGAAGTTGTAAAACTACCCCGAAGAATTAACAGCCTCCATACATGCTAACTACAGCCATCATAAATTCATCTTTAGTTTCTGTTATCATATCACTGTCTCTGGGGACCCCTGTCTTGTCATCATTTGCCCTTTATAATTTATTCATCTCGTTCTTGCCTGCATCCTTTCTACTTATCATTCATCTTTACAGTTGTACATAAAATTAGATGGATCCTTCAATGGCAGGACTGTCAGGGAGGGAGACGAGTCTTACCAGGGAAGCCCCATATGGTGATGGAGGCCCCAACAGAGCCTGCTATGGGTGTCAGGGTAGAGGTGGAGTAGGCCAAAGTCAAAAGAGGGAGGGCGGGAGGGAAGGAAGAGGAGAAGAGAAAGAGAAAGGAGAGACAAGTGAGAAGGATAAAAGAAGAAAGTGTTGGTGAGAAAGACTAGAGGAAACTGTGCAGAGGGAGAGAAGAGAGAAGAAAATGGGCATAAAGAGAAGAGAGGAACAGAAAAGGAGAAAAAAGGAGGAGAAAATGGGATTAAGAAAGACAAAGCAAGAGGAAGGGCTAGAAAGGAGAGACACTGAGAGAGTGGTGCTAGAAATCCAACTGAACTCTTTTAAAAAGGATTTTCCCACTTCAACATCTTTCCTGGTAAACTCAAAGAAGGTCACATTGAATTTCCATGGAAGTGACCCATCCTGAGTCGTGGTGACCTGCGTCAGGAGGTGCGATGGCGGGACTCTGCATGTCTGCCAGGCTGACATGAGGGGAGGGAAGGGGGAGATAGCAGGGAGGAGTGTGTTAGTTTGCTTTGTATTCTAGGGTTGTTGGAGTGAGGACACAAAAGCCAATCTTTAACTAGTGAGTTGGAACTTTAATGTTTACCAAGCAGATACAGCTCCCACTCCCCCCATCCCCATCCCCGGCCAGCTCTAATTGCCACTGCTTCCTGGCCTCCTACAGACGGACCCAGCTCTTTCCCTGCCAGCCCTGGTGAGAAGCCCTTTCTGCTACCAGAAGAGCAAAGTGCTGGCTACCGCTTCTCACAGCACCTGGTCTTCTCTTATCTGAGCATCTCCCCTGAGACCCTGTATTCCCAACATTGGAAACAGATGAGCTCTTCCTGGAAGACAATTCCCCACAAAGTCCCAATGGCTGGAGGAGCTGTGACAAAGTATCAGGGTTTGATTTTAAGAAACAGACTTCTTTCAAGAGGCCTCCTGTGCACATTCAGGCCCCAGGTGGTTCTCAGAGCAGGTCTCTGCTGCCCCATGTCACCCAGCTGCCCCATGTCACCTAGCTCCTGGCCTGTCATGTATCCCTCAACTCTGGGCCATTTCTCAGACCAGAGCTCCCATCTGGCTCATTTTACTCCCAACTCTATTCCCACTCTGCCCGTGTCCTGAACAAAAACTTTGAGTCACTCCTGCACTCCACGGTCTACCTGGTCCTCTCTAAATTCCTAAAGCAACTGGTGGTTCTGGCAGAGGTAGGTATCTTGAGCTTTCGTAGCAGACTCAGTGTTGGTCCTGGCTTGGCCACTTACCAACTTTGTGACCTTGGGCAAACTTCAAACTCCTCCTCTGTTGGGGGTAATCATGACATCTTCCTCACAGGGTGGTTTTGAAGATAAAATGAGGCAAGGTAGGTAAAGTGCTTAAAAATACTGTGATTATCGAACAACTGTCCACACTACCCATTTTATAATAACATGTGCTGTCTTGTATTGTTGACTACGTAGATATTTTCGTGTGCATGACTTCTATCCCCAACTTGGTGGGCAACTCCAAGCGGGGAGGTGGATGTGTTTTTCTTATCTCTGTATCCTACAGAACACCTGGCACACAGGAAATGCTTGCTGATGGATTGAGAAACTGCCCCGTGTTGACTGTCCCCTGCGAATAGTGAAACAAATTTTGTGAATAGAGGGGCATGGGCAGGAGAAGAACAGGAAACAGTGAGATCAAGAGTATGAAGGAGAGAGAGGCAGAGAGTTTAGAAAAAGAGAGTCACTCTGCCTGGATTCTGGCAGAAGGCAGTGCTCAAAAGGATCCAGATGATGCTTCATAGTTTAATAATCTAATTCTAACAAGAACATGCCAAACTCAAAAATAATAATCCATTTGTGACACTGGTCCAGGGATGACTCCATCAGCCATCAGAGAGCTCTGCTTAGGCTGGTTCCCAGGGATACTGGGAATCACTTACCACTGATGTGTAAGAACCACCACTATGGTGTGGTTTCTGAGCTTCCACTGATCCCAAGAGAAAGGTCAGCTCCCCTTTTCAGGCCCCCCGTGAAGACATGTGATAAGGGTGCCTCTAGTTCTGTCTCTGTCATTTTGTTATTGTCGCTCATGGTGGTGGTGGTGGTATGTGTGTATGACAGCAATGGGATTATTTTTCTGCTGGCAACACCATGTGAGCTCCGTAACTCGCTAGAAACAGCACAGGCTGCCTGTACTATCTTTTCCCCTCTTTCTTTCCTCAGCGAGAAAGTGGAGGGATGATTTAAATGGATTGATTTTAATGGATTTTGAAGTCTGGAAAAGTACCTAAATTGCTGAGGTTACCAGTTTTCCAGGTTCTCTCTTTTTTTTTTTTTTCAATTTCATTCTCCTTAGTTAGACATAGAGTGTGCTGGCTGGGGCACCTAGTGTGGTCACCCCAGACAAGAAGAGGTCCCCCTCCACCTCTCACCCAAACAGGCAGCCATGAACACAGCCTCAGCCGGCAGGGGCACCTATTATTTGATTATAATAGGCAGGGTGAGAGCATTTGGCTTGGTCCCATCCCTGCATTTGCTAGTGGTACACTTTCTCTGATCTCAAAAGAGAGAACCAATCAACAATGATAACACCAGGTCTGCTTTCTGGAATCAAAATGACTCTACTTTAAAGAATAATTTTACTTTGTCATTTTGTGTTTCATTCATCTGCATGTAGGTTTGTGTGAAGACAGTGTGCTCTCGGAACTTTGAGCTGCAATCGGGTCTTTTTTTCCTGCCCCTCCCTCCAGTGGGCCGGGCCTGCCTGGAGAATCGTTTGATGAGGTTTTTGAGGCCCTGAGACTCCCTGTGAAGCCTTTGAAGAAGAGAAGGTGTTCAAGGGGACTCTAGGCTATGTTTCAGCTCTACTGTTGGCCTCTATCCTCCCCCTCCCCAACCCAACATACATTCACGTTTCTTTTTGCCCTTTCCCTCAAACTTATTCAACTTGTCTTTCTGATTTCAGAAAAATGCCACTGAATCTCCCAGTATGAAGGATTAGCACAGATTATGGGGAACAGTGTTAATTATCGGTGGAAGGGGGGCTGGCGCGTCGCTCCAATGTGCTCCTGATTTCCCCTGGGCCTTTCTGCCTGGTAATAAGCCTTCTTTAATCTGGCAGGCCCCTTGGTGAAATCAGCACCACGGACAGTGATATTGATTGCTTCTGAGAAACCATCACAGCTGCTCAACCAAATTACCTTTGATATGTGACCTTTAATGTAATTACTGCAACATCAAAGTATTTCTATAAATTATTAAAGAACTAATACACTCCATCATTCAGATATTCTATTATATGTAAAATAAACAACCACAAGTTAATGTTAGATCCTCAGCAATCCACACTTGCCACTACTAAAATACTCCCAGTTCCCAGCCTCTTCCCTTTCAAAATCCTAAACCTCCCCCACCCACCTTCTCTCTTTCTATTTCCCCATCTGATTCCGGCTTTTAGCCATCATGAAACTCTCCAGCAATCTCTCTCAAGCTGATGAAGGGCCTCCCATAACAATGTGGTATTTTCTATTCCATTTGGGTGACTCTAAAATATCTATCACAATCTACCCCAAAACAAAGTACCATAAACACTTTATTAATCAGCACAAACCTTTCTCAGAAGACTTTGATTATCTTACAATATGGCTTTATGCTTCACACATAACATGGGGCGATGTGGAGCATATTTCTGCCATCTTACAGAGGGCACCCAGAAAGTAATTACTATAATATATGTGCATGTAGCTGCGCCACTGAAAAAACAACTGGGGAATGGCCACCCTGCCAGAGCTGGGCTTCACACAAAATCTGTGCGATGCTCGATTTCCATATATTTGCATCTGTGGGTATGTTATTAAGATGACTCAGCCCCGTGCTTTGCAATCACAAATACCAAAATACAATACAGAGGCTGTCTTAATGGAAGCAACGCCCTGTGTAATTCAGCACTCCCCAGCCCTAAACGAGTAAAGAAAGATCTTTGATGCAAAGGAAGGCTGCCCCCGCTCGGGGTTGCATTTTCTCTCCGTCAACCTGGTTAACCTTTCCCGCTGTGGGGCAGAAATGGAAACGTGTGTTTACATACGGTTGGCTTGGTAAGAATGTAAACATGCATGTGTAAGCATGGGTGTGCATACTTATAGAACACACGTAATTCCCTGCAGGGTCCATTGTATAAGCGTCAACACTGTATATTTAGAAATTCTTTAAATTATGCCCACAAACACACATCTTTCCATTTATCTTTAGATACTCAGCAGCCGTATATCTCTCCTCCCTCACCACCGCCCCATCTCTCTGAACCCACAGGAGAGACCGCGCAGACCCTTGACCCAAAGAACACTTCTTATTTTATGGTGATGAACTAGCCTCGATAATAGCCATGGCTGATATCACACCCAGTTAGGGGGGCCATAAATAATTCTCTTCTCCCCCGCACAGAAGCTATAAACCAGGGCCGAGGCGCGATAGTTTATCAAAGACGAGAGCTGGCTCCTTAAATAAACCGCGGTGATCTCACTCGCGGCGCCCCCCCCTCCCCACGCCGGCCCCCCCAGAGCGGCCCGCGTAGACTCGATGGGCGGACTCGATCGCGCACGCGGCCCGCGGGCCCGGCGGAGGCAGCTCCCCGCGCCCCAGGCTGCCCGCGCAGGAACTGCGCCCGGGCTCCACCTTCACCGCCACGGCCAAGTGGGGTCCCCGCCCCGGATCCCGTCGGGCCTGGACTGCCGAGAGCCCGGCGGCTCGGGGGACGCGTAGGGGGGCGTGCGGGCTCACAAGCGCCCTGCCGCCCTCTCCCCGCGCGCCGCGCCGCCGCCCGGCCTCCCGAAGTCGCCCCCTGTCGGCGCGTCGGCCGCTCGCGCCGCGGCGGGCGCCACTTACCCCGGGCAGAGTCTTCTGCTCGTGCAGCGCGCTCTGGGCCTTCAGCGCTGACTCACGCTCGCAGTAGGTGAGGAAGGCGCAGCCTGGGGAGGGAAGCAAGCGCCGAGAAGGGTCAGTGGGGCGCCCCCGGGCCCGCCGACGCGCCCCGCCGCCCGCCCTCCAGGCTCCCGCCCCTCCCTGCGCTCGGTCCCTCTCCCCACCTCTCTTTCCCGTGCACTCTTCTCGGAGCTTCTCTGCCTCTCGGCGTTCCCGGCTGTCTGCCTCTCGTCCCTCCCTTTGCTTTTCTATTTCGCTCCCTCGGCGGAGTCTCCCTACCCTGCATCTTCCCCCCACCACACCCCCCTCCCTCCACGGGTCTCTCTTTACCCGGTGCCCCGGCGCCTCAGACCTCTCTGCCCTCTGTTTTCTCCCCACGCTTCCTGGAAGGGGCAGCTTCCACCCCTCACCCCCAGAACCTCTGGCCACACTTGACCATGGACTCTCCTTCTGGCCAGTAGGAGTGCTGGGCGTTATTCCATCAGGAATGGTGGAGGGTTCCTCTAGGCCTTCCAAATAAAGGCTCAGTCTGTAAGGAGGACCCCCGGCCAGTCCCTCCTAATAAAATAAGCACCCTCTGTGTCCCCAATGTCCCAATCCCTGCTGTCTGATTTGCAGTAACAGGTGGTCTTCACACCCCTTCCCATCAGAGGGCTTCTAGGGCATATGGAGGCCACCGAGGCATAGCACTAGACCTTTCTTGCTCGGCCTTTAATTCCCTGGGTGACCCTAACAAATCGCATCCTCTTTCTGGCCTCAGTCTCCCCACCTGTGAACTGAGAAGGCCCAGTCTAGCAGTGATCCTAAATGGGCCACACCCCACCCACTGGCCAGGGAATCTGGATTTGACAGAGCAATATACACAAGGGGTGACTTTTCAGTGCTGTCCTTTAGGTGTGGTGACAAGTCCAAGAGAGTGGGGATGGGAGAGTCTTTCTGGAAGTTCCCTCAAGCTACCCAGTACGCCCAGTGTCAGGCCTTCTTCCTCTGCCTGCAGATGTGGCTGAAGGTGGACTGGGAGGCTTGCAAGGCTCAAAACCATGGGGAAAGCACAAATGCTCACTATGGCAAAAGCGGCCTTGAATGTCCCGGGGAACAGTCACCTCAGACTTTTTCAAGCCACCCATGGCCCCAGAGAAGGCGCCCTGTGGAATGGCCACTTCTCTTGTTCTTCTCTCTCACAAAACCTTACCCAAGACCACATCCCCAACAACCTGTGCTCCCCTATGCACCCTCTGCCCCCCATTCCTCTGCTCTCACCGCCTCCTCCGCTGGTATGCCCCTTCTTCCCATGTTCACTTCTCCCAAACTCACTGATCTTTCAAGAATCTGATCAAGTTCTAACTCCTCCAGGCAGCCCTCCTTGGCTGGTCTAGTCCACCCCCAGCCAATCTCCACAGCCAGCCATCTGGTCATTGCCATGGCCATTTATTTCCTGAGTGCTCTCTCTGTGCCAGGCTCTGTGCCAGACCTTGTGGCCCAGGCCCTCCTCACATGAGGCCCACAGGCTGCTGGTGCCAGTCTAGTATCTACGCCAGTCCTTGTCACCAGGCTTGCTCCAGCCTCTCGTTGCCAGGCACAGAATGCTCCCTGTATCCTCTGCAGCTCTGACTCCTCCACCATCCATCCTGCACCCAGTGAAAACCGCTTTCCTCCCCTTCCAATGTAGAAATTCCTCCTGCCTCCCTTCCCTTTCTGGCTTCAGAGAGGAGGTGGTAAGGGAATGTATTTGTGAAAGGAACAGAGATGAAAGAAGGAAGCAGGGAGAAAAGCCTGGGAGACAGAAACTCTCAGCTCCCAGTGCCCCCTTGGCTTTCCCCACCTCCAATTCCTGCCCCAGACTTGGAGGAGCTTCCGAGGAGCCTCTCTCCCACTCTGTCTCATCCCTCCCCTCCCCCAGACCCCAGATCACCCTTCCTCCCTCCCTCCCCCATCCTCCTCCCTCCTGGTCACTGGCAGACGGTTATTGATGGAGACACCCGGGGACTGAAATGAATAGCGGTCAGAGGCCCCCATGACGTCGGCCCTCGTGCTGCCGCCTGCCTCTCCCGGGGGCGCCTTTCCTTCCGTCCCCTTGTTGGCCTTGTCCTTTGCCTGCAACCAGGAGGCGGCCACTGCCTCTGCTGCACGCAGGCAAGCCAGCTTGGGACAAGGTCAGGGGCAAGTTTGGAGAGGGAGGAGGATGTGGGGAGGGAGGAAGAGGAGGAGGAGTAGGAAGAGGAAATGACCATATTGTTTCCATGGCCCAAGATAACTAGGAAAGAATTCTAGAGGGAAAAGGATCTGTTGCTTTTGTCCAGCTTCCAGGGATTTCTGCCACAGTTTTTGAGAGAGCCCACAACTTTATTGTGAATCAGAATCTTTCAGGATCCCCCAGACCTTGGGTGACCTCCCGCTGCCGTATCCACCCCCTGAATTTATCTCTTTCCAGTCTTCCCCTGGTCCCCCTCACTGGCCCCCTCACTACTTCTCAGCCCATGAGGCACACTCTGCCTTAGGGTCTTTGCACTGGTTTTTCCTCTGCCCAGAACGGCCCCTGCCCCACCCCAGCTGTCAGCATGGTGTGCTCTTTCCTTCTCTCAGGTTTCTGCTCAAATGCGACCTCGTCAGAGACACCTCTCTTGACCACCCCGTTGGACATAGCCCTGCCTCCACATAGACCCTAACCCCTCGTCCTGTTTACTGTTTGGCACTCATCACTCCCTGACAGAATCACGTATATTTGCTCATCGATGGGCAGGCTCCCCACGCCCAGACGAGGTCAGGAGCCTGGTTTTGTTCTGTTTCTGCTTGGTTCCCAGTGCCCAGCATATGGGTGGAGTCTAATATGTATTCCTTGAAAGCACTGAATGCCAGAACACCTCAGCTAATTTGGTGGGGGCAGCAGACACAGAAATGGTGCTCAGAGGCTGAGAGCTGTCCAAGGTCTGTGGACACTGAGGCACGCTGGACTTCCATAATGCTGATAGGACCAGAGGTTGCCGGAGGGTTGATCAGGTCCTTGATGGGAGGGTTTTTGCCCCCAGAGCTCCCAGGAGCCTGTTGAATCTGACAGTGTGCACTCTCACCACAATTCCCCCTTCACCCCAAAGTTGATCCCAGAAAAGGCTGATACATCACTGCACCCTGTGAAAACCCCTTTCCTCCCCTTCCAATGTGGAAATTCCTCCTGCCTCCCTTCCCCTTCTGGCTTCAGAGAGGAGGTGGAAAGGGAAGGTATTTGCGAAAGGAGATGAAAGAAGGAAGCAGGGAGAGGAGCCCAGGAGAGCCCCTTCCCAGGGCCCACCCCCGTTTCCTCATGTGCAAAATGGGAACAGGAATGGCCCTCAGAAGCTTGTGGGGAGACCTACTTGCCGGTAAGTGTGAACAGCCTCTGCAGACCTCACTAAGTGCAGGCTGCACGGTCAATATCAGCTCACTGTGGTGAAGCAGGGGCTAGAGAGATGCCGCAGCCCCTTCCTTCTCTCCCTCCGCACCTCTGTGAGGTGGGAGCAGCAGGACTCAGAGGCTGACTGGGGCAGTCCCACCCCAGGCTCTTCCCAGTCCATCTCCAGCCCTTCTGATGTAGCCGCTGACACGCCAGCATGGCAGATTAGTCCGCTCTTAAGGCTCTTTGAGAAAGGCAAATGCGGATAAGCAGCGATTACCGCTGACTCTGGGGTTCGAAGGAAGGGACGAGTCTGCTCCCTGGCTGAGGGCAGAGCCCTGGGGGAGTGGTGACTGTGGGGAGGGGCTGCAGGAAGAGAGTTTACCATCGAAGGGTGCTGTGGACAGGCCTAGGGTGGAGGCTGAGGTGAGGCTCAGGGGCCCGGGGAAGAAAGGGTGCCCAAGCCTCAGCCATTGGACAATCACTGCTGTCTCCTGGGGAGGGAATGGGGGTGGTACATGCAGAACCCCCAGCTAGAATAGCTGGCCTTGCTTCTTATGGCTTGTTTCCACATCTCACAGGGGTTGAGGAGGGGAATGTGAGCTGTGAGGGTGTCCAGCTGAAATGGGGAGAGGTGGGGGATGTCAGCCTTGCCCCAGCAGCCACTAATCTGCCAAACTCACTCTCCTATGATGTACTGAGGTGTCCCCAGAAACATCCCTGGTGGGGCCTTTTGGGAGCTCACAGTTGAGGTGGGAAACAGTATTCTCTCAGGGAGCAGCTGCCTACGAACATAAGACAGTGCGGGAGAGAGGCCAGCACCAGGCTCTGGATGCCAAGGCTTGAGAAGGTCTGTGGAGGGTGCCTCATCCTTCCTGGGGATGTGGCCAGTGGCACAGAAAGCCCCCCACCACGTCCTGATCCTCCGATCCACACATACTCATGCTCACAGAGGAGTCAGCAAGGATCCAGTGTGGCTGCTTGGAATAGCAAAAAAAAAAAAAAAAAAAAAAAAAAAAAAGCCACCTAAATGCCCCTAGGGAATATTTTCATTTTTAAACTGTGACTATTTGACAGCAGTTAAAAAGACGAAAAGATCCTCAATATAACAGCACAGAATGCCACATGATCAGATAGGAAAAGCAAGCTGAGAAATAATAGACGCCATGTATATACAATGGAGACAGAATCAAGTCTCCCATTATGTACTCATATCCGTATTTACATGCGAAAGACAAAGTCGGGAGTATGGGGTGGGGAGTAGGGGGTATGTTTCCTATGACTTTCACTTTTTTTGTTTTGTTTGACACATTTAGACCCAGAACGTATTCATGTATCACTTGCATAATTAACTATAAAGGGAAAAAAATCTTTGCTAAAAGAGGAGGATGGAATGCACAGGAGGTGGGTGAGAATGGGTGAGGCCGACAGGATGCAGGGCCCACGGCCTGTGTCGAGGAGACAAAGATCATTGCACATCTGCCACTTGGCAAAGACTTCATGAGGGAAACTATCCTTGGTGGGGTGGCTGTGGCCCTTCCTCAAAGCTTCCTCTGAGCCAGGGCTGGCTGCTACGGTGCTGGGAGTTGACACGGACGCTCTCGACTCAGCAAGCTGGATATGTACATGGTTCTGGGTCTTTGACCTTGAGTTCTAGGGGTTGGTGTTTGGGGGATGGAATCCATCATTGTGCAGAAAACTCCCGTATTCTCCCTCCCATTCTTAGAGGGACCTCCCATCTGTGCGATTCTGATGAGACCTGAGGGGAGGAGCCACCCGAGTGACCCAGGGGCTCTTTGGATGTGTTAGGACCTCACCTGGAGCTGCCCCCTTTCCTTTCCCAGGGTCTGGGATGGTTCTCCCAGCAGCAGCTCATTACAGAGTCTACCACCCTGTCCCGCCTCTTCCTGAGTCATGAGATCAAGCAGGATAGAACTGCAGCCTGTTCTGGAGCAGAGGCAGTTTTGGAAATCATCCAAGGTGGGGTGGGGGCAGAGAGATGACAGAACTGTGGGGCGAGAAGTCACAGCACAGCGCTGCCCTCAGCAGGTGACCTCTGAGCTGCCTACAGCACCCTCTCCTCACCTGAGAGGGTCCCTGTGCCCACCTCTCCTCACCCTAGAGGGTCCCTGTGCCCATCTCTCCTCACCCGAGAGGGTCCCTGTGCCCACCTCTCCTCACCCGAGAGGGTCCCTGTGCCCATCTCTCCTCACCCAAGAGGGTCCCTGTGCCCACCTCTCCTCACCCGAGAGGGACCTTGTGCCTATCTCCTCTGGCCAGCACAGACCTGCCTGTCCTCTAATACTTGAGATTCTATCACATAGGCTGAACACTTTGGCCTGCACGCATGTTTTCCTATTCAGCCATATCACCTTCTCCCACTTATGATTCTTATTTACTTTCCCTGCCATTTACCAGCTTGATGTCTTGTCTCTGAACAGACTTTCAATTCGGTGAGGGAGGGGACAGCCTCCTCCATGTCTATAGGGCTAAATGTTGAGCCCAGCTCCTCGTTCAGGTGTCTGCGAGCTAGAGGCCGAGAGGGACTATGTGGGGAGAGGAAAGAGATCCAAGATTGGGGCACTGAAGGGAGATTGGGAAACATTGGCAGAGAGAAGAGGGAAGGGAGACGGAGCGTGCGGCAGGAGAGGTGAGCACTGGGCCAGGGAGAGGCAGGCAGTGTGGGCAGCTGGAGGGTGCTGTCAGGCTCGGGTGCACACAGGGGTGGTAGATGCCCCTCTCCAGCAGGGGCAGCCTGCAGACCATGGTGCAAGGGGTACTGCTGCACCCGAGAAGGTGGGCTGTGCCCTCTACCATGTGAGGGGAAAACACAGTGCAGCAGAATTAATTACACGGAGATGGCGGTAATTTACAAAGCCCCCATGTGCCAGGATAAAACGCCCTTGTCACTGTGAAGTGAAGGAAGTACAATTTCCTGCCCAACTCTGAACAGGGCCGAAGCCTGGGGTGTAATCATTGCGGAAGGGAAGGTTCCCGATGTGATGCTCTCCCTCCTCCCACCCTAGCTGGGCCTTGCCTTCCTGCTAATTGAATTACAGAATTAGCCAGAGGAAAGTGGCCCGAGAATAGGAAGGTCTGGACTTAAATAAAACATCAGATCCTTTAGGCCTTGGACTTGGCTGGCCTGGATGAAGTGGGAGAAAGCTGGGGGTGGGGAATGGGAAGGGAGCAGGAGGCCCACTAGCCAGACCTAAGGCCCAAGGAAGAGGCTCCCTGATCAGTGTGATCTTCCTAGGGGGGTCCAGGAGTCCTGTGCCCCAAGTCTCCACTCATCCACCGGCCATGGTACCTGAAATCACAGCCTTGGAGCACCATTCCTTAGTGGTCCTCACTCCTAGCTGTACCTGAGAATCACCTGGAGGATTTAAAAAACAGATGCAGGCTACCGCAGAGAAGTTACAGTAGCATCTCTAGGAGTGGGCAGCGAGCAGGAGGGAGGGAAAGTCCACCAGCTTCCCTGGGAAGAGGGTTACTGGTGTTCTGAGGTCACATCTGTTCCCCCATCCAGCCTCTGTCTTTTGTGGTCTGAGTGGGCAAAGGCAATCTTCCTGGGACCTTTTGAAGCCGATGTTCTGCTGCCACGTGAGGGAGAGGCAGCTACAGAGCAGCTCTTCATTTACATGTTCTTCCTCTGCAAACATCCTCCCACCTGTGCCCGGCCAGAGTCTACACAGTCTTTAAGACCCACCTCTTAGGTCTTCCTCCGAGGTGAAGCCCTGAGCATCTACCTCAGCCACTGTGGTCTCACCTTCTATGGATTGGCATGTGGCCTCTGCCCATGGTCTGCCTCATCAAGAAAATGAGGATGAGCCTCATTTTCTCTCCTCAACCATGAACAACTTGAGGCTAGGCCCTTGGGGCTCAGCAGGACTGAGTCCCAGGCAGGAGGAAGACCCCACATGGCTGTGCCACTCTCTCCGCCCTTCTCTGTGTCCAGCCACAGGCTGACCCTCCTGCTGTCTTCCCACGACCTTTCCTGGCCGTTCTTGTTTCCCTAGTTCTTTCCACCTGGATCTTCTTCCCTCTCTCTTCCCACTCCTCGAGTACTCCCTGCTGGTATTTCAACAGTTCCTGCAGTTGTCTTCTCTTCATGTGACACAGTGATTCCCCACCCACAGAATAGATCTCTGACTTCCTATTGCTTCTCCACCCCCATGGGGTAAACCCAAGCCTGAGAACATCATCCTTTCCTCTGCTGTCTTCCCCCATGCCTCACTCCTTTGGAGCCCACATAACTTTCTAGGAGTATCTAAGTTTTCCTTCTTCCAGGAAGCCTTCCCTGACCACATCAGCTCCAATGTCTCTCATAGCCCTTGGCGATGGTCCTTCTCATTTTGCAGTTAGAATCATACTTGTCTTTGTCTCCTTGCATTTGTGTGTATTCACCCAGTATGTAAATGCTCTATTATAGGAGTAGCTCACCCCAGGGCCCCCTTTCCACCAGTGACAGACAGCATAGCATGCAGAGATTGCTGAGTTCCATTCTGCCTCTGGCTGGTGAGAATGAGCAGAGTGGCGGCAGGGAGAAGAGGCTGGCTGCAGGGATGCGGGTGTGGGGGAGGTGGGCCATAAGGTCTGGGGAAGTCAGCACATTGCTCAGGCCCCTGGTGGCAGCAGCCATCCA
Source organism: Cheracebus regulus (assembly GCA_963574635.1). Lineage (NCBI taxonomy): Eukaryota > Metazoa > Chordata > Mammalia > Primates > Pitheciidae > Cheracebus > Cheracebus regulus. Next base: position 71,373 of record CAUYQU010104207.1, on the reverse strand, counting down.
TCTTCCTCAGAGGAGGCAGCCTGGGGGTTGGGGTGCTGGGGACTGCAGAGGTGGGGGAGGGGGAAGATGGATGGTCCCCTAAGCCAGTGCCTCAGGGGCTGCAGTCTGCTCTCCTCTTTAGGGGCTCTCCAAGTGCTGAAATCTCCCCCTTGGCCATGCACTCTTCTTGCAGGCTCCGCACTGCCCTCCAGAGTCTCCTCTCTTTAAATCAGAAACTCCAGAGAAGAATGCGGCCCATTCTAGAGGGCAAATGAGTTTTGTTGAGTTAAACTCCACTGTGTAGTATGGGAAAATAAATGGCTCACTGTGACTCTTTCTGCCCTTTGTACCCACAAGACAGAGATATGCACGGAGCTGGGGTGGTCCAGATCTTCCTCAAGCCAGACTAGAATCTCCCAGGAAAAGGACCAACCTTCTCTTTCTCTTCTTGATAAGTGCAGGGCAGCATGTTCAGACCGAGGGACCTAACTGGCTCTGGACAAGGAGCTGCAGACCTCAGAGGGGGTTAAAAGACCAGCCAGTGGGTCCTTTGCCAAGTGTCCCTCCCTGCCAGTCGGCCTTGTTTATGTCCTAAATGCTTGAGAATTACATGTCTGTTGTCAGCTGCTCCATCTTTATACCACTGTGAAAAAAGACCGAAAGTGGACATGACATATTGATGGCCTGCCCCTTTTCAGCGAGGAGCTCCTCCATCTCAGGTCAGGGCTGATGGGCCCATGAGCTCAAGAAAGTAGGGGCTGGCCCAGGGCAGGTGTCAGCCTTTCCAACGTGGGCCTGCAGAAGTTAAGTCTGCTCAGCTGACCACATTTGTTGGGTTTTATTCCTGCAGCCAGGGGCCTGCTCCTGTACCTCTTCTCTGGCCAGCAGCTCCCACTGGTCCCCAGGAGAGCATGAGGGTGCTCCCTTGTGTGTATTTCTTTGGCAGAGGGATTTGGCTTGCCAGAGCGCTGTCATGTGCATGATCTCACCATTCTTACGCCTCAGCATAGGCTGGGGATGGTGGGATATTATCAGCATTTGACAGCTCAGAAGCTTGAGACTGGGAGAGTATCTGAGATGTGGCCACAGTGGGAGAGCAGAGACCCTGGCTCTCCTGATGGCTATTTTTGGGCTCAGTTCCTGTTTCCCCCTACAGGAGCCCTAGGCAGTGTCTGAGGACAGTGTGAGGATTGGCTGAGCTCAGGGAGACACGAGAGTCCTTGGAAGGAAGAGGTCCTCCCTCCCCACCTCTCCATCCTGTGGCCTTCTCTTGGGGTAAGGGACTTAAGAGCGACCTCATTTTCTTCCTGCAGGGACCTAAGTAGAGTCAGCTGAGGTGGTACCTGGCCTTCCTCTATCACAGGCGCCCTCTCAAATGTCAAAGGCAGGCACGCCTTGGGCTCCTCTGCAGAGGTCTCTAGCTGAGCATCAAGGTTGGATTTCAAATGCATTTGGGGCATTCATACTCATACGAGTGCCAGGATAAATTCTTTGCTAGAACCTAGAAACTGAACTATGTTCCTTTCTAATGAACCTGGTAGAGGAGTTTAGATCTTCCTGTTTGAATTCTCCTAGACCAGGGTAAGAAACCAGGCTCAGCTCAGTGGGGATGGTCCACAGTGGAAGGGGCTCTCAGAGAGGCCTCCTTGGCAAGACCAAAACTATCACTAAATTGCGTGATATGGGTGACAGACAGGGCCTCCAACAAAGCTAGGCATCATCACTGGTTTGCGAGGGAAACCACCTCCCTCCTCTCCAGTGGCTTCTGAGCCTCTCCTTCACTCCTTCCACCCCTGCCCAGATTCCCTCTCCCTCTTGATCTGTTTGGTCAGAACTTCAGAGCCTCACTAGCTGACCTCAGCCACATGGCTCAGCCCCTGTCTGACACCCTGACCTCCTCAGTGCATAAGAATCATCTGAGGCTCCAAGTGGCTAGTGTCATTTGCTGGATTGTGTGTGTGTCTTATACCTGCACAGCGAGCTCAGCAAATACTTGTTGAGTGAGTGACAGAGAATTCCCCTGGCTGGAGCTCTCCATGGCTGTGGGACTGGTGAAGTGGAGGTGGGGATCATTTTTCACAGGAGGAGCTCCTTCCGCATGCAGAGGGAAGCTCGGAGGACTCTATTGTTGGGCTGACTCTGGAAGCCCCCATCCCTATTCCCAGGCCTGAGGCTCTCCCTGATATATCCACAGAGACAGCTCTCTGCCCTCATGATTGTGTGTGTGTGCGTGTGTGTGTGCGTGTGCGTGTGTTTGGGGGGTGGGATGGGCCTCTCTGACTTTGTTCTCCCATGAAAGGAGAATAGATCCTACTAGCAAGGCAGTGGACCCGTGAGTCCCTTTGTGGCTTCTTAGGACAGACCCTCCCTTTGGGTCACACTGCTAAGCCATGCCTCCCACCCCCAACAGTGCGCGACCATATCACTGTGGGCCTTTGCTCATTCTCTCCCCCTGTCTGGGGTGCCTTCCCACTCCTGGGGCCTCCACCAGATCCTCCAATCCTTTGAACCCCATTCAAGCTGCAGCTCCCCAGTGTAACTCTCCCAGCTTCTCAGCCCTTGCTGGGTCTCCTTCGAATATGTATGATGCCCTCAAATGAATGCTTGGTTGAGCAACTTTCTGCTGTTCTCATCTGTGAGAATCCTGTCCCTCAAGCAGACCACAGCTCCTAGGCTGGACCTCTTCTCTGGAGCCCCCCTACCAGGATGGGGTCTCATAAGAGTGGTTGGGTTGAGCTGAACAAAATTCAGGAGGGGAGGGTGTATCCACCCCTCTTCGATTACAGAGTCTGGTCACATGGCCAGCACTCAGGACCTGCCTGGTGAGGTGAAATAATCTCACATCTCTCCTCTGGCTTCTTCCTAACAGGCCCTAATTCACTTCAACAACAACAACAACAAATTTTTTTTTTTAAAAAAAGAAGCACAACAACCAAGAAATTCCAACCTCAGCATCCAAGACAGGCTATTTTGAAAAGACCAACAGCCAGGAGTCCTATACTGCAGGATCGATGTTTGGAAAATGTGATTTTCTTTTTAAAAGCAGAAAAGCAATCTCACACCGTCCTGGCAGGTCACAGTCCAGCTCTCGATAGAGGGTGCCTTTTTTCCATGATCTTGGCCATTTAAGCCACTCTTCTGACTGGGCTTTGGGCTGCACCCAACATCAATATGATAAGTTCAATCACAGGCATTTAGCAATATTTAACCTGAGGGCTGTGGCGAAGAAGGAGTCAGCAACTGTAACCAGGACGCCAGCCTCAGTGAGCCAGTCCTTGAAATCCACGAGAGCCCTGAGGAAGCAGCATTCTCATTTTTCAGAGGGGCAGGGGCTCTGGCTTTTGCTCTAGAGTCAGCTGACCCCAGTCCTGGGGAGGGCTAGAGCTATTCCAGGTCATCCTGCAATCCTCGCTGATTCATGGGCGTGCCCAAGGTGGGTGAGAGGAGTTGGTAAATGGGGAGCCTGGCCTATGGGGTAAGACAGAGCCCAGCACTCAGCTCTAGTTCTTCTCTTCCCAGAGACCCACCCACATGGCCACAGAGCCCACCAAGAGAGAAATGAAGCCAACTTATCAGCTGACTGGTACACAAGACCCAACAAACAATGTGACTGGGGTTGGAGGTGCTGTCGTCTGTGGATAGAGTGAAAAGATGCTTCATTCATTCATTCATTCATTATTTCACAACCATTTATTGATGGCCCACAATTTGGCATGAAAGACAAACCCCCTTGCTTTAAAAGGGACCAGTCGGTAAGCATGCTTGGAAGGCCAGGTGATGAGTGTGCGACCAATATGCCTACCAAGCCAAAGTTTGTGCAGGCCCTAATGGTGGCACGAATGATAACAGCAAACACTCACTGATTTTTGGTTGTATTTTGGGCATTGTTCTAAGGGCTTTATATGTTTTGACTCATTTAATGTAAGTCTACAAAATAGACTTATTATCCCCATTTCACAGGTGAGGAAATGGAGTCGCTCAAATTTTAAAGATTTGGCTGAGATCTTGTGACCAGGTCCCTGGTAGGGCCAACGTGTGAGATGGGCAGGCTGCCTGCACAGCCCATGTCCTCAACCCTGAACTCTGCAGCCTTGAGAAGGAGGTTACTCAACTCTGCCTGGGGGAGAACTCGGTGCAGGGACAGCTGAGTGAATCTCCAACCCAGAGTGGCCTTAAAGGAAGGGTGTGCTAGGGCAAGGCTCTGCACGTGCAAAGACTGAGCAGAGTGAGTTTGGGTCCCGCAGTGATTTAGAAGGGATGGAGCCTGTAAGAACATCATCCCCTCAGAGCTCTTCCAGATGCCTTCCTTAACATCTTTCTTTGGGTTTCTCCCTTTCTGTTCTTCCTCTCCTTCCCTCCGTCCCCTCCTCTCCCCTCCCTTATCCTCTTTCTTCATCCTTTCCCTTCCCTTCCCTTTCCTCCCTTTCCCTCCCTTCCCTCCCTGCCCTTCTTTTCCTCCCCTCCTCCCTTCCCCTCTCCTTCTCATTTCCCCTCCCCTCCTCTTCCCTTCCTTTTCTATTTCCTCTTTATGTTCTTTCCATTGCCCCACCCCTCCTTCTTCTCTCCCCCTCTCCCTCCCTCCCTTCCTGCTATTCTGTTTTTGTCTCAGGACTAGCACCTATATTCTCTCTGGTCCACCTACTTAATTTTCCTCCTGACCACCCCAGGCTGTACCATTTTTCCCATCCCTACACAGTAGTAACATAGGACCTTGAGGTTCCTGTCACCAGCCAGCAGCTGGTGACTCTGAGAAAGCCATCCAACCCCTGTGGCCTGATTGCTGCCATCCACAGGGTGTCTGGCGTCCTGGGAAAGGGTTGCACCTGGCCTAGGAGGGAGGTCAGTCTGGCTGTGATAGTAGCCTCTGCTTTCTTCTGGGAGCCCTGGGGTAGTTTACAGAGTCTCTTCCAGAACCCGAGAAATTAGAATAATGACACTCACCTGCTGGGGTTCTGGGTGCCCAGCAGAGTACCTGGGATATAATTAATGGGGAGTATTACTCTTGTTGTTGTTGTCAGCAGTAATAGTTGTGATGTAATGCTTACATTCCCTACAGTGTAAAAAATGGCTTTGGCCTTCATACTGTCTGTTGTCTGCTTCCCTTTGTCGGACCTGTGCGTGTTCTTTGGTTATAACCACTCCTATGCACACTTGTAGGGGACAGGGACCACCTTGCACTTCCTGCATAGAACAGGCCAGTGTGCGTGGGGGCTGAGTGACGGAGGGTTTGCATGCAGAGTCTAGGATGTCAGTGTGTCTTGTTTCCCGTGTGTGTGTGTGTGTGTGTGTGTGTGTGTGTGTGTGTGTGTGTGTGTGTCTGAGATGCTAATGACAGGAGGTGGTAATGAGCTGGCAGGGGCCTGGGTGACAAATAGCTGGCTTCATGCTTCCCCAAAGAGGCACCTCAGTGTCAATTATTTCTTTTGTGAGAGGAATTGTCAAGACCTGGGAATGTGGGCTGGGGAGGGTTGGAGAGAGGAAAGCTGAGATGTGGCAGACAAGGTTTAGAGGAGGCAGATCTCCACACAGGAGCAGAACAGGGTCCTGGCAGCACTGAGATGGGACAGCCTGGGAGGGATGGGGAGCCTCCAGAGGGTGGCAAGTCCCTCGTGGGAAGGGGAGGAATGTGGATTGAGCACTCTTATCTGTGTTACCTGTTGACCTCTCAAGTGGACCCTGTGAGCTACAATGGGGCGGCCAGGCCCCTCTGCATGCCTCTCGTCTGCCCTGCTCCTGGCACAGGGCCTGGCATGGGGACTGGGAGCATGCGATGAGGGGTGGTCAATGGTTTGCATGACAGTGCTGACTGGAGGCCTCCAGCAGGTCAACAGGCCTCTCTGGGCTTCAGCTTCCTTTGGTGTAAAGTGGGTTTGATGATCCCTACCCATGAGTCTGGGTCCTCAGCATCCAGCACAGTCTTGGCACCAGGTGGGTCCTTGGCACAGACTCATCAATGAATGAGACGGGGAGAGGAGGATGGGAAGTACACGTCCCTCTTTGACAGACCAGGAGAAAGGAGCGTGAGTCAATCACCCCAAGACCACACATCTGGTAGGTAAGGTACCTAGAGCTCAGGTGTACTGCCTGCCTCCTGGGTTGAGTAAGACTGGGGAGCCCAGTGCAGGCCTGGCGAGGGGACAGCAAGCCAGACAAACTGTGTAGGAAGCTGACTGTGAGTCAACAGATGGAGGTGTGTCTCCAAGGCTGTGCACAAAACGGAAGGGATCTGGGAGAACAGATTCATGCGAGGAGGTGTGGGTGGAGTGCAGCCAGTGCCCCTGCCCCTGCCTGAGTGGACGGCGGGTGGCAGCCAGGGCTGGGGAGAGAGGGAGGTACAGATGCAATTCTCATGAGTGCTGCAGCTCTGTAGGGCTCTATTCTCTGTCTTCACTGACCTTGAGAGGGTCTGCGGGGGGAGGAGTAGGGCAGAGGAGGGGGTGTTGTGGAGACCCAGGCCTGGGCTCAGGGAGCTGTGCCAGGCAGAGCCGGTCTGCAGCCTGACATTAGCACCTCTTCCGACTCCTGCAGAGGAGTACATCTTGTCTTTGCACCCTTAGTTTACCCCTTCTCTTGGCCTCCTAGCTCATTTTCTTTAGAGCCTTTCTGTGTCTCAGCTGAGCTGAATGAACTCCAGCCCCACTGGGGAGGCTGAGGCCAGAAGGGTGGGGTGGATGGAAGGCCCAGCTGAGGCCTCTCCCGCCTGGAATCTGAGGTGGAGCAGAAGCCCACCCCAGGTCTCCCCTTCCTGTGAGGTGTGGGGCTGATCACAGAGGCCTTCGCTGTGCCAGAAGCGTGGGCCATGGCCAAGGAGTCAGGCCAGCTGAGAGCAGAGGTCCAGGACTGGAGGGAGGGAAGGTGGGGGTGGCCGGGATGCAGAGCCAGAGGGAGACCCTGGGCACAAAGGCCCCCACAGCATGGCATTGTGACAAGACACTAGGTTGGAAGCTGCACCTTAGCTCAGAGGCCAGGATACTGTCCTCTGTCAAGTCCCTGGACTTCCGGGGACCCCAGCCACCTTTTTGGTAAAATCTCTGCATAAACGCAAGTTGGCATGGAAAAATTCCATAGAATGAAAGTGGGAAGGATGAATCGGAGTTCTGGATTTTAATCTTGCTTCTACTTATTCTTCCTTCAGCGAAAGGCCCAGGTGGGACAAGTTGGAGCCCCAGCCCCTGGCAGCCCTCTGGGGCCTGTGGGTCTCCATTCCATCATTAATATCTGGGGGTGCCTGCTAATTGCTCAGCCCTGGCCTGGGGAGAAAAGGCAGGGAAAGAGAAGAAGAAAGACCACCTGACCTCAGGGGCATCCAGTCTGCCAATGGGCCAGGGACAGAGGGATATGGAGGAAGCCAGGTAAGGTGATGTGTGGCCCCATAACCAAGCTTCAGTCTGTAGAGGCCTGAGGAAACCATGAACAGAAACGGGAGCACCCGGAGAACCTTCCTGGAGGCAGGACAGGCTGCCTGGGATTAACGGAGGTAGGTAGGAAGGGGGAGGAGTGGAGGGCCTTGCAGTGGTCAGAGTGAACAAGTTACGCGTGGGACCCATAAGGGCAGTGGGCATTTGCAGTCAGCCGGTGTGCTCTGTAGAAATAAATGCACTCCAGCACTGACCAGCACGGGCTGCCTCCCACCGTCCTCTCTCCTCCCATTCCTCTTCTCTCTCCATGTTTCCCCCTCTCTCACCGAGGTTCTGTTCTGGGGAAGCTGGGGCATGAAGTGGGAGGACACGCCTGGGGCCAAGTGAGAACCAGTAGTCCTCGGCTGAATCACGTTTCTGCATCACCCGTGGTCTCAGCAGCATGGGCTGCCTCTGCCTCCCATGACCAGGCCCCCTGTGAACCTCGAGCCACTGAGCTGCCCACTTCGTCTGTGGGTCTAAATATAGCAGTTGAGATGCGCACTCTGGAATTAGATTTGATGTAGCCCTCTGGACTCGAGCTAACTTTTGGGGAGTAGTTTTCTTGGGAGCCTGCCAGTCCAATTCCTCCCTCATGAACACTAATTACCGCACAGACCTTCTCCATGAAATCGGTGCTGAAGCCATTTCCATCCAGGCGGCTCTCCAAGACGAAATTTTTCTACTGGGAACCGACAGCAGCAAATAAACCTACCATCTACTTAGCAACAGAGAGCAAGAGCGGGAGGGAGGAAAGAAGAGGGGGCAGGGAGAGTGGGAGGGAGAAAGGAGAGGGAGGACTCGGCTTCTTTTCTTCCTCCTGTTCTTTATTTTTCAAAAAGGATGTAATCATCTCTCACTAGGAAAGTGACAGGTGTCTCATGAGACAGGACAGTGGCCCAAGAGAATAGCTCAGGCCACCTGCAAGGCTAGTATCTGCTCTTGGTGGCCTGAACATGGCCAGGCCCCGACTGCACTGCTGGGCACCACTGGGTAGCCGAGGCAGCCCCTGCCGGCTCCAGGGTTTCTTCCCTCCTTTCCTTCCCTGATCTCCCTCAAGCCTCTGAAGCCCTGGCCCATGCCCAGCTCCCCGTCTCACCTCACTGAGGATGGGCCCCATCTCTCTCTCTGCCTGAAGTCCCACCAATCAGCCAAGGCCTCGGGAACATCTCACCTTGTCCAGGCAGCCCTCTCAAACCCTATAGGTAGCACTGATCCCCTCCATTCTCGACTCTAGAGGCCTATTCCAGGCATCCAGTGCTGGGGTCGGCTGCTTTCCTTGCTTCCTAACTGAGACTTTGCATCAGCTGCCCAAAGAAGGATGGGCACTAGAGGGATGGAGCCTCAATACCAGGTTGGGTGGATGCATCATGACACATCTGTGAGCAGATGCCATTTCCTCCATAGTGAAGAGGACACACCTGAGGCACAGAGGGGTCAGATGGAATGCTCATGGTCACTCGCTATCTAGCAGGAGGCAGCGCTTGGATTTAAATGCATGTGTCTGTGTCTAAAGGCCAGATACTGCCCTTTCTCTTCCCTGGCCTCCCGTGGGATGGTTCTGGGGCAGTGCCTGCTTCTTCCCCACCTGTCTGCCTCAGAGGTCAGTCCAGGGCTCTGCACTCAGCCCCTGTTCTAAGAGCACTTGCGGCCAAAGAATAAGAGAATATATTTCCCCATGAGGTTTACCAAGGCTGAGGGCAGGCTCAGCGAGCTCTTATGACCCCTGGCCATTTGCCAGGTCCTGGGCACTTCAGCCAACAAAGCCCAAGTAGTGCTCAGAGCCTGCTGTGGAGTGGCGAGTGCTGTCCCAACCTTGTCCAGTCAGCAGTAGAGCTACTCCCTCCCTTGGAAGAGCCCCCTCCACATCCTGTGCCTAGCTCCATGCCCAGGGACACTCCAAGCCAGGGCCCCAGCCCACAAGTCACCTCTCCAGAATGCTTAGCGTCTTTTTCTGAGACTCATGCATGCAGGACAAGGCATTCTTAGGAAAGTCACTAAAAGGGGTTCTAGCACCACTTCTGCCACCAAGGCTTGATGAATCTCTTCGCTTCTCTGGGTCTGTTTTCCCTTCCATCAAATGGGCATGCTGATTCCTGCCTTAGTTGCCTCACATGGGTGGGTGGTACTGGATTCAAATGAGATGGCAGCAGGGAGTATTGAGAGCCACTTAAATGTCAGGCAGTCTCCTTCAATGTCCCTGTTCCATTTGCTCTGCTTCATGTTCTCCTGAGACTCTCTTGTCCCTTCCCTGCCCCCATCCGGAGGGGACAAGTAAGGCTGGGGCTCAGTTGTCCTCTCTAGTAAGAAGCAACCAGACTCAGGACCAAGAGAGTGGCTTCCAGAGAGCCCCTCCCGGGGCCAGGAGAGGATGGAAGTTCCTGAAAGAGCTTTCTCTTAGATGAGGCCTGGGCTGGAAATCATGAACATGGGTTTTGTGCTCAGGGCTAAGCCACTTTTCTTCTTGGGGTGACTGTGGCCTTATCTATAGGGAGGAATGGAGTTGGATGAGCTACTCTGTGCAACCTGGCCACTTCCATTCAGACGGTGTGGGGCACTGTTAAGAATGGGGCTTGCACATTGTTTTGCTCAATCTCCTTTTAACATGTGATTTGGGGCAGGTTTCTTAGCTGTTTTCCTCATCTGTAAATAGGAATCTTAGCAGCACTTACATACCTTCCTGGTTTGCTGAGGGTTAAATGAGAACACACATGCCTAGTACATGGGCAGGACTGGCTCTTAGTAAACAGAAAGTACCAGTCACCACCAGCACAATAAAGCACTGCCTTGGGCCAGGGGCAGTGCTCAGCACTGTGCACACATTTTCTCACTTAGTACACTTGCTCTGTTTTCATTTTTTCGTGTGTCTGTGAGAAATATGGAGAACTCCGAGAGGTGAGGCCATAGCGCCACCTGGAATTATGGATCTAATTTGGTATCTATTGAGTAAGTCTCAGCATCTGGCTGGGGCAAGAGGCTTCTTTACAAAATAAAAGGGTCTGAACCACAGACCACTTGCGGGCCACCGAGGGTGGTGACAGCCAGGCCTGGTCCAGAGCATGCGGAGGCTAAGAGGAGTCCTAGGGCTGGCCAGAGTCCATCTTCCTCCGGCCACTGCAGGACACCAAGGCTAAGTTGAGCAAGGCAGGGGAAGTAACTTGGGGTTCCCTGGTTAGGAGAAGCAGGGGCAGGGGGCAACTGTCCCAGAGGGAAGTGAGGTCCTCATATGACTGGTACCTCGTATGGCTGGGGCCAGATGGATGACCAACTTACATCTGCGTGACCCATGGGCCTGGTGACTGGGGCCACAGCCAGGCTGACCTGCAGCTTCCAAGAAGCAGGCTGGGCTCCACATTCCCTTTCTTTCAGCAACTTTTCTATTTTCTAGTTTTGCTTCTCCACTTAGATTCCTGGTTAAATTTCACTGGAAAAGCTCCAATCATTCTTCAGCGGAGCTGAGCTGAAAGGGCCACATCCACCATGGGGTCTGCCTAGAGGGGAACATGGGAATGGCCACAACTCTCCTGGCTGGAGTTCAGGCACTGTGGGCTTTTGGGAGCCAAAACCTCAGTGGGTCCAGGGCCAGGTGGGGTGACTATGGCAGCCAAGTCCTTCATGCCTAAGGTGAGTGCCCTTCTCCCAGGGCAATCTTCCCCAGCCTTTGTGTGAATAGAGGACCTCCATGGCTGGCAGGGAAGCAAGGTGGTTAGAGACATGGGCTTTGGCATCAGACAGACCTGGAATCCCATCTGGGCTCTACCACTTCCTGGCTGTGGGATGTTGGTGGGGTTCCTTAACCTCTCTAGCCCCACTGCCCAGACCGTACAGGGATATTGATAGTGTGAACTGTGCCCCAGGCCTGTGGTGACACATGTGAAGCTCCCAGGACACTGCCAGGCCCCACATGTGTCCCTGCTGTGATGCATTGAGCAGAAGTGTCCTCCAGAGTGCCCAGTTCTCCCCGAGCCACACTGGGACATGCCCTTTCTGTGGGACAGGAGGGTGGTGGCCTTGATCTGAGGGCAGGTGCCCCTCCTAGGCCCAGACAGAGTAGTGGGTAGGAGCTGCCATTCAAAGCCTTAGCCCTGGTTTGTTTCTCCCCCAACCTCCCATACCCAACGCCGCCCCTCTATTCTTTCGGCATTCTCTGTTCCTTCTCTCAGGCGGGCGGCTGAGCAGAAAAACAAATCAAAGTTGCCTTCGTGTCTTGGAGCCCGCGATGCTCCTGTGAAGCCATCCCTTGCGTCCCATTACCCACCCCAATAACTCTTGTATATGGAGTGTGAAATAATTAGCAGTGGCAAAAATAATTTAGGAAACAAGAAGAAACTAATTGTATAAGCTTGTTTGGGGAAAACACAGCCGACCAAAAAACCCACAGTGTAGGGAGACATGGACAGCCCAGCCAGCTCCTTGTAGGTCAAGCCCGTGGGTGATCACAGGGCCCCTCACACGCGCCCCCCCCCCCGCCCCGCCTCAGGACCTGCTAACCCTACATCTGCCTCTCCAAGAGAGGGCTGGCCCATGCTGTTGCCAGGACAAGTGCCCTCATGGACCCAGAGGTGACTTCTCAAGACACATTTACACCCCATCTACGCTGTCCCAGGAAGGCAGATGGAGAGGGAGGTTGGGCCACCTGGAAGGGTCTCCTGTGGTCACATGGACCTGGTGTCCTCCCTGAACTTGAGCTGGAGTCACCTGCACGGCCCCTACATCTGGCAGGCCTGGAATGTTCCTCTTCCCTTGCCTGCCTGCCTTCATCATTCAACTCTCCAGCCCCAACAGACACCCACTGCACATCAGCCCAGCGGCAGCAGCACCATTAAATGCAATGTGGCGCTTCCCTGGGAAATGGGGGGAAACGTCGCGCCTTGCGTTTTATGGCTCTTCTAACTTTGAAAATTTTGTTTCCTCCTTGGGCACTTTTCTGCCTCCTAAGCTCCCTTCCATCTTCTGCCTTATCGGCTCCTCACTTTCTGGGATTTGGTGGGGGTTCAGGCATGCTCATTTCCTTGGGACAGATGAAAAGGAGCAAGGAAACACACACATTCTTGAATGGATAGTTTCAGGTGAGGGAAACGAGGGTCGGAGAGTTGGAATCATTGGCCTAAAAAGCCACAGTTGCCAGGAGGGTGGCTCAGGGTGTGACCCAGGGCTTTCTCTGTCCCGTGCTGTGTCTTGCCTTCCCTACCCTGCTGGAGAAGTGTCCTGGCCATTCAAGGCATTCACCATGATCCCAGTTGATCACCATGGTGTCCTATGCTCCCCTCAGTCCCTGCCCAAGGCCGAGAGACCCCCTCACTGTCATCTGAGTGAATGCCAGGCACAGGGCAAGGAGAAAGCCCGTCCCATTCCCTGCTGCCCCTCACCTTAGATGGGTGCATTTGTATTTGTCTAGAACTGATTTACTAGGTTGTTATTCAGGACAGAAATCTCGCCTCACTCCATGCAAGCTCTTGTCTGCTGTCTCCTCACTTCTCTGGTCTGATAACCTCCTAATTCATCCTCTGGCCTCCAGCTTCTCTGTTTCAGGCCAGCACAGTGATTGTCCTAAGGCCAGGTTCTGATGTGTCACTTCCTTGCTTTGAAATCCTCCGTGACTTCCCATTTCCTCTAAAATCAGCACACACTTCCAGGCTTGCCTGCTGTGTGATATTGCTCTCTGCCATCCTCCTTAGTCAAGTCTCAGTGTTCAAGGGATCGCTTTAAATCTGGCTCCTCCTAGAGAAGGCAGCTCTGAGAGAGCAGCCCTGGGTTTGTAGCTGGCTGCTCGTCCTCTACTTCACTGTTTTCACGGCAATCACAGAGCTCCCACCGTGGCTTGACTGGTTCTCATCTCTCAGACACACAGCTACCTGCTGAACACCGTGTCTGGGGGCTCAGGCCCTCACATTTAACTTGTGCAAAGAGGCCCCCGTTATGCGCCCACACCTGCCCATCCTCCGGGCTTCTGCCACACTGGTGATCAGAATCCCCTGAACCAGAAGCCTGGCAGTTCAATTCCTCCTCCTTTATCCTAACCTACCCCAGAGTCATCTCCAAAGCGGATTCCTCCTCTCCACCAGCCCCTGCCCCTGCCCAGCTCCAGACCTTGCCATCACTTGCCAAGTTTGTGTTTCCTGCAGTTCCCGGGAGCTGTTTACTCCTCTCCAGTTTTCCCTGCCAGGCTCCTTGGAGCCTCTCTTTTCTCCCACTTCTTTTCCCTGGCTTGGCTGAAGTCTGGTACTGGGTTGCTATGGCATATGAGACAGGCTGGGCTTGATCAGGGCATCTCTAAGGCCAGGCTAAGACACTGGAAGCTGTGGGTGCCAGCGGAGATTGTGGTTGGTAAGTGCCAGCAAGGCAGTGGCATGTCTGTCCTGTCATCAGTCTGGAATCAGCACAGGGGATGAGCCAGGGGAGAGCATGTGGAGGCAGGAGAGTGACTCCCCAGAGGCAGGCCCCTCTGGGCCCATTTGCTGTGCTAATTGCCTGACAGAATTACAGGGCAGGTGTCCAGGTCTTAGGCTGTGGTCTCATCATAGACTCAGCAGCTGAGGTCTTTTTCGGAGTAGGGGTTGGGTGGAGAGCTATGGAGATAAGCGTGGCAAGGCACCCCCTCACCTCCTGCTGGGCTGATGGATGGCACTAGGCATGCATAGGTAGGGCGTGCCTGTTCTCCAGGCTGACAAATGCCACAGGTGCAGCTGCAGGTGACATGAGCCAGCTGCTCCCATCACATCTCTGTGTGTGCTGCTCAAGGTCAGGCTGTGAGCTCAAGTGGGCTGGTGGACCGGGGCCTGAAGCCCTCTTGCTGCCATTGGTTGGTCTCCTTAGCTAACCCTCCCTTTCTAGCTAGGGTAGCAGGAAGGGTGGTGGGGAGGTCTCTTCCCTCTGAGCCAAGCCAGTTTAAATGTGCACATGCTGACACAGACCCTGAGATCTAGCATCTGTATGCTTGGAGAGAGAAGGGTGATCTCTGCTGTGGCAGCTCAGTGGTCATTAGGGTCACCTCTCTTTTGCCTCAACTTGTTCTTCTGCCTCCTGGGACTTCTGCTTACACTACTCCTGTCCTAATACGGTCTTCCCACCTCAAAGCCCCATCTCGATTGATCTGGGATGTCATCAGCCTCCCTCCCACTGGCAGGGCTCAAGGGTTCAGCCATCAAAATGGACTTCTTTTTCTTTCCCCAATGCACTTGCACAAAAATTAACTTAATGGAAGAATGTTATCAACTTTATGTCCCCCTTCTCCAATAAAAAGGAAACAAAGATTAGTACCTGCAACCACTTATCTATAGTAGAATCTAGAGAATACCATTTTTACATGGAATTAGTCTAAATGTAGAATATTTAGGTATTTTGAGTTCTGCAATAAAGCACCATGAAGCTAGGACAGCCAGGCACTGGGTCCTACCCATGTGGGAAAGCCATGTGCTGTGTGGTGAAAAAATCCAGGAATTGGCATCTGTGTTTCTGGCATCTTTCATTTGGTTGACGCAAGACCTGATCTATATGAACCTCAGCTTTGTCAATGATAATGAGAATAAAACTGATCAGACACCGGTTGCTCCTAGGATTAGTGAGAGCATGCATTGCATGACACAGAAGGCACTCAATAAGTTTTGAGTTCATCTGAATCAAGGTGGGGACCTTGAGACAGACAAGTCAGCTTGGACACTGACAGACCATAAGGCGGCATAAGCCATATGATCCAGCAATTCTACTCCTAGGTATATGCCCCAAGGAATTAAAGATGGGTATTCAAACAAATACTTCTACATGCATGTTCTCAGCAACAGTATTCATAAAAGCCCAAAGTAGAAACAGCCTACATTTTCACTATACAATGGAATATTATTCACCCATCAAAAGGAAGATAATTCTGACATACACTACAACATCGATGAACCTTGAAAATATTATGCTCAGTGAAAGAAGTCAAACACAAGAGGTCACATATTCCATGATTTCATTTATAGGAAACATCCACAATAAGTAAGTCCATGGAGATAGAGGGAAGACTAGTGGTTGCTAGGGATTGGGAGGAGGTAGGAATGGGGTATTAATGCATATGGAGGTTTCCTTCTAGGGTGATTAATATCTCTCGGAACTTGAGACATGATAGTTGTACGACATAGAGATGGCACTAAATGCCACTGGCTTGTACACTCTAATGTGGTTAATGTTTAAGAGAAAGTAAGAGTAAAGAAAAGAAAGCATGGGGGAAATGCACAAAAACATGACCCTCCCCCTGCCCCATGAGCTGCAATATTCCAGCCCAGGATCCTCAGTGCACAGTTCCTCAGTGCATGCCAGGATTCTCCTTGCCCCAACCTGGCCAAATGTTACTTGGACCCAGCTGGCCAGTCTGCCGCAGGGACCCCAGCCCTCTTCCCTGGAAGCTGGCATGGATCCACTGTGCAGACAGGTATCCTTGGCACTTGGGTGCCACAGCTCTCCTGCTTCTCTGGGCTTCCTTAGTGACCCCAGCAGGCTTCCCTCAGCCACAGAGGTTTCCCCCACTTCTAGAGGCAGCCCTGTGCAAGCCATCTCTTCTCTCTGAAGCCCCATTGTGAGCTCCACCCTTACAGAATGAAACTTGATTTGCCCTTGGCCCTTGCCCAGCCTTTCTACATGCCTGGTGGTCTGAGGGGGTGGACTTCATGACGCCAAAGCTTCTCTCTGTAGGGTGGTCCAGCAGTAACTTCTCTGCCCTGGGCTTCTGTTTTCTCCTTGGCTCTTAGAGCTTCTTTTGAAAACATTTCCCCTTCCTACTCCAGGTGCTCCCACGTGGCCCATGCACATGCTCCTCCTTTCACCACATAATCCAGGAAGCTGTGTCAACAGTCAGTGTCAGCCCAGGGGCTGTGCCTGACAGTAAGACTGGAGGTGGCCTTCTGCAGGCAGCTCTGCCTTCCCGGATGATCTCTCTTCTGTTCCATGGAATAACCTGTGCAGCCTCTAGGCCATTGCCCAGGGCAAACAGTGGTTTGTCACTCATCACACTACCTCCTGGTCATCACCATTCCCGCCAGAAGGTGCCTCCCTGTGTCCTCTGCCCCTGAGTGGTGCTCTGTAATGATTTGTTGAAAGAGTAAATGATGAATAAATAAAGGGGTAGATGGTCTGTTTCAGGACCTTTTGCCAACCTCTCCCTTCCTTAAAATCCTCAAGTGTTGGAAGCTGCAACTAAGCATGTTCTTAGTTACTCACTCAGCCATCTTGCCACAGGCATGCGTCAGCTGTCCTCTGAAGGCAGGCTCCATGCTTGGTCAGGTGCCCACTGTGTGCTGCCCCCATGAACGTGTGAGCCTTGATGCCTCTGGCAAGCCAAGCTTCCCAGGGCATGGATGGGTCCCCTACACAAAGCTCTAGCCCATCAAGGTCAGCCCCAAAGGCCTTGGCATTCCCCAGGCTCTTCCCTCAGGCCCAGCTCAGCCTGAGCCTCCCTCAGGGATTTGAGTTCTAGACTTGCTCACCCACACCTCACTCTCCCTTCCCCAAACTCAGCCCGTGACACTCTTGGTCTAACATACCCATTTGACACACTCCTCACACTGCCACTGACTACCCAGGTGTGAATCTCATCCAGCTGTGAGCACAAAAGGGTGGGAGCACGGGCTTCTTCATCTCTGCATCCTCGGCAGCACTTAGCACTCAGTCAGCCTCTCCCAGTGGTAAGGAAGAAGGTCGATGGGAAAAGTTGCTGGTTATCCTTTCCCTCACACCCTCTGCCCTTTTTCCTGCATTCTTTCTTTCTTCTTTTTTACAAAGCTGGAGGGAATACAACTTCAGCATCTCCTCCCACTTTATAAATACTTTGACAAATGGTTTCTCTCCTGCCATGCTTACCCCAAGCAGGGGCATCTGTCATGTTGGAAAGCAACTGTTCCAGCCCTTCCGACCTTTAATGCAGAGTCAGCGGCTGGGGTTGGGGGCGGGGGTGGAGGAGGGGGCAGCCACGACTGCAGTTCATCAGGCCCAGAACTTAAAAAAAGAAAGACAGAAAAAAACCCTACACAACTCACAGAGTAATTGCTGTTTCCTTGGCAACAAAGCAGCAGTCTGGGGCCCAGTGCTCTGCCGTCCTTCACTGGGCTGGGAGGGCCAGGGACAGTCGGGGGCGGGGTGGGGGCGAGAGCGCCTCCATCCTCCTGTGGCCCTTGGAAGAGGATCTGTTGTCGAGTCACTCTTTGGTCCCCTTTCGCGTTTTCTGTGGGTCTCTTGGCTGCAGTTCATAATGTCCAGGCCAATGTCCATGTGCTGAGTGTGATGTGGCTGTGTCAGCCCCGCAGCCTGAGAAGAGTTCTGTGGAGCTGCGGCCCCTCTGAAAGTCCAGGCAGCATTTAAGGCAGCGTTACGTTCTCTTCCTCCTCCTCTTTCTCTTCCTCCTGTTCCCTTCTTTTCTCTTTCCTTTCTCCTTCCTTTTTCCTTCTTTTCCTTTCTATTCCCTTTCTCCTCATGCTTGATTTTCCTCCTCTTCTTCCTCTTTCTCTTTCATCTCTTCCTTTTCTTCCTCCTCCATCTCCTGTCCTTCCTTCTTCTCAACACCTTTCTCTTCTTCCTCCTTCTCTTCTTCTTTCTTCTCTTCCTCTTCTTCTTCCTCCTTCTCTCTTTCTTCTCCTCCTCTTCCTTCTTCTATTCTTTATCTTTGACTCATTTCTCTTTTTCTTTCTCCTCTTTTTCTCCTTCTCCCATCCCACTTTCTCTTTCTCCTATTCCCTTTAGTCCATCTATCCTTTCTCTTCTTTCCTTTCTCCTCTTCTTCCTCCTCTTTCTATTCCTCTTCTCTCTTCTCTCCTCCCCTCCTCCTTCTCCTCTCTGCCCGTGTCTTTCTACAAACGCCCTTCTCCTGGGAGCTCTGCAGGTGTTGTTGTCTTCAGGGCCCATGGGTGAGAGCAGGGAGCTGGGGAATGGGGATTCTGAGAAGTGTGGGGTCTCAGAGGCTGGGAGAGGCACGGTGGATCTCAGGGGCACAGGAGACGCAGGCAAAAGTGAGAAAAGTGCCTTCTCTAGAGGTTTTGGAGAAGAGGTGAAACCCACGACCTTCCCTAGCACTCACCAACCACCTGGTCCAGTCCTGTGTGGTCCTGCTGCGGGAACTGGGGACGGAACAGCCCTTTGTTCCCTGCCTCAGTATGGATCTCTTCATCTTCCAAGGAGAAGCTCTGTGTATCTCTCACTCTAGAAAGCATCTCCCAGTTCTGCAGACTCTAATGGCCTTTACTCTGCCACATGCAGGACCCTCTCTTTCAATCCATGTCTGTCCTCTGGGAGGTGGGATGGCTTTCCAGGCACACTGTGAGCAAACTGAGAGTTGGAGAAAGCCTCATTCTTACAGGCTCCTCTGTGTCCAGCAGGTGTTCAGCAAATGCATGTCCATGGATGGGCAGCAGTGTGGGTTTCCTCTGGTCTGAGCTTTACTTCCCAAAGAGAAAGGGATGGAGAACCACTTGGCAGGGGCACGGACCATTCCTATGGAATAGATTTGATGTCTCCATTCTTCCACAGACTCCAGGCCCTCCCTGGTCTGCACCAACCCTCTCTTTCCAGCTCTACGTACTAAGCTTCTGTCAAGAACGTCTTTTTACTGTTCATGAGACACACCTGCTCATCCCTACCACATTGTCCATGCTCATACTGGTTCCAGCTCCTGGAATACCCTCCCTAGCACTTTCTGCTTGTCTTTATCCAACCTGTGCTTTCAAGCCAATCTCAAATGCTCCCTCCTCTGAGGAGCCTCCCTGAAGCGTTCATGAACTTCTTCATCCTTTGTCTTGCTCCAGCAGTTATAGTTCTAACTACCGCTCTTGTGTTGTCCTCTGATTGGTTCATGAGGCCCTAATTTTGTTCCTCTTCTCTTCTGGATGGTGGCATGTGCGTGTGTGTGCCTTCCCATAGAGGTGTGGGATGTCTACCTCTGAGCTGATGGCTCTACTAAGTCCAGCAAACATTAGATGCTCAGGGCAAGTCCATAGAAATGTGGAGACACTGATCTCTCTGGTCTGCTGGTCAGCAGGGCACTGGGTCCCTGGTACTTCTTTCCGCATTTCTCTTACCCTGATCCATCTCAAACAAACAGTGGCTCTGATGCTCTCTGGCCCTGGTGTTCAAGGTAATCCGCTCCACTTCTCCCACCACCGGAGGGGTGCTTGACTAACAGCTGAAAGTATGGCCCTCTTCCCCTCTCCCTCCTAGGAGGAGGACGTTACAGCAGGAACCAAAGCTTCCTGTGAAAGGAGCACTGTTTGCTGGCCCAGGGCTTCCATGGAGTTCACGGGTTAGGACATCTTCACAGTATGGCACGTCATCAGCAAACATTTATTGAACACTGACTGTGTGCATTGCTCTGTGCTAGATGCTGATGAGGAGAAAAGGAGTTTCTTCTGAGGGCCTGGTATCTGACCTCAGGGAGCTCAGAGCCCCCTTGAGGAGCGAAGCAGACATGCCAGCAGACAGAGGAGAGTGAAACCAACCAATTGAGCTCCTGGTCCCAAGCCCAGGGAGCCCTGGGTGGCAAACAAACAGCTGAAGAAAAGCAAAGGGAATTAGAATTCTAAAAACCTTCCGGTGGTAATAAAATCTGGGGTATAAAATGGGTTCAGAAATTTATTTTTTCAATATATGATTTTCCCCCTCTCCTTTGAAAACCCACATATCTATTCTGCTTCAGGTTGGGGCTCCTTTAAACGGGTTTATTAAAAAAATCATTTACTGTGGGCTTTTCAGTTCAACTTTAACTGGACCGGGTGGAAATTAAAAAAAGGATATTTTAAAAATAAATTATATAAATTACAGCCCTAATTATAAAGGAACTTTTAAAAATGTATCCAAGCATTAAAAGAAAATCTTTTTTTTAAAAAATGCCCCATTTCCCTGTTCCATTGCGGGAACATAATTTAGATACTTTTAACAAATCCTCATCCTTTGGAAGAAGCGGGCTCTCCAGGCCCATTTGCCTGTGTCTCTTTCTGAGTGCTATTATTATTTGATAACTTTGGGCTTAAATCTGCATGAGAGCCAATTATCTCTCTTTGTCATCAAGCAGGCTTGCTGTTCGGCAGTGGTTTTTATAGTACAGTAAAAGCCTTAAGGAGCCTGGAGGAGGAGGATTTACAGTTCAGATTACACTGCATCTTGCCTCCCTAAATGCCTTTCCTTATTCCCTTTTCTGTTTTTGCTTCTCATCCTTCCCTGGTGCAACAAGTTTTCCCCTCCCAGCCGTTCTGCAGCATGTGCCCCCGAGCTTCTCCCCAGCCTGGCTACCCGCTGGCAGTGCTTTCCTTGAGGATCCCATCCTACCGAGGTCGTCCTCCCTTCTATCTTTGGCAGGCCTAGGCTTCCTGAACACAAGTGGTAGGAACTGACATTTCTTGGCCCACCCTCCAGTAGAGGCCTAAAGCAATGGTCACACTCTGCTTTCTTCTAGGCTAGCGGAGGTTGTGTCAAGACCATAGCACTGGAGGGAAACAGGCCTCCCTACTCACAGAGCTCACAGGCTGACCAGGACACTGAACAGACCTACCAGAGGGATGGTATCGAGGGTGGTGGTGGAGCCAATGCCCTCCAGCTGGGGCACGGGGATCTCTTGGGGCATGCATGTGGTCTCCTGCTTCTTTTATTTCTCCACCAAGAAGAGCCAGGAAGCGATGACTGGGAAGGACAGATTGAGCTTTGCAGAAGGGCTGGGGGACCTTGGCCAGATCCTGAGAGGCTGGACTGGGTGGAAGGCAAAGGAGGAGCCCAGGCCAGATGAGGGTGCTTCATCCCAGTGAAAGCAGGATGTGCCTTCCACACTGTGGCATCCCAGCATCTAGACTGGGCTGGGTACCTGGCGGCACCTGATGCGCTTTGGTGAAGTGAGTGAGTGAGTGAGTGAATGAATGTGGATGATGAGGGTCTGATGAGGGTGTGGAGAGGCTGGAGACGGATTCAGAAGGTTTAGGGTATTAGACCTTTTCAGCCTCAGATAGCAGACTGCTTTTTCTGGCAAAAAAATATTATTTATTGGCTTCCCATCATCCTAATCATAGAGCCCAACATCCTTTTCTGCCCCCTGGTAGCCCGAGCTTCATCCCTGTTTTCTTCTTGGCCCCCAGGCAGTCCTGTGCACACACCATTGCCTCTACTGGTAGGAAAACCCTTCCTACCCCTGTTAAGCATCCTTTCGTCTGGGAATTCCTTCTTGACCCCAGAATTCAAGTCAGGGGCCCTGCTAGCTCTAGTCTTCACTAATTCTTCTAACCCTACAGCAACACTAGCCTGGCTCTTGGCCAGCAAAGAGAGCTTAGGGAAGACAGAGCCCCCCCGGCCACAGACTGACCCTTATCTCCATTTGGGTCTTTCACAGAAAATATAAATTACTCTTAATAGTAGCTAGAATTAACTACCAGGACCAGGAGTTAACTACTGTGGACCAGGCACTGTGGTCAGCATTTTATATAATTTATGACATTATTCCTCAAGCTGAGATGTGAAGACCATGAATGACTTACTCAAGGCTAAACACATGTATGTGGCAGAAAGCCCATTCAGAACCCAGGCAGGTCTGGCTCCGAGGCTTTAGCTATTTCCCTTGTGTTGCTGGCTCTGAGGGTCTTGGGCTCGGAGAGGGTGGCTCACCTTCACAGCTGGCATGGGGTACTGGCTCCCAACAGCTGTGCTCCTTAGCTGCGAAGCTCAGCTCTTGAGGCACATGGCTGGGATCTCCTCCCCATTTTAACCCTTGACACAACTTCCCTCTCCAAGAAGCTGCATTAGGACAATAACATGGCCTGTGTTTTTTTTTTTCTCTCTCTCTGCAGACTGGGAAGCCCTGAGAGGCTGCAGGACCATGCCTTCAACTCTGGGTATCACCCCCCCTCACAAATGTACACACACACATGCATGCCCCCATCCCAGCACTGGGGTGAGTGAGGCAGCTAGCTTTGCAGGCTTCTGCCTTCTACTTAGCACTGACAGAAGCAGGAATGCTGTGGAGTCGGTGGCTCCCTACCCCCACCCTGCTTGGAAGACTGGGCTAAGTGTCCTCCCTCCTCTCCCCACTCAGAGAATGCCCAGAGCTCTGGCAAGCCTGAGCAAGAGGCCTTTTGCATTTGGGGCTAGGGTACAGGCAGATTCCTGTTGGAGAGCATTTACCTTACTTTTCAAGTGTGGGCTTTCTGGAAGGTAATGGGAAACTATAAGGTGTTTTGCAAGCAGACGTTTGGCAAGCAGTGATGTGGTTCCCAGGGTGGCTTTTGGCAAGGGACAGGGAGGGTGCCTCCAGGAGCTGTCTGTTGGGGCTGAGCTCCATCCGCTTCCCTACCACTCATCCCACTGCTTGGGCAGTTCCCTCTGTCACACTCATCTTACACTGTCCAGGTTTAGCCCTGAAAGTCATGTCTGGGAGGCCCCTCAGCCCCAGGTCAACCAGAACAGTTGGTCAACCCTTGTCTAACACACCTGTCTAACCGTCTCCAGGGCACAGCTCATCAGTGTGGCTGTGGCACCCTCTCCCCGCCTTCTCTTGTCTCCCTCACTATCAAGTCTGGGAAAGGGCTCCTGGTGGGTGTCTGATGAGGCACAGCTGGGTGACAAAGATGGCTCCAACTCTGGTTGGGGCATGCACCTCATGGTGACATCTCACTCTGTGGGAACTGCTAGGGTCAGAGAAGGAGGCACCTTCATTGTAGGTTTAGGGCTCATTGCACTTACACAGGATTCCTGGTGGCAGATCATCTGTGTTTCAAAGGCTGTGTTAATTAAGCCTGTGTGTGAGGCAGTTGCATGGGGGGGCACCTATAACTGGGGGTGAGTCTGTAATGGTGCAAGAGATGAGGTTAGAACAGTGGGGGCCCCCTCCCTCCCAGGTCTCAAAAGCACAGACACCAGAGCTGGCGGGTGGCACTGGGCCATGGGGAGACCTGACCAGCAAGGCTCCCTCTTTTCTCTCTCCAGGCCACCCAGCCCGAGATACAGTGCTGGTCACTCTAGGGAATGCTGTGGCCCCCAGGGAAGGCCCCTTGGGTGGCTGCTCCCTGGCTTCTGACTGCTGGCTGGCAGGCAGGCGGGTGGGTGGGCAGGCGCAATATTACCCCTAAGATAAATGAAGAAGAGTTTCAACCCTTATTGGATTATAGTTTTTATTGAACTTTATAAATTCCAATTAGCAGACCCCTGGGCAATAAGCGACACACAGCCCGTGGCTCGCTTTATAGCATGATTATGACCCTGTTTATCCTCCCCTGAACGAGAAGTATTAATGGAGGAAACAAAGGAAAGGGACTCGAAAATACATAAAAACAGATATTGGTGACGCAGAGATAAACAGACTGGGGTCAGGGAGAGAAAACAATCTCCGGGCAGGCAATGGGGGACAGAGAATCACATTCTAAGAACACATGTGCTCAGAGCCACAGTGAGCTTGGACATCTTCCTGGCCTCCCTCCCAGGGCACAAAGACCCCTAGACTCCTGAAGGCTGCTGGGGCCTGAATAGCACCCCTCCCTTCCCTTGCCCTACTCCAGGCGACCTTGTTGGGGTTGGAGTCTAATTTACTAAGTACCGAGTCCTGTGTGCGCCCTCCCCACACTGGGCTGCCTGCTGCCTCCTGAGATCCTCGGCTCTACAGCTGAGCAGCTCCAGGGATGGCCCAGCGTGGTTCTCAACAGTTTGGGACATGTTGTTTGCCCTTTAAGAATCTGATGGACACTAACATGCATTGATTCTAGAAAAATGCCGCCATTCATGCACATGCATGTATGCACACGTGCACACAGAAGCAATTTTGCCTATAGGTACAGGGGGTTGTCCGAGCTCTGAAAACTGATCATGGATTCCGCCCCGTCTTCCAGGGGACTGAAAGCATAAGATTAAGAATCCTTGAGTCTTAATCGAACTGAGCAAGATCTATCTCCCAGGAGCTTCCACCTGGAGGTCCTGAGATTTCACAGACAGATGGGCAGCCTCCAAGGGCCTGGCCACAGCTGGGAATCCCCTCCACCCCCACCTGCCTTTCATTTCTTCTTGGACACACTGGTTTGCCTTCACCAGCTTTAACTCTCTAACAGCCATGACCCATAACAGCGGCTGGGAAGAAGCTGTCCCTAGAGAGGTGTAGGGGTGAGCTGGGGGTTCCTGAGCCAGCAGCGTGGGTGGTGGTCATGTTCTCCTGGACTGAAACCCTCGCCCGACTTGCTACATCTCCCAGGAGAAAGAAGCGTGCTCAAGGATGGCGTGCCCTCCTCAATTTGCCTTTCTTTGTTTGCGCCTTCCTCCTCCTTCTGCGGGTCATCTTTCTTGGAGGCTTTAGTGGAAGATTAAAAAAGAAAAAATAAATTCCTCCTATCAGCATTTTGCCGTTGTACAGAAGCACTAACACAGAAGTACCTGAGGAGGCTTTTGTAGTTTGAACAGGATGAAAAATGCTTCAGGTGTTCGTCAGTCTGCAGCAGTATGTAAATAAGAAGCCGAGATCTGTGGGCAGCCAGGAGTACCTCTGGCTGGCTGGGCCCGTTAGGAGTCGCTGAGGCGCCCCCGTCATAAGCGTCCCCTGCAGTGGCCTAGGCCTAGGCTCACATATGCTGCACCTCTGTGATTTATGGAGCTGGCTGGGCATGGTCTGACTTCAGATAAGCAGTGTGGACATGCATCAACTCCAGTGGTCATGAACTGCCCAGCCAGGATTTTCCTGCTTCCTGTCCTCTGGGAGGGAGTGAGGCAGGGGCCTGAGCAGGGAAAGGGAACTGGAATGACAGGCAGACTCCTGAACCGGCAGACTGGTGGGAGACAAGGGGTTCCTTGTTAAGGCCTGGGAAAACTGGAGGGAGAAGGTAGCTGTCATCACTCAGGCACCAGGATGTCACCACCCTCCCCTTGGGAACGACTGGGGCTTCCTGACAGCTTGCATCACCCAAGCAAGGCAGGGAGCCTGCAGATGAGGGAGGCGGTCCATGCTGCCAGGGCTGTATTCTTTCACCCCAAGCTCCGAGACCCTAAATTGGCTGAGCCTGACTCCCAAAGAATATGCTGTTCCTTCCTCTGGCCCCAGCTTGGGGAAGTGTTTCCTCTCTGCCCACAGGCGGGGCCCTGGACCTGGCCAGGAGGGCAGTGTTCCAGACCAGAGCCATAGAAACCAGGCCAGAGTGCTGCATGCACTTGCCAGTTTCCAGAGCACGTTCCCAGGAAGGCGTGAGTTAAATAGGGCTTGTCTTCTCCTTCCCATTTCATGGATGTAGAAATGAAGGCAGAGAGGCACTGTTGGGCCAAGCATTATACTATAGCTACTCTGTTCAAAGGGCAGGTTTTGGAGCTGTGTCTCAGGGTTACTGCTTGACCCAGGTGCCAGAGGGTAATGGAAAATAAGTGTTTTTCCCAATTGTGGGTGGGTGAGTGGGTAGGGGGTAACAGGTCCTGAGAGCAGAGCTGGGAGCCTAGAAGCCACTGGTCTGTCTGTCTAGCTGGCTGGTTCCCGTAACCAAAGAGCCCATTTTGAAAGCCCTTAAGGCCTATGAAAGCTTGGGCAGAGCATTCGGACCTTAAGACATTTTGGGGATTATCCCTTCTTAACCAGAAGGGACTGTCTTATGATGTCATGTATTTCTGGGCTGTCCCTCTGTCCGAATCATGCTGCTGTGCTCACAGTAGGTATTCAGTCCATGATTTCAGTAGAGGGCCAATGCCAGGGCCTCGGGTTTTGGAATGCAGATTGATGGACAGTGTGGACTTTGGGGTCTTCCTGTCCATTCTGCAATCGTCAGGAAAGCCCTCTGCACATTGCCAAAGCCCTCCACACCCCTTGGCATGGGGAGGGGTCCCTTGGGATCCTTTCAAACAGATGAAGAAGCAATCTGCCCAGGCAGCCTAGGGGATGGGATGTGGGAGAATCGGAGGATATTGGGGTGAGGGGACAGATATATATCATGGGGTCTTGGAGCCTCCTTCAGCCACACCTGCCACCAACTAGCCAAGTAACTGTGGCCCTGACACTCTTTCTGGGCCTTCATTTCCTCACAGGAAGAGTTGGCGCTGCTGATCTCTGAGGTCCATGCCAAGTCTAAGATCGGCAGATTCCCTTCTCTGATGTTTCAAAGCACGAACACAAATTAGCACGTATGGAGAACTGTGGCAAGTAATAATGGTCCCCCAGCCCTCCGCCCCAAGCCCCCACACTCTCTATTCTCTCCTCATGCCCCCTGCAATAGATCATACAGGATGGATTACATTAATTTTCTATAAACTATATCAACTTGAGTGACATGTCCTTAAGGGCTGGCTGATTGATATCTACAATGCGGTCTTATAATCTAAAATCATATTAATATTAATATTAAAGATTTTCTGTCCTCTACGCGCACCATTAAATCTGGAGTATAAGG
This sequence comes from Cheracebus regulus, assembly GCA_963574635.1. Lineage (NCBI taxonomy): Eukaryota > Metazoa > Chordata > Mammalia > Primates > Pitheciidae > Cheracebus > Cheracebus regulus. Next base: position 44,657 of record CAUYQU010104207.1, on the reverse strand, counting down.
TGAAATTGACAACATACATTTTGACAGCTTATCTATAATAAATATGCAAATCTTGATGCCCACATGTCATCACAGATGCACCACGGCCCTCTGAAGATCACAGCGTGCCTGTCTCCCGCGTGACATTTTCAGCGGAGGATCAGAGCAGCCGTCTGGGCTGCAGGAGCAGCACTGGGCGAGCCTTTGGCGGTGGTGACCCTGGCCTCTCCTGTCTGCCTGTGAAAGCCTGTCCTTCATCCTGCCACGCAGACAGGAGGGCTTGAGGAGTGACAGTCACAGAGAGCAGGGAACACCATCTCATGCACCTTCTGGGTAGGCACAGAAAAAGCCAGCTTCCCTCTTTATTTCTCTTAAGTCTCAAAGGAACTTTTGCGGTCTCCTCCACCTCCACTATGCCTGGTTATAGCAGGTTACCATCACGCAGCACCCAGTGAGTTTAAGAGTGGGGAACGCCTGCTAACCCCTGCTCATACCTCCCATAGCCTCAGTTTCTGCATCTAAGAGAAGAGAAATGGTGCTTTTCTTCTGGTGGACATGTGAAGGCTGAGCGAGATAAAAGAAGCCAGATGCCCAGCACACACAGTAATGCCTCAATAAAAGACAGCTCTTAAATTATTTTCTAAATGAGTCCCACCTCCTCCTGACTGGTGCAACACGAACTGCTCCTTCCTGTCCCTCTCTCTCCCTATCTTGTCATACAGAATCTAAGAGTTAGCACAGTGACCATCGTGAATTCTTCTCTGCCTCTGACCTGTGCCAGACGTGAGCTCCAGGTGACAGGGACCATGCGTCTCCCTGTGGCCCAGCCCCAATCCCAGGACCCAGCTGGAGCTGAGATGGAAGATGGACTGAAATTAGGACTAAGGAACTGGCTCTAAGCGGAAAATCTTGTCATCTCTCCACTGAGACCCTGCCTGGTCTGACTGGATAGACTGGATAGCTGTGTGCATGCACGTGTGTATGTGTGTGTGTATGTTGCCTGTGCACACGTGCATGTCAGATGGGAGCAATGAACTAAGCCTGTTAAATGTAAAATCCTTATCACATTAATAGACACGTTGAGAGGAGAGCTGAGGAAACAATGCAGGTAATTTTCCATGGGTGCAGGCTTGCTTGCTTGAGACGAGCTCCAGTGGCCCCATCGCCCTTTCACACCTGCTAACAGGGCAGCAGAACCCACTGGAGGCCCTGGGCCACAGCTCTTCTCCCTGGCTTCCTTCTATCCTTTCTCAGCCCACCCTGTGGGGTGGCAGCCAATCTCCTGGGTGTCCCCATCGGTTTGGCTGCCTCAAGAGAGTTGGGCATTGTATTGTCACCTTCTGTACCTGTCCACTCTCCCCCATGAAACCATCCTCCATTAGTCCCCTGACTCGGAGTGTTTCTGTCTCTAAACTCTGCAGAATTTCCAGTGTGGAGAGTCACAGGGCCGTGTTCTTCATCACACCTCCTTGCATTGTTCTGTGATCATTTGGCAGTGGAGAGGTTTGTTTCCCACAACCAGATTGAGAAGGGTGGGGTAGGCACTGCTGTGCTTCCCCTTTCTGTTTCCCCGAGGGGCTCACCACCTGGCTGGGCACATGTTCACATGGGCTTGGTTGCGACCTTTCAATAGTCCATAGCTGATACGGAGCAGACACGGGGACCACATGGATCCAGAAGTCTTCAGAGGCTCAGTCACTGGGCATTTCTTGCAAAGTGACAGTTGACATGGACCCATTCTCCTGCTCCCCAAGGTCTCTCTTGGGACCAGGAGAGGGGCTCAGACGGGCCCTAGATATTCTTTTGGGATATCATAAAATTCCTTGGCATCTCTTACCACCCCTCCAGGGGTAGACAGGCCTGAAGGAAGAAGCTCTGTCGTTCAGCACCTGGTACCTGCCATGTGCCCCTAACCCTGGCACCCTGAGCCACAGGCCTGAAATCCTGACCAAGGGTAAGAAGTTTGGTGACCCTGGCTGGGAAGACTGGCTTGCTGGGGGAGTATCACTGCTGGGAGAACAGCCTGCTGGGAAGACTTGGACCTATGCTTGGCTCTGGAAAATTCAGGCCCATCATAGGATGCCCATCAGTGATTCCTGCAGCTCAGACTATGAGTGGAATGGGTCTTGGGGAGGGCTTGAGACCTCATGGCTTGCTAAGTTGAGCCCAACTTATAGAGCTTTCCAGGCTTCCCAGCCCCTCATCTCACACATGCTCATGCTACCAGTCCCTCCTGGTCCTTCATCTCCGTGCAACTTGAGTGTCTATATTGTCTTTAATAAAGAGCCGCTGATCTATCCATTCACAGATCATCGGTCAGCAGAGGTGAAGATGGGAGGAGGATGGTGGGGAAATAAGCGTGTGGCTTCTTGCAACTCAGGCTCACTGAGCCCCCAAAACGTTTGCCCTTTGCATGTCACTGCCACTCATCTGTCCATGCTTTCTGCCTCCCAGCAGATGGTTCCTGTGTGTGAGCCTCACTGGCTGCCTGGGTGCTGTGGATGTCCCAGAGAGACACGGTACCCTGCACCCATGGAGCCTCCGAGAGGAGGTTAGATCATGTTTGACTGTCACCAGGGACAGCGCCCGGCATACAGCGATACCTCCATAAATGTTAGTTCTTCTCCGTGCCTTGAATGAGGCATATCTGGTTGGAGGAAAAAGGCCCCTTACATAAAATAGGACCCGATACCGATCTGGGGGAGGGCCAGCGGGGAAGCCAGTCAGGCTGTAAGGGGCCTGTGGCCTTGGTGGTGGGGCTGGGTGTTAGGACGAGGGTGATGAGGTGGGCGGGAAGAAGGAAAATGGCCGATTTCAGACAGCTTCGAATGCCAACCCCAGGAAAAAGGAGTCCAGGGTCTTCTGAAATCCCTGTTTGCCTTCTTCTCTCTCCTCTTTCCCACAATTAACCCCAGTCTGTCTTGATCGCCCCGCAGTGACGAATGTTCTTCTCTGCTCCCACCTCCCTGCTTTTTTCATTTATGTTGACTTGTCGCGCCCTAATCCCTGACTCAGCTCCTACTTCTTGTTAAACCAAAGGTAAATTTTCGGCCGGCGGGGCAGTCCCGGAGCGGGAGGATGCACACCGCGGAGCAGCAGTGGGAAATATTGATATTAGCCGACCTCTGGCGCCGGCCGCCCGCGGTGAAAATAGGACGCGGGGCCAATCAATTACCGAGCCATTAAGGGCGGGGACGCGGAGGGAGCGGCCCACAGCCCGGGCTCCCCAGCCGGGGGTCCCCCGAGCCGCGCGCCGCTGGGGTGCACAGCTGCGCCCCACGCCCTCCCCGCCCCAGCCGCGGCTCCCGGCGGCGTCCCCAGCGCCCAGCCGGAGAAGGGGGCGCTGCCAGGCTTGGCCGGGGCGCGGGGGTCGCGGCGGCTGCGCCCGTCCCGCGCTGGGTTTCCCGCTTTGCTCTTTGCGCCCCGCTTCCTCTCCCTGGAGCGCCTCGCCCTCGGCCCTCCCTTTCTCCTCTCCCCGCCGCCCTCCCCGTTCCTCCTTTGTTAGCTACCTCTCTCTTTGCCGGGGACCTCTTGCTCGGCCGGCCGACCACCCTTCTGGTATTCCTTTTTCTGCCTCTCCCTTCCTTCCCTTCCTCCTGAGCTGGCCACAGGGTGGCTGCGGTTCCCTGTCCCCTGGGCGCTCTCCGAGGATGGCACTGCCCTGGCCTGGCTGGAGGGACGGTGGCCTGTCGCTCCCTTCAGAGGCCCTGCCCTTTCAGATCTGTCTTCACCAGCAGGAAGCAACGACAGGCCCTTCCTATTTGGGGTTAATGACTTCTGGGAATCCTTTCCAGCTGTAAGGCGTTTCCTTCTAACTCCAGACAATAGCCCCGTGTTAGAGAAGGCTTGACCACGCCTAGACTGGGAGCCAGTGGTTCTCCTGGCGCTCGTGGGGGAGGCTTTCTGGGGTGCGGGGAGGGGAGTGGGAGCTGCCAGGCGTGTCTGCATAGGGGTGGGTTCTGTGTCTGTGGCTAGATTTGTGCAGGTGGCCCAGGCAGGGTGTAGGGTGTAGGACAAGCAGGTTGTGAACTTGAACAAATATTTTCATATTTCTCAGGGAGAATCTTCTGGTTTCTAGAGCTGACCTTTCTTAGCAGGGAAGGGAGCGGAGGGGAGAGGCAGGAAGGAAAGAACTGTTAGGATCCCTTGGTGACTGGCTGAAGGGTCTACAGTATTTCCTTAAACTTCCATAGCTTCTTGGACAAGAGAATGAGATTCATGAACATTTACCTTGATCAGACATGAAGCTGAAGGGAGGAAATGGTACTTTTTTCCCATTAAAGAAGGATCCTGCATTTTACAAAATCCAGAATCACGATTAAATACCCCTTGCACAAGATCCCTTGTTCACAGCCTCATAGAGCAATGGTTCTCAAAAGTGTGGCCACAGCCTGCAGGAGGGCCCCGTGGGGATCACCTAGGCCTCTATTAGAGAAGCAAAGTCTTAAACCTTCCTCACTCCCCTTTGGAATCAGAAACTCTGGAGTGGGGTTCAGCCAACTGTGTTTAACGAGAACTTCGGGGCATTCTGAGGCTCACTAAAGTTTGAGCACCACTGACCTCAATTATCCCTGCAGTTCAGGAAGGTAGGTGGGGTGGAAATTATTGTATCTTTTTACCTCTGGAGGAACAGCAGCAAAGAAATGTCACATGGCCAGATAGTAGCAGGGCCAAGGCTGGGACTATTTGCTGTCTCAGTGTGAGGCATCCTGTAAGGGTGTTAGAGGATGCCTTTTCTTTCACCCCACAAGCTACCCTTAAAAGAGACAAAAATCGTGTTTGGAGAGGTGACTTGCATTTGTGTGGCTGTGCGTAAGCGTGTAAATGCTAACTGCTCTAAACTTATTTAGTACTTCTTTGCTGCTTCCCATAAGGTTTGGTGTGTTGTGTTTTCATTTTCATTTGTCTCAAGGTATTTTGATTTCCCTAGTGATTTCTTCTTCTTCCCCTTCTTTCCTAGTGACTTCCTCTTTCTGTCCTATAGGGGCCAGAAAGGTATTAGATTTTCAAGGTTCCCCAAGTGAGTACTACTCAGCGGTTGGGAGGTGGGTGACCTGGGGTAGAGCCACCTGTGTAAAAGTAGGATGCTACTATAAGAATGATGTTTTTACGGAACCGTTGAATGCAGCTTGTTGCAGAGAAGCTCCCGTCACACCACAACCTGCCTCAGGATCATGTCAGGTTTAAAATGCAAACTCTGGGGATCCTTTTCTACAAAGGGGTTCCAAAGTACAGAGAGAAAGGGTCCCTGTGCTTTCAGGGAACTTCTTGGGAGAAGCTCTGGTGTTAACTGGGCCTAGTCTGAATCCCAACTCTGCCCTTCATCGGCTGTGGGACCCTGGGTAAGTCACATAACCTGTCCGTTATGAAAGCCTGGATTTGCAAGGTGTGATCACCACACCGATTCTCTGAGAGTTCTGAAGCCACCCCACATGTTCAGGCCTCAGTTGCCTTATCTATAAAATGGGCAGTAGACCAGGAGCCGTTCCAGCTGTAACAAACCATGGCTAATGTCATTTACATAAACCCCAAGTAACATAACATCAATTTAGCAGGACCCTCAACCTATGCGATGGTTGTCCCATTGCCCCCATCCCCTGTGCAAGAATATAAGCTAAACTGCCTGCAGGCGAGCACAATGATCATGAAGAAAACAGCAAGACCTGTGTTTTGCAGAGCCGGCCAGAAGCCAAAAACGCCAGCTGCAATTCCTGATAGCAGCTTAGCCACCACAGAACTGACCTGAGAAATGCTGGCCGTGAGTTTGGATCCAGCACTGGAGCAGGGTCACCAGTCCAGATTGACCCAAGCAGGAGAGGAACTCTAGCTTCTAAAATCATTCTTGGAACAAGCTGAACCCCTAAACCCTTTTTTCCCTTCATTACTCAGAAAACTAAATTAATTAGAATCCTCCATTTTCCAAGAACTTGGGTTAATCAAGGTTTATGTGTAGTAAATTCCACCCCCAGAACAGCAAACTGAACTGAAGTTTCCACGAAGAACTCAGTACTTACTGAACCTGCTAGGACAAGAACCGATTCTCACTGAACCAGAACATCAAACCATGCTCTGAGACAAACCTGATGTTTCACTTGGTTTCAGTCAGTGGTGAGAAAACAAGCAGACTGTGGGGTGATTTAGGGAGAGAGAATGCAGGCTGGCTTGCCAGGCTCTGGCTAGGAAGTGGGACAAGATGCTTCCTCTTTTCACTTCCAGTCAACCCCCTCTGTACATTTTCCTCCTTTTTCCACACATGCTTTACCTCCTCCAATGAGAGCCCTGGCCACTGGGGCCTTTGACCACTTTCCCATGACCTTCTACAGGCCCAGAGACTAAGCTGCACTGCATTTGCTTTCAGGCTGTCCCAAGTTGCTCCTTAAATCTTCCCTGAATATGCTGTAGCTCTCCAACCAGATTTTAAGTTCCTTTAGGCTAGGAGAACTCATGGGTCCTAGCACAGTTTTAACACCTGCAGACACTTAGTAGATACTTAAAATCACAGGAAGAGCTAAAAGGGTCCTGACCTTCAGTTTGCAGGTGAGGACTGGTTCAAGGCCTTACAGCTAGCTAATGTCAGGGAGAATTTGAAACTCATGTCATGGCAAATATTAAGCATTTTCTGATAATACATAATGTGAGCAAAGAGTCTGAGAAAACAGAAAATCCAACAAAGAAGATTTAATGGGAGCTTAAATTGGTGCAGTCTCTCTGGAGGCAAATATCAATCAAAATGTAGAATGCTTACATCTACTGAAATAATTTTCCTTACAAGAATGTTTTCTATAGGTAGAATTATACATGTATGCAATGGATGCTCATGGAGATATTGACTGTGTGGTTTGTAGTAAAATCAGATACAAAAGCAGGAACAACCTAAATGTCTTATCAGCGGGGGTCTGGCTATGGCAATTAGTGAATTTCTGGACAACAAAATGCTATGCAGCTCCTAAATGGAATAAAGTAGATTTACATACATGCTGATTTGGAAAGATCCAAGACATGCTGCAAAGCCAGGAATCAAGGTGCATGGCATCATGGGGAGCACATTCCAGTTTCCACAACAGAAAGTCTGTGTGGGTGTGTTTGTGTGTACCTGCCTATATGTGTGAGATATTTCTGGAAGAATATACAGGAAACTGTACCTTCTGGAGACTGGGATGGGGTCTTGAGTGGGTGGGAGAATCACACTTCATGGTATACCCCTTTGCACTTGTTACTGACGGCATGTATTGTTTTTACAATAACAATACTAATAATGGAAACACCTCAACACCACAGTCTCCTAGTGCAGCCGCATTTTCCTCCACTGTACCAGGTGGAGGTACCAGTAGTATCCTTTTTTGCTGTTATTCTTCTGTAAATTGGTAACTTGGAGGCTAATTGTCATAATTTCAAGTAGGTAATAAACAGCAAACAAACCATCTACTCTTAGCTCATTCCTTTATTATTTTACCCCCAAATTGCTACTTTCCCAGGGGATGGAGGTGCTAGGGCAGAACGACCCAGGTGGAGGTGGTGTACTAAAGGATTAAGAACCAGGGTCTCAAATTGGGGATTTACTGGGCAAATCACTCAGGTGCTCTGTCCTTGGTGTCCTCATCAGTAAAATGAGGATGGTGATAGTACCAGCCTCCTAGCATCTGTGGGAGAATAGATGCGACCGTACATGTATCTGGTCCTCAGGAAGTGCTTGAACGGGTAACCTGGACTTCTTCCTTGGATTCAAGGGCCTCTGCTCAGGGCTTGAGTGGTGAGAGGTGTGCCTGGTGAGCAGGACACAGGGGCACACTGTCCAGTGCTCTGACCCAGACTGCAGGGGTCGAGGTGCTATGACACTCTCTGACCTCGAGGAGCTCAGGTCTGGTTGGATGTAGCACACCACACCTACTGCCTGAGGGAGCTCACGGAGGAGCAGGCAAACCAGAGCACATCCAACGGCTCAGCACCAGCTCCCAAACCGAGGAAACTGGTGCGTGGAACCGAGGCTGAGGGACTGGCAGCAGGAAGGAAGCGCCAGCAGGAGAGAATCTGCCCCCTGGCCTTCCTACAGCCAAGGGGAGCCCACAGTTTTGGATTTGCGTTGCAAGCAACTAGAACTGGCAGACTTCTAGACAAGCCAGGGAGGAATGTTTTGAGGTAAAATATGGTATGGTGCTGGTAGGGGGGCAGGAACCTGAGTTCTATTCCCTGGGGGGATCAGCAACCAGCTACCACCCAGCAACCACTGGAGCTTGCTTGGACTGGAATCTGACTTTCCTTGCCTGGGCTTCACCCATAGAGATTCTGATTCTGTGCAGAGCAAGACTCAGAGGGGCTGAGACCTGCGACCTTGGTCCCGAGGGGCTACCGTGAATGGTCCTTGGGGTGCTTTGTGTGGCCCGCTCACAGAATGGACAGTGGCCACCGTACAGAACTAAACACTTTGGTTACATCAGCGTTGGCACACTGCCGACCTTTTGTATTGTTCCTAGAGACTCCACTACCCAGGCCATCCTGCAGAGATGAGAGCCGGTCGGAATCTCTTCCAGTCACTGTCTAGCCTTCCTGCACTTCGAGTGAAAGTATAATAAAAATTATTTATTCATCATAAGACTGACATGTACACAGGTTCTTCATACAGGCAATTTAATTTAATTCTCACCACAACTCTATAAGGCTCTTTCAATGTCCGTTTTATGGGAGAGGAAACCGAGGTGGAGAGAGGCTAAGGAACTTGCCTAAGGTCTCTGGTGGGTCATCTGGCCTCAGCAGTCAGAGTAGGCTGCTCCACATTGTGTAGGGGCATGCCATCACCCCATGCTTTTCTTGATTGTGGGTGACTCCGAGCAAGAGCCAAAGTCTCTGTGGCCCCAGGGGAGAAGAAAATCCACCAGTTCCTGCCTGCCCAGCAAGACACTTTGGGAATGGGGGTGAGTTCCCATCCCTGTGTCCATGTGTTCTCATTGTTCAACACCTGCAGTGAGAACATGCAGTGTTCGATTAGGGGAGTTGGGGAGGGAGAACGTGGGGAGAAATGCCAGATATAGGTGATGGGGAGGAAGGCAGCAAACCACATTGCCATGTATGTAACTATGCAACAATCTTGCATGTTCTTCACATGTACTCCAAAACCTAAAATGCAATAAAATATATATTTTTAAAAATAAATAAGTCATAACTAGAAAAAAAAAGAATGGGGGTGAGATATAATCATCGTTGTATTTTCCCACTCCCCTACCCCGTGCCACCCCAGCCCCCATCTCCCAAGTCAGGAGGTGGGTGCAAACCTGGGATTGGAGAGCTCCCCTCAGTCCAACAGAGTAGGGATCACATTTGCTTCCTGGGGTAGCCACTCTGTGTTTCATTTTCTGTTCCTTTCCTTTGTTCCCCTTCCCCCTCCTGCTGGTGACGTGGTCACCTTCCCAGGAGATAATGCCCGCGCGGCTCTGTCCTGACAAGCCCTTTCGGCCCTATCTCTAATCTTCTCTGGGTTTAGGATTAATAGACTTTTTCCTCGTTTGGGATCAATAAGTACAGAGAGAGAGAGAGAGAGAGAGAGAGAGAGAGAGAGAAAGAGAGAGAAAGGAAGGAAAAAAGTCAGCAGGATTAGGAAAAAAAAGGACTGATAAGAATCTGGTCCAGGTCATGGAACCCTGATGCTGCCAGTGGTATCTGTAAGCTAGGGGTGGCACAGGTGAGGGAGGGGTGGGGTAAGCAGTCTTAGCTGCTGAGGCGGGAGCTGGGGTGGGGGTCACCAGTGGGACAGCAAGATGGGGTGAGGTCACTGGCTTGTCGGTGGCTCTGGGGATCCTCAGCCTCAGGCCAGGACAAGGTTCATCTTGGATCGTTGCCCAGAGCAGCCCTCTGAGGCCCGGGCTGCCTGTCTTGGAACCTCCGCAGGTACTGAGAGACCCTTCTTTCCCAGGTTCCAGCCTCAGCTGGGACCCCTCCAGCTACTCCTCACTGTAGGAAACTGATCCTCTTATTGCTTCTTTGCAGCCCCCCAAGGTCCCTTGAGGGTGTGGACAGTTTAGCTGAGCTTGCCGCCCTGGAGTCCCAGAGTCCCAGCTCTTTCTCGGTGCTTCACAAAGCCTAATGGAAATTGCACATGTCCCCTTGATGAGGCTGCACGGGGAAAACAAAAAATAGCACCTCGCTGCTTTTAGCAAGAATTATATCCACTCCGTGTGGCTAACACTGGTTGCCGCATGCCGATCTGCAGCTCTGATTAGCCTTTGATTAATAAAAAATGGGGAAGGGAATCAATTATTTATTTAATAACAGCAGTTTGTTTTAAAGGCAAAACCTTTAAGAAAGTAGAGGACTTGAGAGTGGGGTGGGGTGGGTGTAACCAACAGTGTCTTTGGAGGTGAGAAGTTTGGGAATGGAGGAGTCCCATCATGGAAGTGACGCTCTCCTGTGCCAGGGCAGAGGGGCTGTTCCATCGTGGCTTTCAGGAAGTAGGACGCAGCTGAGCATGACGGGGCCAGACCTCTAGCACCCTGGATCCGGGTGCAGTTAGGGTCCTTGGGTGCAGGACAGTGAGAGGCAGGGTAGTGAGCGAGTGAGGCCCTTCTCTGCCCCCACAACAGGATCTCCCTGTTAACTCTGAGAAATCTTCTCAAGCAAGGGCATGAGTGTGTGTCCCTATCCATCACCTGTGGCCCACATTCCCTGGCCTTGGGTCCAGACCCTTGACAGCTTATGCTAGCTCCGCTTCCACCGTGCCCACTGGGGGTCCGACGCCAGCCTACCTGGCCCTGCACTGTTTCCCTAGCACCTCTCTGCTGTTACTCAAATTGCTTTCTCCTTGCAGAGGGCACTTCTGCTGATCTTTGCATTTCGCAATCATATCCATTCATCTAGGCCAAGATCGAAGGACACCCCGTGCAGCAGCTCCCCAAGTCATCCCCTCAGGAGACAGCCTTTCTTCTTCTGAACATCCCAGCACTTTGAATGTGTGCTTCTGTGGCAGTCTGGGGAAATGCAGCTTTGTACCTGCTTTCTTTGTAGGCATTTGGAGGGCAGGGACTGCATCTCAGTCACCTTTGTAACCCTTGCCCAGGGTTTATGGAATAACAGATGGAGGGATGGATGTTATCTTTTGGGGAGACTGTACCCCATTTACATCTGAAACAGCGTTCAGATGAAAGACCAGACATTTAAGAGAAATGATGATGGCCTCTTTGAGGGAAATGGGAAATATATGCTTTCAGGCACCTGAGAGAAGCAGATTAGAACTCTTGGGTCAGGGATCTGACTTTTTAGGTTCTGGAAGATAAAGTAGAAAATTAAAAAAAAAATGGTGAGTTGACATGGTGTTAATTTTCTGACAAAAATAAACCTAGCATGTTGTCTATAGGAGTAACAGCCCCGTATTCAACACATATGCAGACTCAGGTTTCTCATCTGCCAAATGGGAGAATTCCTGCACTCACAAGAGAGTTGCAAATTTTACACGAGAGAAAAGAGAAGAGAGAAGCTCTCCCAGGAGAAAGTGCTCTTTATATGAGGCATGAATGATCTATTTAGGTAACTGTTAGTGACCTAATGTTCTTGTCTAAGTGGCTGCCCTGGAAAGAGGGGCGCTGCACAATTATTCAGGCACTGAATATCCAGATAATGGAGATGGGAAGTCTTTCTTCCCATCTCCATTGTCTGGATATCTCTCATGGAAGCTAAATTTCCCAGAATTATCTGGGCTGTTGCCATTACTGTCTTCCGAGCTTACTGGCGTGGGTGGCTACTTCCAGAACGGAGCCTTCCAGCAAGCTGGCCCAGTCACTCCAGATACCATGCCCTTGTGCTTCAGCCAGGCACGTGGCTGCGGGAACACGACTGCTTACGCACGAATGTCTCCTTCCATCGCTGGGGAGCCTGGAGTCTTCCTGTCTTGGTCCACAGACATTATCCCGTGAGCTTGTCTTCAATTCCCTGAGTGTGAGTAGGGAACCCCAGAGCAGGGATTGGATTTGCTGAGCCACACAGAACCTATTAGACGCTCTTTTGCCTCTACTATAGCAGGTGAGAAGTTTGGGAATCCTGAGTTTCTAACATGGAGTCAATGTCCTGGCCCCGCAACCTTTGCAGCCACCAGGACATACAGCAGGGGGGTGACTTGAGTGGGGGCCCTTCTGATTCAGAGAATAAACCATCTGGTAATTCAGGGGCTGGCTTAAGAACCTGGCTGTGTGCAGCCCCCAAGCTCATAAACCAGATGAATTAAAGGGCAACTATTCACATGGCAGAAGGATTCTTTTATGTATAAAAGGATTCCTTATAAGGCTCTTCTGATGAGCAAACACAGCGCATTTCAAATAAGATTCATTGTAAAATGACAAAAAAGAAGATAATAACAATTTGCATTCACTATTTCTGGAGCAGCTCCTGTGAGAACGGAGGCCCACCTGTATCTCATCGGAGTTCCTTCTAGTCCCTCTCCTGGAGAAAGCAGGGAGCTGCAGAGATGGGGAGAAACTCGGGGGATGGGGAGAAAGGCATTGCCATGACCAAATCTGTCCTTCTCTGACTTGGAAGGAAACCTTGTCATCTCCGTGTCAGGGAACCGCAGTGGGGTGATCCTGGAGTTGGGGGCTTGGTTTGGCGAATTGTTGGGTCCTGGCTCCGTGGGGTGTATGGCGGAGGTATTTCAGAGCCTGGAAGCATAAATGCCGTGAAGACAGATCTGCTGACCCAGCCGGGGCTGTGGACCTGGCCACTGGGCTGTGATGGATTCCCAATCTCTCATTCCTTACTGACAGGCTCCCGGGTATTGGCAATATTTGCCTTATGGCATCAGAGCAGCATTTCCCGTATTCACATAGTTAAATTAGTTAGCTGGATAGAAACCTCAGAGATGATGTATCTAGTTGTCAGTTGTGACTTGGTGCTAATGGTACTACAATTTGGTTACAGTCCTCACTGTCATTAATCATCAGCCCCTAGCTGGCTGCATACTGGGGTGCTGAGGATGCGGAAGGGCGGGGTGGCTTGGGTAGAAGGTGTCCAGCACCCAGGCTGGGGCTCTCCCTCTTCCTCTGGGTAGGGCACTGGATCTATCACTGGGCATGCCACCGTCCTTCGGTCCCCACCGGCACCACTGCCACCAGCCCTGCACACCTCTATTTATTAGCATCATGCTACTTATGCTAATAGCAGACCGTACACTATTTCTGAGCATTAACATCTGCTCCAAGCAGCCGACTTTCACTTACAGAAACTGATTTCAGCTCAGTCAAGCAGATAAACAGAGAAATCAAAGCAGGTGGCTGAAAGTGAAGGAGGAATTCTCCATTCCTGCATTCAACCGATGAACTTCACTAAAGCCATAATTAATATTCAGATAACTATATTCCGACACATAGAATAAACAAGATCATTTAAAGGATGCAAAATACATCCCCAGGGCCAGAGGGGAAAGAGAGGGAGGGGAAAAGAAGGGAGGGAAGGCAGAGGACTGGGTATGAATGCAGACACTTCCCGCTCTGGCCTATTGTCTGGTCGGTTTCAGCCTCTGAGAAGAGACGACTGGCCTCACAGAGCCGGGTGTTTACAGAACCTCTTCTGAAAGCCAGCAGGGGGAGGGGGCTACACAGCACTGTTTGAAGCAAGAGAAACTGAGGCATCATGTCCCAAAGGCTTGCGCTGTCTACATGGTGGGCTGATGGAAAGCTGTCCTCTGCTCTCATTTCCTCACCCTTGAAGCTGTCTGAAGGCATGGCTAGTCCTAGGGACCAGGCTGCCGTGTGGCCTTGGATGGGAGGTGGGCCTCCCTGCACCCAGGTGGTCTTCAACAATAGAACACCATGCTGGAAATCCTTCCTATGGAGGATTATTCAATTGGTGATTCTGGAATTAAAAATAATGTCTCTGTATGATTTGGACCAGGCAGAATCTGACTCTTTAGATTAAAAGCTACACGAGGGTACATACCTTATTTGTGTTATTTATTGTCTTTTTGTTGTTTTTTTCCTAGCCAGTCATTTCAAAATGTTAAAATAAGACTGAATTTATTGTCTGGAACAAATTCTGAAGACAACTGCTCCTGTTCCAAAGAGCAGTGGCCCAGGGGATCTGAGGTTGCAGACTTTCCAAGCAGCTCCCAGTCCCCACACAACTCTGAGATCCATATGGCAAAATTCTGGAGCCGCCTTCATCATATTAGCATACAGTAATCATGAGAGTAGCAGGAAGAGTTCATGTAACCCATCACTTGGCACGGTACATGCTACCTTGTGTGCACACGTGGGTCGTTAGGTAATTTACACAAGTATATTAAGAGCGTGTATATGTACGGTGAGCTCCGAAGGGATAGTAAGCAGCCACGTCCTGAATGTGGGATTCAAGCCAGCCCTGAGCACCCCTGGGGAGTGGGGCGTCCACCAGGAGCCCAGGCCACAGAAGAGCCTGCTCAGGTGAGCCCTGCCATCAGAGTGCAGGGATCCCTACCTGGATCCACACTGGCCATGCAGCGGGAGAGAACACGATTCACTTCCTGGTAAAAAGGCCCTTGATAACCTTTCCTCGCCTCTTTTTGGGTTCCTCTAGTCTCGAGGGCCTTGTGGCTGAACAACAAATGTTATTGAAAACTTTGATTCCGGATTTGGGAAACATCCATCTCCTTCCCCGAGCCCCTGCACATATGTCCTGTTTATGTCTCTTCCTCTGAGGATGGTGCCAACAGTGCCAGGAGCCCAAGCTTCGTCCTGGGTGCTGTCAATGCTCCTCTGGAGCCACTTGCTTTGTGGTTGAAATTTCCCCTGATGCCTGGAATTTTTTTTTTTGGTTTCCTTGGAAATGACTCTCTCTGAATCACAGCTGTTTGGAGCAATGGGGGGAGGTGGGAGGATATTCCCTGGAGGGGTGATGGGAGAGGTGGGATGGCAAACAGGCTCCCCAGGGAAAGCTGAGCACCACACAGGCCAGAATGGTTGTGGGGTAAGGCTTATGGTCTTCAGACTCCCAGGGGACAGGCGTTAGGGCAAGCGGTGTATTGGAACCTGAAGGACTGGAAACTCTTTCTTCTCTAGAGTCTGACTTTCTTCTATGTACTTTCCCATCTCCCCACTCCCTCCTAAAAGGGAACTTTCTGAGCAACAGCCATCTTCTCAGCCCTGGGCAAGGGCCCCCAGCTACAGGTCTACACAGGGCACCTGTGTGGTGCTTGTTAGTGTCTTTTCTCCATGTTTTGCCTAATCTAAGCATCACCACATCTGTGTGGGATGGGTGAGGCAGAGATTGCCATTTGCATTTTACAGATGCAGATAGGGAGCGTGGGGGAGGTGGTGGCCCACCTGAGATGGTGCTGTGAGTGAGCGGCAGAGACAGGAGGAGCCCTGGGCCCTGGTCCCCAGGCGGCAAGTCCCTGCACATCCTGCACTCGCTCCCTCCCACCCCCTGCCATCACCATCACCCCCACCACCTCCCAAAGCCACAGGCTCGGCATGCAGGTGATCCAGGCCTTCACACGCTTGCACAAAGCTCCCGGGACTGCAGGGAAGCTTGGACACTTCCTGATGGTATGAGCGGTGTTCTGCGGAGGGAGAGAGGAGGCACCCCACCTTGCCAGGGGGTGTTGGCTGACTCACTTCACAAGATTCCTACACATACAGCCGAGGACAGATGTGATCTGATGTAGCACATCCCTGGGACTGTCCCACAGCAGGACCAGCAGGTGTCATAGGTCATCCATCCTCAGCTTGGCCTTCCTGAGCCTTCTGGCCACTCAGCCCTCGCCTGGGCTTTCTCCTGTGCCCTCGCCTCTTTGTCCCGGGCATTTGCTTCCTCCTCCTTGTCTCCGTCTTCTCCCCTTACATTTTCTGCTGTGCACTCGGTTATCACCACCTTGATCATGACTTTCATTTGAATCTCCAAACTGTCACTGCCCAAACCAAACATAGGCTGTTTCTCAGAGCAGGAAGAAGAAAAACCGAATTTGGACCCCATTGCTTTGGAGTTTGGGAAATCTCACCCAGGCTGGACTGAAGGGGACTGGTGTGCGTGACGAAGGCCTGGGTTTCTCGGAGGAGAATGGTGCTCCCTATCCAAGAGAAGGGGTTCCCAGCAAGTCCTTTGGGGTATCTTTCTGCAAAAGCACAATCCAAGTGCTAACTTCAATGGGCCTTTATGATTAAGGCAGGAAGGCCAGTTCCTGATTGGGTCTCTGTAAAAGGATGTGGTTCCTCTGTCATGCGTCTGCAAAAGGACATGAAAATTGCAGGTCTTTGGGGACCATTTCATGCTTCTGTCTCCACCCCAACTCCATGCGTAAGCCTGATAGGGGCTGTTTGTATTATTTTCTTGCTTGGCTGTAGAGGTTCGGGGATGAGCCCCGGAGGTGGTGACAGATGGAGAGTCCCCTCCCTTTGTTTTTTTCTGGGAGGAAACTAAAGAAATACACTTATTTTATGTCCACCAGACACAAGCTCCTCCTGGCAGAAAACTTTTTTATTCATCCTGAGGTGCCACCCAAGGTGGGAGGGTCTCGGGATTTGTCTCGTCTACCCAGGCCTGCCTCCATGGAGCCCTACCCGTCACACGGAAGACGCGTGGCTCCCCCACCTGGTGTTCCATCATGGGCTCACCCCATGGAGCTGTGGGAGTGGGGAGACATTTGTGTCCTATGCCCCAGAGAGTCCCAGGGGCTGAATCCAGCACTGGGGGCGGCCAACTCCTTGCTCCGGGTTGTGCAGTAGTCCTGGTGCCCTCTGCTGGCCACATCTGAAAACACAGGTGGCCTCTCGCGGCTTCCGACGGACCTTCTGGGAGGCTGGAGGGTTGGCAGGTGGGAGGGCGGTCCCCTCATCCCAGGCGATGGCCTTGGTCTCTCCTGTGTGCACCTGTGAGGCCCTGTTCTCTGCACTGTGTGCCTAGGGATACATTGCTTTTTCCTTGTCCCTCCATAGTAGAAAGACGTCGCACTTGGGTCGAGTCTTCACCGGCTGTGTAGCCCTGGGCAACCTGTCCAACCTCTCTGGACCTTGTTTTGTTCTCTGAAAGGTCTCACCCATCTTCAAAGTCCATTACAAATGCCAGTTACTGTGTAATCCTCTCCAGAGCCATCTCACCTTTGCCTGCTGAGGCCTGGAGCCTCTCTCTCTGGCTCCCGACTCCTTGAGGGCAGAGGCTCCTTCCTGCTTTTTCGATTTTCTGAATCCCTGGAGTACCCACAGTGCTGTCTTTACCCAGAGCAGGCACTCACTCAGCAAATACCTGTTGAATTGATTTGTGTTAAAATGGCTGCCTGGGACTGGCGATTCCCTCAGGTGCCTCCTCTGCTCTGATTCTTTTTCATTCCAATTGTCACTTGTGGGTTGGTCTCATTCCCAGGTGAGACTTTAGATCCTAGAGGGCAGTGTGAGGGAATAGCTGGCCTGGTGCTTGAGCGAATATAGGAAGCAATTCTGACATTGTGAAGCAGTTATGCACGTGGTTCTCTCTCCCTCACTTAGCAGCACGTTTCCCAGGGCCTGACAGGAAGATCCAGGCTGTAAACAGCATGCTAGAGCGGGACTCCTGCTCCGTCCCTCTGCTACATCCCCTGTGCCTCCCCTCCTGGCACCTCCTCACTGCAGCACCCATCTCTATGGAGGCGGGGACTCCTGCTGCTCCCACCAGCTCCCTCCCTGCCCCACCCTGCTGCTCTCAGGAAACGGTGGCAGCCTTCAGAATGAAGCCATCCTCCATCTCATTGGAGTTCTCAACACTCTCCCTGATATGGCAGACTCTTCAAGGCTTCTCCTGTACAGCAAACACACCGACTCTTGGAAACGACAGTAACAGCTAATGTTTATTAATAGCTCACAGTGTGCTGGGAGCCTCTGCAAGAGCTTTGCACATATTATCTCATGTAATGTTTCTAATAACCCTCAGTGATGGTTTTGTTATTATCTTTATTTTCTAAAGAGAAAGCTGAAACACAGAGAAGTTAAGCCACTTGCCTAAGGTCACACAGCTAGAGATTGGGAGAGTCCACATTCCAACCCGGACAGTTTGATTCCAGAGCTTATGTTCCTGACTTTCCTTCAGGCAGCAGGATGCCTGGGGTGGTGGACAAGGGCTGGGCACCTCTCAGACACACAAACATGCACACACATGTGCACACACAGCCTAAACACTGCACAGCTATACCCCTTGTGCTGTTCATGTGTGAACATTCCAGTGACGCTCACACACGTCCATGTGTGTGTTTTCACTCATGCATTGTTGTGATTCCGTGCATATGCAATGCTCTCAGCACTGTTTGATAGAGCTTGCTGGCATGCAGAAAATGTGCTATGTAGACAGCACAGGCTATCTAACATTGTAGGCACTCTTCACTAGTGGCTGTTGAACCCTGGGCACGTGGCTAGTAAAAGTGAAGAACAGATTTTTAAATTACATCGGAATAAAGTTAATGTAAATGGAAAGGTAAATAGCCACACGCCATTGTTAGCCAGTGAATTGCCCATGCTGTCATGGGCTTGCTGTGAGGATGGAGAGAGGTGATGATCAGGTCTCATGGACAGCGCAGGGCTGGCATGTTAGAGAGCAGGACAGGAGACATAGCTTTATTAATAACTACTCACTTACAACAGTGAGCAAGCATTGATGTGCGCGCAGCTCTCCCTGTCTGCACCTGGCCTTGCAGCCAGACACCCCATCATTCTTCAGGGCATTTGAATACCACCCTCCTGCCAGTGGGCTCAGACCCCAGAGTACCTCTCAAGGTGACAAGAAAGAAGGACTTGGCTCTGGGATGTGAGAGAAGTTTGGGGTGGGGACCCGAGTGGCTCTCTCACTTGCTGGCACCTAGTAGGATGTGGAGAAGGTACCTGTGGCCCTTCTCCCTCCCACCCACTGGCTCCCTGGCCCCAGCCCAGGGCCTCCCAGGTACCTGCGTGAATGATTACATCTCTCATTTGTAAGTAAAACAGCAGCGTCTCTCTTTGTGTGTCACTTTTATTAGTTTTTTACTTTAGAACAGGGAAAACGGGCCAGCGGTCTGCCTCAGGCATTTGGTGGTGGCTCTGGGGGCCAAAGAGAAGTTTCCAAGGGGCTCTTCCTTTCTAGGCATTCAGAGAAACAAGCTGGCATAGTCAGGCTGGTGGGGGTGGCCGGGTAGGGGTATGCGGGCCACAGGGATCATGGGGCAGGCTGGGTGGGAAGGCTCCAGCCGCAGCAGTGGGGCAGGGAGGAGGGAGCTCTGTGACCTATATCACCACTGTGAATCTGGCTGACTCACCCCTGGACAGCAGTTCCCTCTCTCCCTGCTGCATGGAATGCAACCTTGGCATCCTGGGAAAGATGATCCAAGAAAGGGCAGCAGCAGTGGCCCTGGCAAGGGCTGGAGGGAATGAAGCTACAGCATGAGGGATTTAGGTGGGATCACGGGAGGGACAGACCTGGGCTAAGTTCTGTGAGATGGTGCTGGACACTTCGGGGCAGGAAGAATACTTTCCTTTGTCTCATTCATTAATGAGAAAGTGAGGGCTAGCAGTGTCAGTGTGGGTGAGCGCCTGCCTGGAGGTGGGTGGGGGCTGGAGAAAGAGGACTCCCAGCACCCCGTTCCAGGTTTCACACATGCATGACCTCATAGTGTGCATCACACAGTCTGTGACCTAACTGATGCTCCGTCCACACTGAGGAGAAACAATAATCACATCTATGAAGTCTTGTTTATTTTGTTCTGTTATAAATGACTTTAAATACCATGACATACTGATGCCTCTGAAATTTATACCTCCAGCCCAGCTCATCACTCTGAACTCCAGGATCATATATCCACCCGCCTTCCTAATGCCTCTCCTTGGACATCTAACAGGCCTCCCGCTCTTAGCAAGGCCAAATCAGAATTTTGATCACCCACCCTTAAAACATGTTCCTTCCTAGTAAATGGCCCCACTCAGCACTGAGTGCCTCAAATCGTCCTGGGCTCCTCTCTTTCTCCCCACACCACACCCAATCCATCAACAAGTCCTGGGACCCCTATCTTTGAAAAACATCCTGACTCCAACTATTTCCCACACCTTCACTGCCCTTCTTAATTCATGCCTCATCATTCTCCTCTAGACACCCCACTCCATGTCTGCTCTCCTATAGCAACTGGCTCCACACAGCAGCCAAAAGATCTCTGTGAAATGTACATCAGAACATGACTCTTTCAGTGTTTCTTGCTAACCTTAGAAAACAATTCAGACACCTCTGCCAGGCCTGACACAAGCTGCCCCCAGCAGCCTCTCCCACCTCACTCTCCCTATCACCCCAGGAAGATCCTGTCACACTGATCTTCCTCGTGTCCCTTGAATACGCAAAGCCCATTCCTGCCTCCGGGCCTTTGCACCTGCTGTTCTCTCTGCTGGAAGTGATTTCTCTCGCCATGTCTGCTTGTTGTTTGGATCTTGGCTTCACCATCAGTTCCTCAGGGGAGCCCTCCCTACTCACACGTATACAGCGGCCCCAGTCATGCCCATCCATACGTTTATATTCTCAGCACGACACTTATGATCAGGTTTTTAGTTTTAATTTTTAATTTATCATCTGACTCCCTCGTGAAAATGTAAGCTACAGGAGAGCCAGAGTTTTCTCTGCCATGGTCATCGCTGTGACTGCAGCAGAGGCACAGAGTGAGTGATCAGTAACTGTGAATGAGTGAATTATTTAATCCTGATGTTGTCAGAGAAGGCCTTCTGCTTAGGGTAGAAGTGTGAGCTCATGAATGTGTTTCCTGGACTGGCTCTTGTGCACGAATTGCAAGACTAATTAAACTCATACATATTTGTGGAAATGCAAATATAATTTTATTTACCAATGACTGTAATAAAGGTAAATGCTCCTTACTTAAACAAACAATTCACTTTGGGAATAGAGCTGTAAACAGAAGCAATAAATAAACACTCGTTATTGAGTGCTCGCTGTGCACCCACTGAACTTCACGAGCTGGCTGCTCTGATCTTGCATGGTGGCATCTGTACTTAGGAAGGCTGAGGCCTGGTCATAAAGACCTGCTACTCCCTGAATGTGGCTACTTAACCACAATAGGCAGAGGTGCTCTTCCCCAAGCATAAGACTCTCGGGAGTATGGCTTGGCATCTTGGCTGTGCCACTTACTTGCTCTGTGCCTGGGAAATTAGGGCAGTTAAACTCTGTGCCTCTATTTCTTTGTCTGTAAAATAGAAATTGAAATGTCCTCCTAGGAAAACTGGGAGCATTAAATGAGATAGC
Source organism: Cheracebus regulus (assembly GCA_963574635.1). Lineage (NCBI taxonomy): Eukaryota > Metazoa > Chordata > Mammalia > Primates > Pitheciidae > Cheracebus > Cheracebus regulus. Next base: position 23,498 of record CAUYQU010104207.1, on the reverse strand, counting down.
ACATTAGAGCTCTTGGCATCATGCTGGGGATATGGTAAATGATAAATACATGTTAACAATTCCTCTCTTATTATGATTATGATTATTACGATTATACAAGACTATTCTAGATGTTTCTGTTTTCTCACTTAATTGCCATAATCACTCATGAAGCCAGTGTTGTTATTCTTGACTTACAGGTTAGGAGGCGCTCCAAGCTGCAGGAATGAAACTCTTTGCCAACCCCTCATGGCCCCACCCCTGTCATTGCCTGGCCCCGCCTTCGGTCAGCTCCTGGCTCTCAGATATGAAAACCCAAGTCTCTGGGCTCTAGATCCAGTGCTCTTTCTGTGGCATCACCACTGCCTTCCTTAATCTTGGTTAGAGCCTGATATTGACAAGGACTCTCCATCACACCCGTCTCCATTTTAACTCTTCAATCCCTGCATGGACTTGGCACCTATGACTGTGGTCTCTGAGTGACCCCTGAAATCTTCCTATGCCTTCCCATCCTCAGCCTTCAAGACCTCCCCAGGGGTTGCACCTGGAATCTGAACTCTAAATCCAGCATGAACTTTACATTTTAGGGTTAGAGACTGTGAAACAGGAAGCATTCTTTGAAGTGACCCATTTCATTCCCATCCCCAGAGGAAGAAATGGAGCTCCACAGGTGCCCATTGACTTTCTCAAAAGAGTTCCTGGATGGACTAGAATGAAAGGCTTCCTCCCTCCTCCAAACCCAGATCACACCCTGACCTACCTCCCCAAAGCTGGGCATCTTCCTGGCCATCTTCCCAGTCACTAGAGAAACAGGTGAGGGACACAGGGCATCTCAAGTCGGGCTGTTAGTGGTGGGTGAGAAGGGCTTTGTTTACTTCTGCTTTGGGTGAGCCTTCTGCTCCTCACACAATGTGCAGCCCAGCACTGGGCACAGTATGGCTGAGCAAGAGCCCAGCCTGGGTTGCATGTGGCTCCCAGCTGGAACCACCAGCCAGACCTAAGGATAACAACCAAGACCTTCACAGTCATTATCATTGGGGAGTGGAAATATGGGTGTCCTTCTCTTCCTGCTACATTGTCATCTTGTTTATTTTTTCTATTATAAACGCTATTGACAATGAAAACATTTACAATAAACTTAGTATTGAAAAAGCAACTGGTCTTTTCTGGGGATCAACTGATGGCCCCTCCATTCCCTCCAGATGAATGAGAGAGACCACCACGTGGTCTGTGCTGCTGGATGGGGAGGCTGAAGCTCCAGGGAGGCTGAAGCATGGGGGACTCTGAGATATTGATGAGGCTGCAGCAGTTAGAGGCTTCCTGAAGGAGGCTTGGCCCGGTCTATGCAGAGGAGCAGGCTTTGGTTTTGGGAAAGCAGGAGTGAAGAGGGTACCCCAGGTAAGGGGAACAGCCTGAGCAGAGGTGCAGAGATGGAGCTTACCTCCCAGAAAGGGAGAACTGAGGTAAGGGCAAGGGCGGCAAGGCCAGGGATGTCCTAGGTCGTGAACTCTTTTGACTTCTTTTTTTGTTTTCTCATTTGTTCAACAGCTACGGTTATCTCAGGCTCACTGCATTCCAGGCACTGCCAGATGCTCTACTGAAACACTGCGTTCCATGCTCACAAGCAACTCATCTAGGCAGTATGTAAATTCCCGTTTGCTAGACAGGGAGACTGAGTCCAACCACTAGGGAAAGGGACTTGTCCAACTCACACAGCTTGTCAGTGGAGCCATAGGGCTGGACCTCAGTGCTGCCTGTCGCACAGCCCTTGTGCTGCCTTCAGAGCCTCCACCTCCCACTGAATGGACTCTGGTAAGGGCTGGGAAGCTGTGTGAAGTGCTGAGCAGGGGGACGACTCCACAGCTGGGCACAGAATAGCTTCACCACTGAAAACAAAGAGCTTGCACGTAATGTGTCACCAGAGGCATTGGCTAGCCTGAATATGGGTACGTGTGTGCACTTGCACTATGTATGTGTGTAAGTGTATCTGTGTGTGTGTACCTATGTGAGGATGAGGATTTAAGAGTGTGAGATCAGGACCCACTTCCTGCAAGTGGGGAAGACATGTCTGTTACAACAGTTATAACAACAGCCTAAGGAATCAGTTTTATGGTGTAAGCAGATGGTTCCAAAAATGTAGGGTGTCATTCCCCCGGGGAGGAAGGCTGAGCCCCAGAGCCATGAGGAGAGCCACAGAAAGTTAAGGGATACCCAGGAGGGTGTCAGGTTGAGGCCAGAGGAAGCTGCAGCATTGTTGACAACCTAGAGAGGGAGCTGACTCTGGCGCTGCAGGGACCGGCAACTTGACATGCGTGGAGACCCCTGAGGCTGCTTTCCAACTTGCAGACTCCTTGTCCTCATCCTCAGGGAATTCAAAGGTGTGGGGTCAGGAGCTTTGTTTTCCACCAGAATCCCAGGAGATCCTGATACATGGATTCTGGGAGAGGCTGGGGAGGGTCAGGGTCCGGCCTCAGCTGCAAGAACACCAGGCACTTAGGACTTACTACAGGCACCAGCACCCAACAGCGGCTTGCTGCAGATGCACGGGGCAAAGCACACAGCCAAACCCTGGATTTGAGGAGGGAACGGTGTCCTCAGGAGCAAGAGTGGTGGCACCTCCAGACGAGCAAATGGGGCAACCGCCAGATCTGTGCCTGAGCTCCCTGGACTCCTGGGCAGGTAGGACTGGCCTTTCTCCTGCTGCCTAGGAGCAAAATGGCTCATGCTGGAGCCTGAGGTGGGCCGGGGCCAGGCTTGGGGACGGCCTGCTTTTGTTCCTGTACTCCCAAGTAGCTGGATTCAGCCTCCAGGGGGCACAGAGATGAGGCAAAGAGACAAAACATCTGCAGCTGGACACATGGGCTAGGCTCAGGAGCTCTGTGTATCTGGACAGAGGGACAGGCCCAGGAGAGCAAAGAAGCATTTGGCCAGAGAGCATCTCCTCAGCCCCACTCTGGCCCTTCCCTTACAAAAGGCTGCTTCCAAGTGCTGCCTCTGGCCTCGCTGGTCAGGTCTGAGTGCCATCTGCTCCAGCCCAGATGGAGGCACTGGGGCAGGGGCCTCTCTTTTCCTGTAGCTGCCCCATCTCTCTCTCTTCCTCTCTGTGTCTCTTACACACACATGCACGCGCACACACACACACACACACACACGGACCTGCACTTGTGGTTGCCTCAAAGAAGAGACCTCAGGGCTACCTTCTGGGGAGCTGACCCCTCTTCTTCTGGTCTCCCAGGGAATCTGTGGGCAGAATGTGAGAAAATGCCACAGATGGCCCAGCCGTGCATCCAAGAAAGTGGCGAGGTCTCTGGAGGACACTGACTTATGTCCCACCCATTTAGGTGGCCCACAACCACACGTGTGCGGAGTCCTTTCTCCCCACATACTTTTCCCACACTCCTCCCCCACCACTGGCCAGAGGCCCCTCAAAAAGACACCCACGCTCACACACATTTGCAGAGAACTGCAGGCGTGCCCACCCAGGGAGTTGGACTCATCTCTTCTGTTTTTTACATGCACTTGGTAGAAACTGTAGTCATAGACGTACACACAATCTGTCACTAAAAATTGGCCCATCCGAGCCCATCACAGCCCACACACACTTGCATACACTCAGCACGTATGAGCATACACGTCTGCACAGCTCCTCATCTCCTCGCCCAGGTCTCCCAGCCCGGGAGTGGAATGCACTCACATGGAAGTGGTGTGTGGGCAGGTGGACACACACACTACATACTTGCACCCACGCACATGTATGTGCACACACACACACACACAGTTCTCACTGCAGCTGCAGTGAGAGGTTCCTGATTCCAGAATCCTGGTTGGACTCAGAGTACTTCATTCAGACTGTGAACAACCGTGGTCCTGGTGTGAGATACCACTGGAGCCTGAACTGGGGGGGAAAGGGTGGAGCTCTGCCAGATAGAAAGTCCCAGGATGAGGGAGCTTTGCAGCCTTGGAGGAATGAAGAGTACGCTCTGGGCACCCTCCCCTCTCTTTCTAGACCAGCATAGAAAACACAGCTGTCCCACACATGACACACGCTGACCCACACAGCACCAACACACACGCACATGCTCCAGCTTAACCACAGGATGCAGTGTAAATGCAAAGCCCACGGTTACAACATGAATCTACATGGCACACCTCTAGCAGACACACCACAGCGTGTTGTGTGCCATAGTCCCCAGAGGTGCCCACCAAGCCTCACCCCTCGCAGCTGGGTGGCACAGAGTCTATGCAGGACAGGGCAACACATGCAGTACCTCCAGCGACAACCCTCACATCTCCCATTCAGCATATATAGCTCAAGTCAGTACTGCAAAAGTAGGCTGCCCCACCATCCCGGGACAGCTTATCCATCAGATGGAGGAGCAGAGAACTCATTCCTGGATCCTCAGGATTTTATTTTGAAGAAAACCATAGTTTTCCTGTTCCCTGGTGAACTCCTTGCCATCATTAACCCTTTGCTGTGTGTGTGTGTGTGTGTGTGTGTGTGTGTGTGTGTGTGTGTGAGAGAGAGAGAGAGAGAGAGAGAGAGAGAGGGAGAGAGAGAGATGGTGTGTGTTCTCTTAATACAGCTGAGCAGGGCCACCTTCTCTTCCAAATGTGTTCCCATGAGCCAACAGGAGCCTCCCAGGCTGGAGCAGACTTGGGTGGATGGCAGAGGGTGGGGTGTACAAAAACCTTTCTCACTCAGCCATAGCCGGAGGCAGCCTGAGTGAGTGCTGACCTCCAGCAGAGGCTGCAGCTGGAGACCTACCCTTCTCCTCTCCTTCCTTCCCAGTTGCCAACTCCTGGAGGCTGCCTTTTCTGCTCACAGGCCTCCCCTTACCTACATGAGAGCTGTCTATAGCCAGGGCCTGGGGCTGGGGAGCTCTTAGAAGGTCTGCCCCAAATTTCTCCAGGTCTGCCTTAGGTCTTGGTTAGATGAACAGAAATTTGGCCAAGATCTTGCAAGTTGACGCAGAAGGGAGATTGCAGGGGGAGTGCTTTCAGCAAATGCCTTCTGTTTATTTGTTGACTTGTAATGAGGCTTTGGCCGCTGCCTTTATGGGGCCCTGTGTTCCCTTCTCCCTTCCAAGCGGGGTCCCTGTCATCTCCCTCTCCAAACCAGTTGCTTTTACTTCTTCTTGCTGACAAGTTGGGTGGCTAAATTGTGTTTCTGGCCTTGTGGTTAAATACGCCTTGTCATTAAGGGTGGTATGTGAGTGTGTATGTCTGTATGGGGGTATGCATCTGGGTCCATGTGCGTATCTGTATGTGCACCTCTTTATGGATGCCAGAATGTTTCTATATGTGTGTGTCTGTGAATGTGTTTGTGAATGTATCTGCATTTTGGGGTGTGTGTGTGTGTGTGTGTGTGTGTGTGTGTGTGTGTGTGTATGCTTGCATATATGGGTATCTGTATCAATGCCTCTTTCTGAGTCTGTTCCTATGTGTGTCTGTGTGTACTTATTTTTGAATCTCTATGTATGTGTGTATGTATAAGAGTGTGTCTGTGCGAGTTATCTCTGTGTATCCATAAATGTGTACACATCTCTCTCTCTGTGTATGTGTTTTCAGATACTCCATACAAAACAGTGTGTGATAATTTAGGAAAACAGCCAGTCATGTCCCAGGGCTTCATTTTCCCCATCTGCAAAATGAGGGAGATGTAAGAGGTGATCTTTTTATTTACTTCCATAAAGGGAGCATGCAGTCAAGGAAGTGTGGCAGGCTTGAGAAGATGACAAATCTGGGTGCATATCACCTCAGTCGAGTTACTGCTCTCTGAGTTTCCATTTCCTTGACGTTCAAAGGGGCACACTGACATCTCTGTCGAAGCTTTGCCACGAGGATGTGATGAGATAAAACAAATGAGAGGCCGCGTGTGTGTTTCTGTCACATAGTAGGTGCATTGCTAACATCCCTTCCCACGCATTCTCAGGCCTTTGTGCTGCCCCTTACATCCTGTTTCCGAGAGTGAGCAGGACCCTCAGAGCTGCTCAGTGGTGTGATGGGGGTGCTGGCCCTTGATGCATGACAGCGACCCTGGACATTTTAACTTTTACACCATGTTTTCCCTTCTCATGTGATCCTCACAATGACCCTAAGCAATAGGTCGAGCAGGTAGGTGCTGCTGCAGTGATGTGAGAGGAGAATGCCCAGGCTCTAAGCAACAAGGTGAGGATGCTGGGTCTATGTGGGAGCCAGAGCCCGGTGGGGCAAGGACCCAGGCACGTGACTCCTAGGTGCAGTGCATCCTTGCTGTGCCAGCTACCTCTGCAGCAGGCAGCATCCAAGGCACGAAACACTGCCCATGCCCAGGAGCCCTATAACATCCAGGCCTCCCCTGAACGATCAGGCCCAAGCTGGAAGGGCCTGTGCTTGAGCCCCAGACACACATGGATCACCCGCTGAATCAGATGCGTGGAAATGGCCCTCCTCTCAGGAGTCAGAGGGGTGACTGGGGAAGGGGGGCCAGTCACTCCCAGAGCTGGTCCTGATTGCAGGAAGCAGACTACCCTTCTTCCAAATAGTCTACACTGTTGTGGGTGCCCAAAGCCAGATTTATTAGCCTCATCACTCACTTTATTGAAAAGATTTGATGGTAAGTAGCATTTGCTGGTTTTCTGAAATTCAAACCATCATAGAGCAGTATGACCAGGACCCCGGTGAGGAGAGAAGGCAGCCTCCTCTTAATGCAAGGGCCTAGTCTCATAGCAAGGGGCCTTGGAAGGGGCACACTCAGTTGCACATTTAACTTTGGGCAGGTTTGTGATGGGGGGAAAAAAAACTCCTACTCCTTGAATGAAGGTCACCCTTTGGCCAGTGGCTGCCCAGCAGGCCAGGCCCCACTAATCTGCCTGCCTGGTCAGCAGGTACACCTTTGCCCCTGATCCCTGATTCACCGGTGCCCACTTCCCTGCCTTGCTGGCACCCTTCCTGAGCCGAGCCATTCTGCCGTATCCTGGCAGGACTGGACCAGGTTGTAATTTTCCTTCATGATCCCTTTTTCATTTTTCTTTATAAAAAAGGTATCAACTGTACCTGGTTGGAATAGGGATAAAAAGAGGACTAAATAAGAAAGTATTTTACAGATTAAAATGCTATATAAATAGAAGGCATACTATAATATAAATAAAAGACATAATTTAACATGTATGCTACAGTACACAAGATGCATGGTTCAACTTTAAGTGACCAAAACACTTTGATATATAGGTTATATATGTGCAGAATAACATATAACTTGATCTAGCATATCATGTGGTTGATAGTATGTCCTATAATCCATACGATTATATAACATCTTAGGACATATCTTATTCCCAGCTCAGAGAAAAGTAGAATCAAAATCAGTCGACATTAGGCTATTTTGGCATTCGAAACACAAGCCTCAGATTTGTGATTTTAACAGCTGAAGCTGGGAGGAAGAAAACTAAAAATACTAATGGGGAAGATATCTCCATCAACTGGCAATGTGGCCCAATGGGTGGAGGGGGGATCCGTGGGAAGAAAGAAATCCCAAGAATAGGTCTGGGGAGGGGGCTCAGCAGGGAGAGGGGCCTCCCGGGAGAAGCTGGAAGAGTTTGGCTTGAGCGATTGTTCCTACTATTTATGAAGCCAGATGAGGAGCTATAGGGCTTGCAGTGGCCCCTGTGTCTGCTGATTAGCTGGAGATTATATTGATGATGTAATAAAAATTCACTTTGTCTATTAAGTTTCACCAGGACAATCAGGGAGAGATTAGATAAAAATCAGGGGAAATTAATAATAGAATGGAGGAGGAAAGCCACACATCTTACCCCTGCCATGGTCCCTGCCTGTCTCCTCTTTTTCCTGCCCACAAGAGGGCATGAAGCAAGAAGCCCCTGCCCCACACCCAGGCCAAGCTAAGCTGAAACTTCCCCAGAGCTAGGCTGCTCTTAAGGAGGGACATGGTGTTCCAGATATGATGTTGGTTTAAGTTTACGGACCGTGTTTAATATTTGATTAAATGTTTGGCATGGCAGCCTCTGTGATCCAAAGGCCCTACTGGGAGAACTGCAGAGGGATCAGCCCAACCACTGGCTGCCTGGGTCCGTCTGCTGCAGCAGGGGAGGTGGAGTTCTGCTCGGGCAACGGAACTCGAGGCCAGACAGACTTCTGCTGCCTCCCAGTAGCCAGAGGTGTCCCTGCCTCATGCTGGCTCCCTCTGGCCTGGCCTGAGCCAGAAAAGTCCCCCGCGATTAGAGATGCTTCTTTGGGTTAAGGATTGGGCTCTAAAAGGTCCCTGTTAAAAGGCACGTGGCAACAGAGATGGTAACACATTAATGTCCATTAGCCGCCAGGGACACATCTGCCCAGTTTGATTTGTCAGACCAGCAAGGGGCAAGATGTTGAAATGATAGGAAAATGAGGTCACTTTTGGTTGGATACTGTTGCCGAGAGCCCTTGGTCCTGGTTTGGTGGCCTGGGGGTTGGGGGTTGGGACTTGGAGTGGGGAGTGTAGAGGCTGGATGACTGGTAGCTGGGAGGGTACTGGAAGACCAACACTAGTGACAACCATATCCTTGCACGGACCTGAGTTTTTCAGTCACTCCTGCTCTATGACTGAGCCCAGTTCTGTTCTCCCCTGAGAAATCCCTGGGATGAGAAAGATGCCAGGGATTGTGGTCTCTGAAAGGCCTGTAAGAGGGGAATCTCTCTCCCCTAAAGAGCCAGCCCCAGAGGCCACCTCATCTGTGACTGCTCCCCTGGGCTGAGTTTCTCTTCCAGAGATAGGAGAAGTGTGTCCATTCCGTTGTTCTCCTGCAGTAAAAATGTCTGCCCGGGAGCCTTTGGCACCCTTACCCAGGTGTGCTGTCCACAGTGGGGGCAGTTCTTTCTGGGACCTGCCAAGATTTCTCCAGCTGCAAGACCAGTGTCACCCCAGGAAATTCTGTCCCTGGCTTCATCCCCATGCCCCGGCTGCCATCCAGCCACTCCTGTGCTGGGGGCAGGAGCTGGGGTGGGTCGGGGGGTGGAAGGTGAGGGGAAGATTCCAGACCCTGGAAATCTATAGTGTATTTCTCGGGACGTTCTGCTGAGTGAGTCTGTGGGGACAATCTGGACGCTTGCCTTGGTGACAGCAAACATGGCCACAGGTTTAAATATTCCATGAGTAATTTCTCAGCCCAAGTGGGCTGCAACTGGGACAGCTGAAGGACACTGCAGCCCCAAAGCAGGTGAGGACAGCCCTGGCAGGTTCAGCGTGTGTCACTGACTTCTTTGGAGTAGTAACGGCAATGTACCCACCCACCCTGACTGATTCTCCCTCAGTCAGGCTGGTGGCAGGTCCAGATTTATTCAAAATGAGAAATTCCTTTGTCCACCAGCCTGAGAATGAGACTTCATTGCAGAGGGACAAAAACAAAATACAATGGAAAGAAATGAAACACAACTCCCGACTTGTCAGCTCTCCAGCCCTCCTGCTTTGTCCCATTCCCATCTGCCAGGCTGGGCTTACGCTGTCCTTATCTATGTGGGAATCTGATTCAGAGCCAGTACCCCTACCTGAGGACGTATCTTTCGGGGGTTCCCACATCCCCCCCCAACAGGGCATTTACATGGGATAGTTTTACGTTTGTGAGGTTGCTGCCTTCTATTGCATCCCAAGTTATCTTGTGGCAGTGAAAGTGGGTCCCCCACCTTGCCAGGACAGAGCCTGACACTCAGGGCACCTGAGATGGACATGAATCTTCACCTCCATGAGGGAGGCCTGTGTCTCCCCGATCAGACCCAGAGGCTTTCCTGCAGGGGGCCATAATATGCCTTCCCCAGCCTATAATATCCTACCTGCTCCCTGCTCTGCAGAAGCCTGCCTCTGCATGATGAGGATGAGTGTGGAGGGGGGTTGGGGCGTCCCAGAGGTCAATGACAGTTGGTTCAGTGACTCCCCAACTCTTGCCCCAGCAGGCCCCTCCTCCAGCCTCTGCTGGTCTGCAGGGATGCTCTCCTCCTGGCTGTGTGGCCTCTGCTGCGGACTAGCCCTCTTAATCACTGGCTCAGCCAAGACAAGGTCAGAACATTCCAAGTTAATGTTTTGCTGAGAAACTTGAGAAACGAAGGGAGAAACAAACCAAAGCCCTGGTGATGGCATAAGGGGCAGATGGGGGTCTTGAACTTGAACCCAAAGAGCATAGGAGCCTGGCCTGCTGCTGGCTCCAGCTAGATGGTTAAGCCTGCCTGTTTGGCCCTTCCTGCCCGGCTTCCCACCTATCTCAGCTAGGGTCTCCTGGAGGAAGCATGTCCTCTGCAGCCAGTGTGTGACGGGTCAGCCCTTCAGGAGTACGCTCTTTTGCTGTTGTGACCTGATCTGTCCAGTAGTCATTTCCCACAGCTCAACAACACAATTTTCCTGCACCAAGACATCACCCTTTAACTTGCTGTTCCTCTCTTTTGCCTGGGGACCCAACTCACCTGCTGGGTCCCAGGCTTCTCCATTTGTTCCTCATTCTAGGGGATTTCCAAATTTGCCCAACAGAATGTCAACAGAATTTACTCTAAAATAAATCTAATCATTAGCTTATTGAAATAGTCAAGATGACAGTACAGATGAAGGTCTTGTTTTTCAATAAAAAGATTTTTTAAAAAATTAGATAAGATAATGAAACTTGAAAATAATCCAGTCCTATTCTGTGTCTTTGTCACTCTGATGATAAAAGGGGCTTAGGTTGCTCTACTGGGGCCTCCGCTGGACCTGGGTGGTGAGTGTACTAATCGATCACTAATCTGTGGGTTCTCCACTCAGGCCTATCCATTTCATCACACACAGCGTGTGAGTGTGCCACGTGTGTGCATCTTGTAGGGGGCATTGGAGAGTCCTTTGCAGAAGCTGAGGGACACCGCAATTTGGAGTTGGACCCATGTCAGCCCCTAAGTATGCAAAAGATTCCGGTGCTTTGCTAATAAGCCCCCAACATATGGAATTAAGAATAAAAATCATACTAAATCATAGACTGTAATTATTAATTTTCGAAATGAAACGAAACTCACATGGATACAGAAATGACAATACTTTTTGAGTTTTCTGATCCTATGGCTTTGTGGTCTCTGTTTTGCTGGTGTCCCAGGCTCAGGCCTGGCTTGTCAAGTGAGGGAAGCGACCTGGAGAGTCCCCCACCTGTGCAGGGAGCTGCCTTGCAGAAGGAGTCTCCAACACCGGCCAGGGTAAGGGGCAGGGTGCAGGAGAGGTTTGGCTTGGAGCTCCTTGGGTGAGGAGGGGCCTGGGCGGCTGTAGGAGCTGGGCAATTCAGACTGGGGCATACAGCGTGTGTGTAAGAAGTTCTTCGTCTCACCGTCAGAGGGCAGGCAACAGCTGGAGGAAAGAGGAACCCTCCCCCAACATACAAATTAGGGGCTTCCTCCCCAGGTGTGAAAAGGGTGTAAAGGAGTGGTCTAGCTTCCTGACTCTCTGCTGTTCTCCCTCGAGCTACCTAGGGCCAGGCCTTGTGGCCGAGGAGGGGAGAGGGCACTTTAGGTGGAGGACTGAATGCTGGTACCAGAACCCACACTCCCTATATACCCTCTGAGCTGTGCCCGGCCTGGGTAGAGATGGGAGCCAGTCCGGAGGTCTGGGAACTGCCTGGGCCAACCTTGAGGGCTGGAGCTCCATGAGGACAGCTGGGTGTGTGTGCAGGGGAGGGAGTGGCAGTGAGCCACAGGGCTCTTCGTCGCGTGGGCTGGCTGTGAGCACCTGGGTGGGTCCCCCGACTATGCAGAGATCACTGGACCTTCTTGCCACTTGGTGACCGTGGGTGAGTGGGAGAGCAAATCAAGGGAGGATGGGATGTGGCCGGTCTACTGGAGCCTGTGCTGTTTCTTATGAGAAGGGGAGCACCCTACCCCAACAGCCCCATCTCCCATCCCAGAGACAGGCACCATTTACTTGTCCTCCTTTACACTCAAAGGCATCCCCACCCCCCATCTAGCAGCCCCTTTCTTATTCACCATCACGCCCACCATGGGGCCTGGACACTAAGGCTGGCTCCCTTTCAGTTGCCTTGACGACTGGAAACAGAGAAACGGAATGATCAAAAAGCCTATTGGGCCTTTGGTTGTCACCAGAGACACTTCCTGACTGCCCCCTTTCCATTCCGAGGAGCCCCCAGACATGGGGATTCTCTCCTTTCGCTTCCTCCCCAAGTCACTCTTTCAGGTGTTATCTATGGCTGCCAAGAAGGGCCAGGGATGTCCTGAGACACGGCTCTTATGAACAAGAGAGTGAGGGGTCCAGGACTGCCCCAAGGGAATTCCAAGTCTTCCCTTGGAAGAATGCAAAGGCTTTCCTTCTCACTCACTGGGGCTGAAAGTGAGCCTCCGTGTAAAATGGCTTTCTGAAGTCCAAGACATTCCCACCTTACCAGCAATGCTGACAGGGCAGTACCCTGAGTCCCCGGCTCTGCTGATCCTAAGAATTTAATCACAGTGATTGATCTGATTGGGTGTGTTTCCTTTCCTCCTAGGACACCCAGGCTGCAGAGTGCACACCGGCATCTCCTGGAACCAGTATCCCACCTTGGAAACGGGATGTGGCTTCAGGCTCATGCCACCCCTTTGGACAGAGACCTCTTCACACAGTGGGGGCAAGGATGCTTTCCGTGACTCATCCGGTGAGACCAAACCAAGCCAAGTATTGATTTGCCAGAAAGATATGGATATGCTGGATGCATAATGGTTAGGGGATCCTATTTCCTTCTTTTCCTGTTCAGAGAACACCTCTCCTCCACCCTACCCTGCTGAAAAGCAAAGGCCGGATGAGGGAGAGTATTCCTGCCAGTCACTCAGGGACACCTCTGTTTCCCTGGTCTTCTTGCAGGAGTTCAAAACCAGGAAGCCTCTGGGAACAAGGACCCCCTCTCCCACCATGACAAGCTCTCCCAAGATCTTCGCCTTGCTATATATTCTTAGAACCAGTCAATATGATTAATTTTACATGGGCATAATTTCCGGCTATTGCTGTGGAGTCCTCCCAGCCTCACCCATCAATGGTGACATGATACAGTTTCTGGTTATATTGGTCAACCAAGATATTGATATTATTAATAATGGATATCTATATGCTGACCTTTGTCTACACAACTGAATCACTCTGGGCTGGCTGTCACATTGCTTTAAGAGGTATTGATAAGCCCATTACTGGAAGGGCACATACAATTTTAGGTGTGTGCTTTTCACTCACCTTCAAGCATCTCCTGTGAAAATCAACCTTTGTTGCATGAGCTGGTGTGGGTACCATGGCATGTGGTATGCAAAAGAATGTGTGTGCATATGCTTGTGTGGCGAACGTACGTGTGTGTGCATGTGAGCGTGTTGATGTGTATGTGAGTGTGCAAGTGTGTGTATGAGTGTGTGAGTCTGTCTCGAACACCGTCCCTTTTAGAGCTGATCAAATAGCCAATTACAGCATTGTAGGGAGGTAGTAGAATCAGAGAGTTCCTACAAATACACTGTGATGTAGTGTTTGATCTTTAGATGCCTCTTGTCTCCGAGGACTTGCACAAGGAGGCTTGGCTTTATAAGGATATTATTAGGTTGATGCCTCATTCTCTCAATTTACCTGCCAGGCAAGAGTCAGCACTCACTGGGAGTAGTCTGGCCAGAGCCAGCTGCTGGAAGGTGCACTGAAGACCATGCTGCAGGCTTGACTTTGGGCATACGCTACTCCCAGCCTCAGTCTCTTTATCTGTGCAGTGGCAACAGTTAATTCAGCTCTACTTTCTAAAGACCAGAGAGGAGAAGTTTACTGAGCTCAGGCTCTCAACCTTCTGCACCCAAACTTCCAATCATATGAAAGCCTGGCATGCCAGCAGGCCTCATCGATTACATGATGGGATGTGGCCCTTTAATGTTGAGAGGAGAATGGGTTTGTGTAAGTTTGCAGTAGAAGGCATGCTTTTTGGGCTCGTGTATGTGTTTGTGCATGGTCACACAGACTTCACTGCTGTGCATCTCTGTGGCTGCTGTCGTGCCTATCTGCACGGAAGGTGGTGTCAGTGTCAGTGCCTCTGTCAGCTCGGGCCACAGTGATCCCATCCTGTTTGAACTCAGACAGCCTTGCTTGTCAGGGATGCCCCCTTGCTTGTCCCTGTAAAGGGAAGCTGGCTAGCTAGAGAGATCTTTTGGATCCTCAGACATAGTGTATGAATAAACCAGACATGGATTAATTAGGTGTGACTGCATCATTAAATTAGAATAATGAACAAACAGCCACGTATGGCATTCAAATCTGCCTAGAATGACTCCAAGGGTTGCTTTCAAGTAAGTCACCTGTCAGTTTGTAGGTTTTGGGGACTCCAGAGAGTGAGGTTCCTGTCACATCTTAAGAAGTGGCTTCTTTAGGCACTACCTACACCAGGTGAGGACCATCCTTCAGCGGGAACCAAGACTCCACAACTGAATCCAAACAATGACTTGGTTCAATACAGCATCATCTATGCATGCTTCAGCTGCGAGCATTTCTCAGTGTGAAATACGACAGTAGCACAGGTCCTCAAGAGACGGGAGGGAAAAGTTAAGAGGTGTGGGCAGCGGATGTGAAATGTATTGATCCCATCATATTTATGTGGATGTGCACATAGTCGCTTGTGCATGTGCATTTGCGCATGCACACCCCCCTTTTGTGTTTCTATGAACTCCTTTTCCTTCTACTGATACTCCCCATTTCAGTCAGACCGATTCAAGGGTAAGCCAAGTCTCAGTTGTGTAATTTTAGGCACAGCTGCTGAACTGCAGCGCCCTGCCCTCGGTGGACAACACTTCTCACAATCCTGGTCCTTGGACACCGTGGCTGTGCAGAAAGGATTGTTTGCCTTTAACAAAGAGGAGGAAGTCAGCAGCGAAGAGGGAAGAAAATGGGAAGCTAGCTTGCCTTGCTGGCCAGCTGTGGAATAGCCTAATACATCGGGGCTTTGTTCGAAAGATGTGTTAAGTATCTAGAAACCTTTGATCTGTAGCCACTCTTAACAAAGGTGATAATTAATTAAGGCAGAGTGTATTGCAATAAAGCAACATCGCGGTCAGTTTATGCGTTGTCCAGAGCCAGCCTTCGGAAGTCTCTGTCAATTAAACTCTTGTTGGAGGCCAGTTCATTATCAATTTTTTTTCCCTGAGTTTGATCAATATTTTTGGCTGTTGTGTCCTCACAGAAGCAGGACTATGTCTGTCTCCATTTATTTCTATCTTGCAGATGGCCACATAGGATTTGTTCCTGAGGTGAGCTGCAGGGAATCACTGTTTGAAATCCTCAATCAGCTCATGCTGGAGGAGAGATACAAGGAAGGATAAGGAAAACCAAATGTGGAATAAGTAGAAGGGGAGAAACTCTTAAATGGATGGTCCTGAAAATATCCATTTTTACTCTTTTGTTTTTGGGAACTGGGTCTTGCTCTGTTGTTCAGGCTGGAGTACAGTGGTGCAATCTCCATTCACTGAAACATCTACCTCCCAGGCTCAAGCAATCCTCCCACCTCAGCCTCCTGAGTAGCTGGGACTACAGGCTTGTGCCATCATGCCCTACTAATTCCCCTTCTACTTTTGAGGACTCAAAAATCAAGGCAATCACCTTGGGCTTCCTACCTGCCTTCCTTCTTGGTTCCTGTGGGTAGGGCTGTGGCTTGGGCTTTATACCCACCTGGGGCTACAGAGAACTTGATGGGTGGAGATGGAAGAAGCTCTTAGGGCAAGTACATCAACACTGGATGCTGCTTTTTCTACCCCTGTAACTGTTTTTTTCTGTCCTGTTACCTTTGACTTCTCTTATGTTGCCGAGTGGGACACTTATCTCCTCCTTCAGGCCCCACTTTGGAGTTTGGGTGGATGTCTTAAATGGCAGAGAAGAAAGAAAAGAAGGAGAGGAAAGATGGTGAAGGAGAGGAGGGATGACGATTTCCTGCCCCCTGCAATTTCAATGAAATTGCAGGGGGCAGGGAATCGGTGGGGGTTCTATTCTACTCCCCTAGGCTCCTTGAGTAGGACTGGATGCTTTCTGCAATTATTGGAGAGGCTGTGTATCTAAAGGCCTGCAGGAAAGGAAAAGGTAAAAGGAGTGGATTTTTTGCTCTTGTTATAGAGAGCCCAAAAAGAGGACAACCAGCTCCCTGCCACGCCCTGCTTGGATTTAGGTAAAATGCAGCATTCTGCTTGGAGGGCCTGGTTTGACTGAGCTGTCAGGTCGGGGTGTGTGTGTGTGTGTGTGTGTGTGTGTGTGTGTGTGTGTGTGAACACTATAAAAGCAAAGTAGCCTGGGCCACCAAAGGGCAGTGAGTAGGGTGGGAAATGCAGTGGGTGGAGAGAATTAGCTGTGGCTGGACTCTCAGATTCCAGATGGAAGGTCATTGCTAAAATGAGTCAGTGGGTGAGCAGAAGCAGGTAGCCTTAAAAGGGTGATGGGTGGGGAATGAGGATGGAACTCTTTTCCAAACCAGGACTTCTGGATGGAGGCATCAGGCAGATAAAACAAAAAGCACACCTCCACACCAGGACGTGGCTCATTGACAAATCCAAGACAGGAGTTCTGAGGTGGATCATGGATGCAATGATGAGGACAGCGTAATTCTTTCCAGATTCTCTCATTTTCTCTATTACCCTTCTCCTGGATCCTGCATATAGCCTTGCAAGATTAAACTGTCCCTAACATCATCTCCATGCCACTTACATCCGTCATCTCTTCCCTGTGTGTGTGTATGCATACACACACATGCTCACCCCAACATCCCACAGGCTGCAGCATCTTCCCTCTCCCTACCTACAGACACACAGGTTTTCACACCCTTGAGCTCTTCTCTCTGCATGTCACATGGGATTTCCCTTCCAAGTTCAAGAGCTGCTGCGGTTTTAGCCACTGTAAACGGGCACTCCCAGCTTCTAGCTGGCATTTTGACCCTATCACTCTTACTTTTTTTTCTTTACCTGCAACCCTGGGCCTTATTCTCTGTTGCAGTTCTGTCCTCTAGAGCCTACTTATCCCAAATTCTCTTTTGGTGAGATCCCTCTGGGGTCAATTTGGAAACTGACCCTCTCCTAATGACACAGAAGGTGTGAGCTCTGGACAGAGGCAAAGTTGAGACCAGCTCTTGTCTCAAGCAAAAAGGTGGTGTCTTGGACATCTTCTAAGGCTTCAATCAGAAGCCTCTCTCCCCTCCTGATATAGATGCTGTAATGAGGAGGAGGATGCTAATATTAGTGATAATAATGGCCATGCTTAAGTTGCTGGAGCGTGGCAAGATCACTGGGCAGTGGGAATGCCCCTGGACATGAACTCCTTTATAGAACTCTAAGAACCTTACTACATGACTGTGTAGGGGGCATCACTATGCAATGTAGTTTTGTAATTGTTTTCCTTTGGGTTGTTTCACGGTTATGATTTCATTCAAGAAAAGATTTTATTTTGTTGTATTTGAGGAGCACAAACATCTCGCCAATTGGAGCAGGTGATGAAGGGAGTGAAAGTATGCCAAGGGGGTTCTTTCAACCCAGTCTAGAATTCCCACTAAAACTGCATGTGTTTGGGGATAGGGGGAGGTTGTTAACGTCTCCCTGTTGAATTGCACTGAAATCTAGGCCAGCCCTGGTTTCCATATGTGTGGGATGTGCTTAGTCATGCTTGCACATGGAAACATATACGTGCATATGTGCATGTTAATTTATTTCTGTGTTTCTTGATTCTGAGCAAGTCTACTTAAAAGACAAATGAAATTATGCATAAGCAGCAAATAACCATTAGTCTTGTAAATAAGCTAATCATTTCCCAATAATTTTTTTCTTTTCTCTTAAGTAGGACACATATCAACATCTGGAATCTGGAGTTTGTTTTAACAGTGATTGTTGCTTTGATGTGCTTTAGGTTTTAATGATTGCCATTGATCATTTTCTTTGGTAAAATTAAAAAAAAATTCTTTTCTTGTTTTCTTATTCTGGCTATTCAATTTTCCCTATCTCTGACAAGGCAAATCTTTCTTTTAACAGCCATAGGTGTCTACCCAGCCATTCTGCCAGTCTTCCCCTGGACAGAACCGAATTTTTATTTTTCAAAGTAATTTTTAAAAAGTTCATCTTAATTAAGCTCATGCCCATGCTAATACTTCAGCTGCACTGTTTCTTAGACTCATTTGAAAATGGAAATCACATAGAGTCCCATGGTTTTAATTCGCCTATTTACAGGGGAAATTAAAACCCCCAAACCCCACAAAACAACGCGCCATCTTGGGTAAAGTCAAGCAGTGGAAAATCAGTGTTCTGAGAATTATTATATCTTAAGCACAAATATGAGACATAATTTTATGAAGATGGTTATAAATAACCAAAACATATTCATATGTCCATCCTTCCTCTTTCTCAGAACTAAATCCCAAATCAAGGGGCTTTAGGCATTTCCTATTCAGGTGCACTTGAAACAGAAGGTTGTGCATGTGGTGGTGAGTATATTTTAAAATGATATACTCTCTGGAGCTAAATCCATAGAAGATTCTATTACTGTGTCCCCACCCTCCTTCTGGATGTAGTGCGGAAGTATGAGAGACTAAATCCCTGCAGCTGTGGCTCCTGGGTTGAGAGACCCCCAGGCTGCCAGTAAAGTAGATTTTCCTCCATGCAGTGAAGAAAACCTCAAAGCAGAGTGGTTACCCAGGCACAGATCTGTTCTGACTGGATAACAAGAGGGACTATGATGTGGACTTGGCTGTTTAGATTAAAATGCATCGCAGGCTCTGGGAACAAGCACACATCAGTAGTAGAGGCTGTTTAAACCTTTAGGGACAGCCCTATGTTTAGATTACATTAATTCATAAATATTATACTAAATACCACTTAAATTGGACTTAAATGACTTCAAAGATAATGCCTTATAATATGGCTATCCAGAGAGCAGTAGTCTTTATGTCTCCCAGTAACTCAGTCTTTGCTGCCTCCTATCCAGCTAGACAGGACCAAAGTTATGAATGGATTGCTGATTTCTTCATGTGTGATCCACTGCGTATGTGAGTGTTAACAAGCATGGGTATGTGTGTATATGTGTCTTCAGTCACTGCCTCTTTTTGTTCTACAGGTAATAAAAAGAAGAAAAGAGAAGTAAATTGAAAATGAGAGAAAGGAAGAATTAGACTACTGGGTGACCTGTTCCCTTTTCCAAGGGAGAAAGATTCTACAAGAAGGGGCAAAATTGGTCCTCAGCTCCGTTCTGCTGCTACCCAAGTAATTCCTCTCTTTTCTCTTTAATCAGTAGTACAATGTCTTTCTCTTTGGAGCCTGGAAAAACAATTTTTCCCAAAGTGCTTCTAATGGGGGAGAAAAGACTCTGAGTTGGTCAGGAGAGTTCACATTAAACTTGGTTTTCTTCCTTGGATGTTGTTTCTTTGAATTTTCATTCTGGGCTTTTTTTCTTCCTTTCTCTCTCTCCCTAGCACCCATATACCCCTCTCTCCAATTGCTTTCTGGCCTCCAGGGGGTAAATTCACCTTTAAAGTAATCATCCCAGTCCACAGCTGCTCTTTGCTGCCTCCCCAGCCCAACAGCCTTTCTCTGATGTGGCTGGGTTTGCTCCACAACACCCACCTACTCCCTCCTCCACAGACTCCCAATTTGACTGGAGTAATTGCCTTTTAAGGTGCAGTCTACACAGGGCAGGTGTTCCATTAACCCTTAGAATTCCTTCCTTCTTTAGATACCTGAAATGGCAGGTGGTCAACAAATGGAGACCCACCTGAAATCTCATGTGTTTAATTTAGTTTTTTTTTTTTTTTAAATGATGTTTAGGGTCAGCTCCCAGATTTATATATATACACACACATATTGTACTTTAGGTTCTGGGGTACATGTGCAGATCATGCAGGATTGTTGCATAGGTACACACATGGTAATGTGGTTTGCTGCCTCCATCCCCCCCATCACCTACATCTGGCATTTCTCCCCATGTTATTTTACTTCTTTTTCTTTTCCTTCTTTCTTTCTTTTTTTTTCTTTTTTTGCCAATGACATACACATGACATCCAAACTGGAGGCCAGTGTTCTGTGTCTCTCGATTTCATCCCATACAATCCATTAGAAGTTAGAAGTTCAAGAAGGGGAGAACAAGAGCCACAAATATGCCCTGAAACCAGGCTTAACAAAAGCATGATTCTATCTCTAGCCTTATATTGTCAATTTCGAGATGGAGAAATCTAGAAACCAAATGCAACCCTCATTCCTCAAGCCTCATCATGCTTTTTGACTTAACAGTAATTAATCACTAATGGCAAGCGAGTAATTTTTTAAGGTGACCAGAGGCTTATTTTATCAGGGTTAGCTAATAAATCAGGCTGCATCACTGAAGAAGGAGTTTAAACTCTTCTAGGACTGAATAAACCAGACCTTGGAAACTGTCTTATTTATTCAGCTCCCTGAGAGCTTCCAAGAACTGTTAGGGACATTGTGGCCCAACCTCAATTAAAAAAATCAGAAGGATGGAAAGGTAGGAAGTTTCACTGAGAAAAATATATGCTCAGGCTCCGAAGGGTGAGCTGCGACAACGAGGAACCCAGTATGCTGGAGCCACCAGGCCTACTTGCCACTGACTGAGACAGTTTAGGGGAGAAATTATTTAGAAAATGAAGTTTTGTTTGTTCTAGGAATTCTGGTCAGAGGGACACATATGTACTATATGTGTTATCTATATATATTATATAGATATAATCTTCTCTACCTCTCTAATGCAAATGATGAAAATTCTACTTCTTTGCTATTATATGAGAGAGTTCAAATTACATCAGAAACAAAGTGATGATATCAGGGATTGTAGAAAAGAAACCAAGGAATATCATTAAAGTTTATCTTCCTTTGAAATGAAGAAGCAAGTAAAGTCCTTTAATCCAGATTCCATATGAAGCCCAGCTCCTCACAACTGTCTTTTGCCTTTAGTGGGTTCTAATTTTTTTAACTTTAAAATCTGAAATCACCACAAAAACTGATCATTAAGATGAGCAAAAGACTTCCCTACCTATGCTTTCAAAATTTTATTATTACTATTTTTTAAAATGAGGACATTCAGAGTAACAAAGGTTTGATACAAACCTTGATTGGCTTCTAGGAAGCTTGATTGGAAGGGGAAAAACTACCAAGATATGGTTGACTTGAGAGGGAGCGGGGAAACAGAAAGTGTTTTCTTTTTTTCTTCGAATATCATTTTGAAGGCTTCCTCCCCATTCCACCTTTCCAATCTCTCTTTTGAACAGACAGACATTTTCTCCATATTGGATAAAGGTTGGTTTCTCTCTCCATTACAGCCCCCACCCTCACCCCACCCCAACAAACCCAGTATATTTCCATTCTGCTGTGTTTTTGTGCTACTCAACATGCCATTAACTTTAAGATTTACTCCTCAGCAGGCAAGCTGGAAGATGCTAAAGCCAATAAAAACTGCTCTCTGGGACTCCAACTATGAAGAGTTTGGAGCTCTGTTTAGTATTTGAACGAAGGGAGGGCTGGAGAAAGAGGATGGTTGTGATAGTGAAAATCGCTGCTGCTTAGAGAGCCAGACAGCTCCGCGCTCTGCACCTAATGTGCTGGAGGATCAGCTGTGTCCATAGCCCATTTGTGGCCAAGGATGAGGCTGCTCTCTATGTGGGGGTGGGTGTGCGTGTGTGTTTTCATCTTTAAAACCACCAGCTGTAACAGCATCTTCCGCGGCTCTCCACACTACTGTTTATTAAAAACGGAACATCCATACACATCCCCTACAACTTCCTTAGCCCCGTGCTCCTTCCCTGTCTGGCGATCAATCTCTCTCAGAAAGCATTTAACTTGCCCACATAGCTCCAGTACCGATTTATCCCCGCTGCACAGCCTATACATTACTGTTAGGAAGCGGAGCACTGGGCTAATTTCGTCACCCACCAGCCACCCACACACATTCTACAACTGAACACGTTTGGGGCTCTGCTTTAAAGATAATAAAACAAGGAGAAAACAGCCAGGCTGCAGACAATTCCCATGACCACTTTCCTAAAAAGTTGCTGGATTTTAATTCTTTGATTATTATGTCTCCCCCTCCCCCAAGCACTCACTGGCAATGATCTCTTCAAGGGAGAAATAATGTACTATAAAGCTCTCTGCATGGTGAGTTTGGGCTAAATTAGGGTACACCTTTCAAAATGCAAATCTTGCACACACATATTTTTTCCCCAAAGCCCCGCTTTCCTGGGAAGGGGACGATCCAGGCTTGCCAGAACCCCCACTCCACCCAGGGGGATGGCTGGTTCCTTGCTAATTCTTGCCTTAGGTTTTATCACTGGTTCCTTCAGACATCCACATCCCACCTCCAACACACACCACCACTCACACCACAATCAAATTATTGAGGCACACAGCTCGACAGGGAGAGTTTACTGTTACATTTAAATAAAAATATCTCTTCGAATTTGTCACCTCTCTCCCTTTTAGACGGCTGCGCTACTGCTACTCTGGCCAGGAGGGAGGGATGAGGAGATCATCTCCCTTAGTATTTTCAGCACCACGGCGATGGACAGCACCCTCGGTCCCCGGCCGGCCAGGCGCCCGCGAGTCCGTCTGCTCAGCGTCCTGGGCTCGACCGGTGCAGCCTTCCCCAACCCAATTTTTCAAGTCGCTGTACCCTAAAAACCCAAGCCTCATCTTCTCCTCGATTCCCTCTCTCTTTCTCTTCATCGGCGCCCGCTGCTCTCTCCACAGCATCGTTCCTATCAGCACCTCGCCCAAAACCCAGCCTTGCCCCAGCGAACAGCTCCCCACGCACCCCAGCTCTGGTCTCCGCTGCCCGAGCGCCTCCCTTTACGGCGCCCGCCCGAGGCTTCCTCTCGCTCCGTCCGCCACTCGTCAGTCGCCGGCCGGCCGGTCGGCCCGCCCGCTCGCTCCTGCTCCCCGGCAAAGTTGGGAGGGAAAGGTGCACTCACCTTTGTGCATGCCTGTGAACCTGTCCTTCAGAACCGTAAGCTCGTAGATTTTTCCAAACTCCTCGAAGAGGGGCTTGAGGTCCTTCTCATCCAGGTTGCGGGGGATCTGCCCAATGAACAGCTTGATGGCATCGTGGTCCTTCATGGGAATGGTCGACGGGTTCCCCGGGCTGTGGCTTAATCCGTTCATGTGCCCGGCACTGCCCGGGCTGCTGCCGAGCCCGTTGGTACTGAGGCTCGCGTTGTCAGCCTGTCCGTTTGCTAACGTGGCCATCTTTATATACATAGAGAAAATCTTCTTTCCTTTTATTCTTTCTCTCTCGCACTCTCTCGCTCCTCTCGCTTGCTCGCTCGCTCGCGCTCACACACGCACACGCATACACACACTCGGGTTCTCTCCCCCTAGGTTTCTCTACACCTCGCTCTCCGCTCGCTCTCTGCGCTCTCTCTTTCTCCTCTTCTCTCGCTCGCGCTCGCGCTCTCTCTCTGCTCTCCCCCCGCCCACCCCAGCACGCGGGGCGTGGGCCTGTTGTGGGGGGGGGGGCGCACTAAAAGGGCGGTGGGTATTTTTTTTTTTTTTTTTTTTTTTTTTTTTGTTTATAAATGTGGAAA